>OY759211.1:1800000-2355459 GCA_963662105.1 Meiosimyza platycephala
CTTCCTTGACGCGACCACTTAACCGGATTGGCGTATTGGCGCGTACAGGCAAGGGTGAATTGGGCATGGATATGGATTGAGTTTTCGTTGTGACGCCTGCTGTAGCTGAAAATTAGAGGTAATGGAAAATTAGCTCGATGCAATATATGACATATTTAAAAGCGACAATGTGCAACAAAGTGGAAATCATTTAACAGAATGCAAAATTTAATATTTTCATACTAGCTGAATTATTTTCAGGGTTCACTTATATTCAACCTATTGTGATATTAATGGTGTTCGTACAACGCAGTTCATTTACAGCTACGTAAAATTAAGCGATTATGCGTTGTTAATATCAAAGTCCTATACAAAGCTGTTGATGCGTATATTTACACAATATTACAACTGATTGATGTAATTTGACGAAGGTTTTCATATAAGAACAAAATTTTGGTCAGAATCAATTTTATTAATTTATACTTATTACTACGCCGACGAAGTTATATAGCTCAGAGTAATATAATGTGACGATTAAAACCAAAACTAATCGTACGCGTTGAATTTATCGGTGAAGGCAAAAAGTAAACGTGAGCAACTTACACATATCTTACATTAGGGGACGTCCATTAATTACGTGAAGTGTTTTTTTGAAAATTCGGACCCCCCCTCCCCTCGGTGAGATTTGGTGAGATCTGACGGGACCCCCCTCCCTCCCGTGAGGTTTAAATTATAATTTTTAATGTAAATTCTATGCATTAAAAAGTTGACGTGAGGTTTTCCTTGACCCCCTCCCCCCTTGGTGAGATTTGGTGAGATTTTGCCAGACCCCCCCCCCTATTTTAGCTCACGTAATTAATGGACGTCCCCTTACTTTGTGAAAGCCCAGGACTGGGAAATAAACATTTCAAGTCATTAATTTGTCATAAAGTTTATGAAAATTTCAAAATAGTTTCACTTGGATGCATATTAAGTTATATACACCGCCTGAGAAAATGCGACATTTTGATGTCATTCGACAAAAAAAAATAGCGCGTATTGTCTGGCCAATCAGAAACCATATTTTGAGCCAGTAACGACTCGCAATTACAGACTGACAGCGCCCAAATCAGAGAGTAAGAGAAATACATGAATACATTTTTTTGCTTCCTAAAAAGTCGCGAAGCTTGACTTAGTCAATGTAAGAACTTCACCGACTTCCAACTCGTGTGTTAACCTTACCTAATCAGAATTCCGTATAATGATCTTGTATGTTTCCATTACGAGTATCTACTACATACTTCTAAGCCCATACAAAATGAAAATTATTAAAAACAATAAAGAAAATGACATCATAAAAACCTTAAAAATTTTACAACACTTTTTGCTGCACATTGTTATTTCAAATAAAAAAACAGAACTCAAACAAACTTTTGTTATTGCACGCCAAGCGATCAAAAACATTTGCTTTAGCCATATGCTTAGCAAGGTCCAAACCAATATCCTTATTTTCGTAATTGTTATTGTTATTGATGTTACTATTTCCTGCTATGCTATACACACTCTTATGACCGGCTGCAGTTGTTAAGCCACCACACGGATGACTGAACTTATTTTTCAGCATCGAAACCTTACCCGATGGTTCTAAAATGGCTTTTGGCTGTTTAGCAACTTTATCACGGCCAACATTATTTTCTAGTGATTTTTTGCGCATTTGAATTGTATTGGTGAAATCGGATCGCATAAGTGGCTCTCTCGAGGGTTGCGCTACTGGCGAAAATGTAGGTGATGAATGAACTGAGCTTAAATCGAACGTTTCAACTACCACAACTTCAAGCGTATCAGTAAAATCATCTTGTAGTCTATTTTTGTGCTTCTGTTGTTGTATAGCTACTTTTACTTCCTCAGGCACACTACATCGGCTGTCATCGAATTGGTCCAAGGACAGTTCATTTGCAATGGATTCCGCAGCATTATCCTCCTCTAGGCTAGCAATTTGTTCCAACTTATTTTTAAGTACATCATGTGGCACAGCAACTGAGAGCATCGAAGCCGCCAACGTCACATCTGTGGTAATATTCTGACTAATGTTGTCCTTTGCTGCCACATCCCCAATGCCATGTATACAATGGCAGACATTGTTGCCACTATTGCTGCAGTTAGAACATTCGCTGTAACCTGAATCGCTGCGTTCACTACAATGCGTTTTGTCACGACCCACCTTGCGCATATGAATCTTGTTCAGCTCCACACTTGGTAGCTCAGTGCTAAAGTCGTCATCTTCCTCGTGCAGCGAGGTCATTTGCATGGCACTCAAGTTATTATTGAACATCGAAATACCCGATATAGATGGTCTTGGACTGTTAGGCAAGGAGCCTGCTCCTGTTGATACCGCAGAATTTCTACGCGATGCCGACAACGTAGCCATGCGGCCTAACGCTCGTATAGCGTTGCCAGTTTTCTTTTATGCAAAAGCGTCAAACACAGAAGCAGGTTATGCAGAATACATTGGGATCATTAGCAAAAAATAAAAATAATCGCAAGCAATGCAAAATATGTAAGATTAGAAAAAATTTTAGAAAAAGCATTCGCAGTAAAACTACAAATCACACATGCATAGTTTTAGCCACCAGTCACTTGTGTACATACCTGCCACTTTCGTCGTATTATAAATCTCTTTAACTTATCAGTACAGATTCGATTATTGCTTAAGTTTTCATCGTTTTCTTGTGCCAGCCATTTTGATTCCAGGCATCGTTTTGCAGTCCAGCGATTTTCCTTGCGGTGTACCAGTAGATTTGATATAAAGTCCTTAGCTTCCTGTGAAACACAATCAAAAGCTTCGTCATCATAGTCGTAGTCAGCTCTGGTGATATTAGCATAGGTCTCTACATCTGAATCACCCATAAATGGTGACAGACCCGAAAGCCTGAAACATATATCAATAAAAACAAAATATAAAGCTTGTGAAGGGAAATTTTGATTAGAGCTTTAAGTGTGTCATACATATGCTACTTCTACTCAACCTAATTTTAGTTTCAAAAGCTTGTCATCTACGCGGGTATCCTCAATGAACTCAAAGTTTAAAAAGTTTCCAATTTCAAAAATTTATTTGCCGAAAAAGTCAAATCACTCAAATACATTTTTTTGTAAAAATATGAGTGGGAAACTGTCGTTAGAAGTCTCTAAAATGTAGTTGTCTCTGGTTCAACTTAAGTGGCAGCGAAGTCAGAGAGCAATTTTTTGGGCGAGTATTCGGAGAATAAGGAACAGATAACCGTAAATTCTGATCTGCTCGTTTTTTCCATAAAAGCGGTCAAAAGTTAAAGAATTACGAAAATCAAAAATCTAAAGGCCATCGACTTTAATTGCTCCAAAATAAATACCGTTAAATATTTCTAAAAGTTTATTGCTTTATTGAAAATAATGTATTTTCGTCTTATTAAATTTTTTGGATTACAGGATGAGCAAAAACGCTTTTTCGGTATTCAAGATGTCACATTCCGCGAAATAGGTGCTAACTCGGTGTCAAACCTTTGAAACATAAATCAGTGGTGAAGAAAACCATACAGGCAACAAACTTTTAGTTTTTATTAAAAGCCCCCGCCTCCACGAAAAATTTTACGAGCTCTGGGACCACAACTAGCTTATCCTGCCACAATGTTTTATTTTTTATTCATTTTATATTACTTACAACACATAACAGATAACACCAACGCTCCACATATCCGATTGAAAACCAATCGGTTCATAACTGATTATCTCGGGTGGAATGAATTCGGGTGTTCCAAACAAAACGCGTACTGGCGTTTTTGTGTTGAGTCGTTGCGCCAAACCAAAGTCAATTATTTTTATTTGATGGCTGGTACGCGTATGGCACATGATATTCTCTGGCTTCAAATCCAAATGCACAATCGATTGACTGTGCATATAGTTGACACCCTCACATACTTGTCGCAGAAACAGAATGCAGTCACGTTCCGTAAGTGTAAAATCGTCAGCAACTACACGCTCGAAAAGTTCGCCGCCAGTGATGCTAATTAAGATAATTAATTAATGAAAAACAAACACTTTTTAACCTTAAGTTTTCAACTTACAACTCCATCACCATGACGATCTCGCGCGCACTTTCGAATGATGCAGCCAGTTGCAAGAGTTTCGGATGTTGCAGCGATTTCATGATAGAGATCTCTTCTTGCACTTTCTGTTTGTCGCGTGATTTTATACATTTTATGATCTTCGCGGCCAATACTTGACGCGAATTATCCTTCTCCTGCACTTTATATACAACACCAAAACGTCCCTTTCCCAATTCTTCAAGTATTTCAAATCGATTACGAAAATCACCACCTGGCTTAACACTAATTGGTATATTGAAATCTGAAAGAATAGAGGAATCAAAATTAAGTTTAAGTGAAGTGTCTATATGTAACTAAAATCGTTTCACCAACAATCCGCCTATTCCTTTCATAAATTCAAAATAAGAAAGCTCCTGGCATTCACATTCAGAAATAGAATTTAATTTTTTGATTTAATGAGATTTTTCTCTAAATAAACGTTGATACATACTAAGGACTCTTTTTTAAGTCATAAGTCATTTAATTCGCATTTAAATGATATCTAGAAACGCTTTCCGATAGCTTTAAAAAGAGATTTTATTTAAAAACCCTTATTGGGAGCTCCGAAAAGAATCTAAGTTATACTTTTTAAGACTTATACATATACATACATATTTACTAGTATCTATAGCCTTAATATACTAGGTGGCTTTCTATATGCCACGTAAAAGAAAACTTTTAAAATATATATCGTTACAAAACTAACTACAAAACGTATCTTATACAAAACTAACCTTGTTAACGCTGAATATTATTGCCTACCTTCATTTAGAACTTCTGGCTCCAACAATTTCACGTAATCACTCGCCAAACTGGGATCACTGCATCCATGCACATTTTCTGCACGTACTCGAAATCTATAGACACAACCAGGTTTCAAGTTTTTCACAGTGTATGCCAAAGAATCAACAACAGTGGCGATCTCTAGCCATGTAGCATCATTTTTACAGGCAGTGCAATCGACGTCGTCATCGCTATCGGCATTTGAAGATAATTCTTGCATTTCAATGCTGCGATTAGATAAGAAAGTGAAATAAATATTTAATTCACGATAATAAATATCAGACAGAACATGAGTAAGCTCACATAAAACCAGTCAACATGCATCCACCGTCATATGGTGGACCACACCATGCCAAGGACATTCGATCCGGTCCCTTTGATATGCTTGGTTTGCCACTTGGTGGCTCCGGTGGACCCTCAACAGCCACCGAGACAACGGCTATATCCTCGCCCAACTCGTTCATAACTTCAACGGTATATTTGCCACTATCATCGGTGACAATATCAGAGATTAAGAGGGTTGAACGATCGCTTTGAGTGAAAATAGAAATATTGGCGCTCTGCACAATGGGGCGACCCTGAAAATATGAAACAATATGTGGCGTTTATATAAAAACAAAACAATTGCCAATAAATACAATTTAAATAAAAAATTAAAGTATTCAACTAATTATTTCTGCAACATGTTTCTCAATTACGTTTTATGGCTGTTAAGGAAAATCAACAAAACAAAAACGTTGTTCTTGTGGTTTTCAAATGTTTGCGTACGTATGAGTATGAATACCAACGTATGTACATATGTATGTATGTATGTATGTACGTCAATACCGCAAACAGATCGCGGCATATTTATATATAATAACAGATCAATCGTTGGGAGATTCACATTATTGTAGTCAATTATTTCATAGTAAACTGTGCCTTGTTAGCTAGTAATATTTTTGAATTTTGGAAAAATATGGAACGTGTGAAAATGCTTCTACATGGATGTACCGATTTCAAGGGAATTCCTCTCCACATGTAATGCATGCAAAATGATCGAAGAATGTTGATATACATATGTACCTACGAGTGCTTGTGCGTTTTATTTGTTGATTATAAAACAATTTAAGTTTCACACAATTTCTTTTATTAACGTATTTCAAAGCTTAACACGTCGCTAACAGCACAGTGGAATGCTTTTAACGAAACAGTTGGCTTGAGACTTCAGTGGACATTCTATTCATATTGAGTTGGAACGCATCAAAGCAATACTAGGGACTTCGAACGTGATATTGTTTTTGCATTAAAGCGATAAAATGTTGAGGCGAAGTGTTGAGCAACAGACTGCATCTAGCAAACGAAAGCAAGAGAGTGTGGCAAATCTTGTCGTATGAAGACTTTTTGGGCATGAAATCGATGTGATTTTATCTCCTGTACAACGTTATTGAGCGAAATTTATTTTTCCGCCTTCCACTACCAGCCCCACCATTACTAAAGCATTTGACTGAAAAGAATAATTTAAAAAAGGAATCTTAGGGGATAAAATTATTGTCATTTGCAATGCTGCCTCCCGGACTGCTTGTAGATGCCAGCAATGAACACTAGTTTCATTGAATAGAAGATGCATTCTTTTAAAATAAATTTCAGATCACTATACTGCCGTCAGAAGCGAAATAGGCGTATCTGAAAACAACTAGTTTCGAGATAATTGATGTTTTGTTTATGTCAATTTGTTGAAATACATGTAAAATCGAGATAAAGGAAATTCTCTTAGAATTTTTTTAGGTTTGATCTAAGATACCGACATTTGGCTTAGTTCATTAGACGCGTAATTTATTAAGCTATCCGATGCCATAAGAACCACGGATATGAATTTTTTAGAAGATACGCCCATTTCGCTTCTGAGGGCAGTATACGAAAACTAAATAACACTATACGACAACTAAGTTTTTACTTTATTGGTTAGTAAAACTTTACTTACTTAATAAGTGGCTCGTCCGTCATGTTTTATTATTAATGACTTGAGATAGTTGCGTTAAAAATCGCATTGGAAACCTTCATTATAAAATATTGACGTCGCTATCTCTCAGCTTATATTATAGAATTTCAAGCACAAGACGTAATATTTTTATTTGACTTTTTAAGAAAGGTGGAGCAAATTTTTATTATTGCAAAAAATTAAAAATTTATTTAAATTTTTAGTTCTATCCACTGTGCTTAGGCTACCTCGTAAGTCCTCGACGACTAACGTAATGTCGCATTTTGCGATGCAAATAAACACATCAATAACAACAACACTAATTGTTATGCACACTGATTTTCTATTTAAAGGGTTTATCATATATGGGCCTGCAAAATCAGATTAAAAATCGCCTTAAAAGGAAGTTTCAAGAATGGAAATGAAATGACCATAAATGCAACGCAGTCAGACGAATAGCAATGCGCGTAACAATTTGCACCTGCTGTAAGCTCGATACTCACCGCTTTGAACCACTTTACAGCTGGGCGTGGTGCTCCTTCAAATTGAACACTAAGTCTAACACTGCCACCAATCAATGCTGTGCAATCCTCAGGACTTTCCAATATATAGGCGGGCACAATTTGTTGTGTCGATTCAATTTGAGCTGTGGGTAAATGTCCTTCTTGTGCTTGAACTTGGGATGGCGCTCGCTTTGCTTTGTTCGCTTCTGTTGGCGCTGGAAAGACTAGTAAACTGGTGGAGGCACGCACAGTTGGTGTTTTTCTTCCGGGATGTGTCACGTTTAGTAGAACTTCACCACTTTGCGTATTGTCAGCGTTGTGAATGTGCAGAAAGCGCAGACCATCTGCCGTGGATGACTCCAACTGAAATGGATGTGCAATTAAATTTAAATATTTAAATTGAGAACGAAATCACAATGGAAAACGCGATGATAACAAGCGACTCAATCGACAATTATCGCTGAACTGACAATGAAGAAAACAAACTGCTTAACTAATTAATATCGCTCTCAACATTACTAGGAAATTCTACGTGTTGCTAGTTTGGAGCACCCCATTAGGAAATATTCATATGATATTTCATGCCATTATTTTAATAAGCATTTTATGACCTTTCAATTAATGTAAAAATGTCATATGTAAAAAATGTTTTTTTACATTTAATAAGTGTTATTGTTAAGAAAAATGAAGCATTTTTTAAAACTCCAACCTTTTTTCAAACAGAGCCCAGAGTTGATTTAAAAAAAAATTAGGATTCATAAAGCAAATATTTCCATTAAAATGTCTTCAATATTTTTATGTGCACAGTGGAAATATTTAATTTGATCGTATAGTAGTAACTATTTTAAGCGAAAAGGAGAAGTAATACATTTCTGAGCATCTTCCAATGTGCGCAAAATTTATTGTAGGTCTTAACCGAGTGAATATTATCAGGCCCTTGTCCTAATAATTTCTTACAGCTATTCTGACGTGTCCATTTCATTTTTACAAAATAGTTCGGACTCACAATTTAGTGTCTTTAATGTCTGACATTCGCTTAATATTATATCATAATATGTAGATCCAGAACTTGTGAATTTTTTGGGGAGGCTCTTAATAAATGTTAAAAGTTTGATATATGGTAATTCTACCATACCTGATTACGAGTTTAAGCGCCTATCATCTAGTTAGCGGTTGATTTGCGAGATCTAACGACTTAAAAATTTATAATGGGTTTTTGCCCAACTACTAGAATAACAGACCTTAAATAAAAGAATAAGTCCAAAGCTGTAGAGGCGAATTTCTACCTAAAAGAGCGCCGTAAGATAAGTTTTCACCCACATTTTAACGTTTTAAGACTTTAAATAAATGCCGCATTCTGTGGTGATAAATTCACTTTTGATTGAACACATTTGAGCGACGATCTACATTTTTTGCAGGACTTACTTTTTTATCAAGCCTATCGATAAAGAGTTTCAAAGAAAATCGAAAATCATCTGAGTTATCTTTGAAATTTTGCAAGCAAAAACTTTTTTAATAAAATGGGTACTCCAAAATATAATTAAATTTTAAATAAGTACATAGATGATAACAAATCATTTTTGATCTAGTATAGGATATAAAATAAAAAATACATAATTTCAAAATCTCAGACTTATCCAAGTTTAAAATTTCCCACTACTTATATAATCAATCAATAAATTACCTTTCATTGGCACATATTTTGTTTAAATCGATCTATAAATTCTAAAAATATTACGATGTTTCTATTTTTCAGTTGTTAATTTTTTGATATGAACCAATTTTTAACTAAAGAAATTCTTTGGTTAAGGTTTGGTAACTATTTTTTGGAAGGGAGCTTCTTAGCTGTTTGCTTGTCGCATTTTTTGCTATCTCATTTACTATGTTTTGGGGTAGATACGGGAACAAGAGTTACGCAAATTTAGTTACTAAAGTAGGTAGGTGGTGCGGAAACACATTATTTTGTATTAACTAAAATTGTTTGCACTTGTCATATTTTCTACTGGTGTGTTACTTTCAATGCTCCAACTCTCTTTATATTTTTCTCTTTAAAAAGACAATGTGATAAAATGAATAAACAAATAATTCTCCTGGCGCTTCATTGCAAAAGAAAACTTCTATTTCAAATAAAGAGAGCCCGCTTTCATGATATCGACACCGAACAACTGGTAAGCCCCAATTCATTTCGTATTTGTTATTTCTTATGTTTTTATTTTCATTAGGGCGCGCGTGATAAGAATTCTCGTTTTTAGTTCTTCTGTTTGTCATTTTCACAACTTATGCTAGTAAACTACTTTCGACATACATATGTACATATGTAGGTACATATGTATATGAGGTTACCTTAAACATCTTGAAACTGGAATGATATATTTTAACGATCGCTTTGCAAGTGCTTATATATTTCACTGGTATTTATTTGTTTTTATTTTGAATCTTAAAATTCCACGCCACACACCTACGCTCCGCGGGTGTTACTGTCATCGACAGCTTGACAAAAACAATACTGAACGATTGGTGTTCTCTGTTTGAGCGCTGATCTTCGCTGATCTCCCAACAGAGATCGCTTTGTCGGTTTTAATTTTTTTCACGTATGTATGTATGTATGTAGGTGCAATAGGAATGTACATACATATGTACATAGGTATTGCGTTATGCGTATTTTACTGCCACTTTGTTGTTTAGCCCCCTAATCTCCACACTGCTTCATGTAACGATTCGTGAGCCAATTATGGGGAAGTGTGGTTGGCTCAGACAAAAGCGAATTCAAGGGGCGCTCAAGAAGAGTTTTCTCATATGGGTAAATGATTTCCATATTTTGGTTTCGTGTTTTCGTTTTCATTGAAATTTCATTATCTTGCGAGTAAGTCATAACGTGCGACACAATAGGGTCGAGTGCTAAATACAAGTGGTGGGACAGAGAGCTCAAGGTAAACAAATGCGAAATTCCAATTGCTAAATTTTATCTTAACATACGGGGGGTGTGTGACTAAATTTATTTAAGCTTTGAACCAAGTAGCTTTGTCATTCCAAACCAAACATTTATAGTTATGTATTCTGTGAAAAAGTAAATATGTAATATATACATAATTAACACACAAACATATTGTATCCGCCCATAAAAAAAGAAGCTGTATGTTCCATATTTTATTATTTGGGTCATTGGTGTATTCCTATAGAAAAGACCCTGCTGAACTCAAGGTTTATTTATTTTTCCTTTCAACGCTTTGAGTTTTTACGACAAAGTTGACCCTTGAATTCAAAACCACAGTAAGCTATCTAATCTAATTGTTAGCAATCTACTTATTGATTTGTGACTCTCCGGAGTATTTTAATGTTAAGAGTATCTTCTAAAAATTACATAAGAAATGAAATATGCTCTAAGCAAATTCATTTTATATTAAATATTAAAATAATTGACTAACGCTTTCAATTACATATGTAAATATGTATGTTAAATTAGGCGTAAGAAAATAAGTTGTTGCACTCGCAGTTTTTTCATAGATACGAAAATCGCAATGTCCGGTCAAGTCTTAAACCGACAGTTTCACATAAAGGCCCATACAAAATCAGTTATTTAAAGTTGCGGTTAAGTTAAACCAGACAGACATTGTGAAAAGGCCTTTTATATTCCTCTCAAGTTTTTTATTTTGCAGTACCCTGTTTCTGCTAAAGTGTTTCAATTTAAAGGTATGCGCTGAATTCTGGTGACGACAGACAACAACAGCGTTTACAAAAAAAAGTACGAATAAACAATAATAATGCTTGTAAAACCAAAATTTTGTATCGCATAACAAAACATACCGTATATTCGTGTGAGTCACCACTGTCGACTGCGTCACTTACGCTGCGTCCACACACAAACCAGTTCACATCAGCATTGCGCGGATGAACTTTGGCGCAGAAAGTTACTGCTGCGCTGTACATCGCAATGATAGGTAACGGAGATTTCAGTATAACGATACTTTCGCCCTCGCTCTCACCAGACCCCTCGTCCAGTACACTCAACTCGCCTGTAGTGCTGCAAGTAGAGCCGCTGGCCGTAGTGACAACACATGAGTAGATACCGGAATCTATGTCGAATGCGTCATGAATACGTAAGCAGAGAACACCATTACTGTGGTCGATATAGCTAGGAAAATTAAGAAAAATAAATAAATAGAAAATGTTGAACAAGATATATTGTAAAGGGCGAAAATAAAAGATCGTGACAAATTTAATTATAAAAATAGCTACATAGTCATAACCATTTCATTATTTTATCAAAAATAATCAATATTTTTGAATTTTTATGTTAAATAAAACCATATTTAATCATGAATGTTTTTTCACTCAATCCAAAAAAACCGTGATTTCTTTTTTTTTTTTTTTTGGTCAGTACTAACCGTACATACGTTTGGCTTATTTTTTTTTAAATAAAATTACTATAATTTTTTCTAATTGGTTCGTTTCAGTAACTTTAGAACTTTAGAAAATTCCTTAAAGCTGTAAAACTCGAATATATATATATATATTATATTCACAAATGTCTTCAATTATTTACGATCTCTGCTATATATTTATGGTATACATATAACCTTTTTATCGGCTGATTACTATTATTGAAAATTTTAGATATATATTCACCTACTCAATTAAACTTGATAATAATTGCGCCAGATGTTAGCAGATGTTTCTTTATATACTTACTTAAAGTCTTCGCAGTCAGGCAGTATCTCTCCATTGCGTTTCCAATTGTAAGTGTATGGTTCAATAGACTCTAACTCAAAGCAAAGATCAATTGTTTCTCGTTCGCTACTTATTAACATTAGTGGTAATTCTCTTGTTATTCTCGGTCTTGAACAACCCGCATTCTGCTCTGTGTTCACAAAACTTACGTATGTTGAAGATGAGATTGGACCATCTGATGTTTCCATCACAAACGTGTAGACACCTTCATCCGCTAGTGACACATTATCCACATACAATCGCGCTTCAAGCCCCGCCTCAATTTCAATATGAACACGTTCACTCTCTTCCAGCTCCATTCCATTATGATGAAATTTGCATGCGGGCACTGATGAGCCTCGAAAACCTGTTGCCAAAGCCATACGACCACCGATAGCTGTAGAAGGACCCATTATGCGACGACGCAAGTACGTATTACGCTTAGAGGAGGAGGCACGGATGCCACGCACGGAGGGCGACTTGGAATAACGACTACTACCGATTACATCCAGACGTGCAGTTGCCTCAATGCGTCCGTAGTCGTTCTCAAGTGTTATACGATACAGACCAGCATCGTCGTAGGTTACCTCTTCGATATCAATGATTCGCAAATCATCGACCTCTTTCACAGAGATACGTGTGGTGGGCGTGACAATCATGCCATCTTTATCCCATGTAGCCCAGGGTGTGGGATGACCGGCTATAGCACACTGGAAGCGCACACTGTCGCCCTCCTCTACGACTCGGCTGTGAGGAATGGCGTAGAACTTTGGCGCTGAAATGGCTTGTCGCCGTGATGTACAAGCTCCGGAAACACTGACACCGCGCCGCTCAGTACCGAGATCAATACTGGTGGTGCGATAAGAAAGGCGCATGGGCGAGAAACTGCGATTTGGTGTTGAACGTGGCGTAGAGCGTGGTGTAGAGCTTGCAGAGAGCAAACCGGTTGGGCGCGCTAATTGACGATTTAACATATTTTCTTTCTCCTCAGGTACGTCCACAATAATGCAGGCCGAGCAAAGTGTTCGTCCGATGTTGTTCTTTGCCACGCAAGTGTATTCGCCTTCGTCTTCGGGATATACACGGGGTATGGAAAGTGTAGCTTTGATGCCATCATATGAGATGTTAAATTCCTTTCCACTGGGCAATACGTGACCATCTTTCTCCCAAATTATAATGGGTTCTGGCAGTGCTTCCACATGGCATTCCAAAGTAATAGCGTCCCCATCGCAACAACGAAGATCACGCAGGTGGCGTATGAAGCGCGGTAATGTTTCAATGTTTCTACCGGTCGTTAAAAAAAATACAAAAATAAAAAGTAAATAAGGTCGTGATTAATTTGGCAAATAAAAACGCAAAACTTATGCTCAAAGCTGACACTCACCCATGTCTTATAGATCCCTTTTCCATTAAGCTGTGATTCAAAATATCTGAAATGTAAAAAAGAAAGAAATCAATTTACATAATTGCTTGGGACATTTGTTTCTGAAATTACCCTATTACCCTAGATAGATTTCAGTCGCGAGTTAGGTGTGAGAAATAATGAGTGTTAGTAAAAATGCCCAAAAAAAGATATCTCTCAAAAATGTTGATCCAAGATAAAGCTTAAAAATGGTTCAAAAATAAAATTTGACTTTTACCCAATATGGTGGGTAAATTCGTATTAAATTTTGGGCGTTTTTTTTTGTAAGAAATTAACACCCAAACTTTATTTCCAACAAACATCGGTTCACCAAAAAAATTACCATCTATTGCTTCAATTTTTAGTTTACTTTGCGATCCAAAAAAGGAGCAATTCAATGCTAACATACTGCTTTGTAAGGAGCCGAGTGCTCTCAACATTTTTTGAGAAGGTCATCTGTGAGTTGCATAACGATATGGTGCAATATGATATATTTCGAAAGATGAAGTTCATTGACAACGCTGAAGTAAATTGAAGGGAATCTTCATTAATAGCCACAAGGTTCGAGAAGAAAATACATGTCGAAGTTTTTTCAAGTTCTTATCTTTAACCCTTACTGACCCTATTTCAATGTGAAGTTTGGCCTAGACCGGCACTTTTTTGAACCAATTTTTCTTACGTGGTTTTTATAATAAAAAAGAATATATCAAAAATAAATGTCGCTCGCATCTAGTTTCCGAGATATAGTCATGGAAAGTTGCGGATATAGCTTTTCTAAAAATCAGTTTAAGTTGGGAATTCCTTTATAGATTTTAAATATTTTGATGTCATATGGCAGGTAATTTTACAGTCTATTGAATTCGTTTACAAAAATTTGAAATTAGTTCCAAATTTTTTTGTGATATGGCTGTTTTTAAAAATGTTTTACCATATTTTTCATATAACCTTTATTTTCTCTAAAAATTGTATTAATAATTTATAATTTTTTTTAGAGTATTAAGAAAGCCCAATTAATTGCCTTCAACTCAATATGTTAGTTGTTACTAATTTTTTCTTCTCTTAGCGTATTATATATAAAAATAGTGAACAATTGAAATAGGGTGAGTAAGGGTTAAAGATAAAAGTTTTAAATAAATTTTTTAAATTTTTTTATTTTGTTTCGAACTGATTGGGGGCCTCGCATTTGATTTTCGCTTAAGTTGAATATCACTTTGAAATAGGGTAAGTATGGGTTAAAGATAAAAATTTGAAATAAATTTTTTTATCGTTTCAAACCGATTGGGGGGCGTCGCATTTGATTTTCGCAAAAAATTCATTATATGTATTCAAATGGAGCAAAGACTAGTGAAAGCTGATGTCCCGCATGCCATCGCGTAGGAAGTCTTGCGCGTATGCCCATTTTAAAATTTTCACACGCAAGTATTACACGTTTCATTTAAGCGTTGCATGTCACATTTTCACAAATGTGTTCCGATATATATTTCCTTTCATATCCGCCTCTAGTTCGCATATCTAAAACTGTATTTGAATGTTTTATAAAGAAAGGGTAATGTAGGCGTACACCACGGCATACAGCAATGTATGAAATAGCATTGTAGCAACAAAATCATACGCGGCACCCGCGTTAAAGAACGCATGCATTTTACATTGATAAACTGTCAGTGCGTGACCGCGTCCAAAGGCTCTCCACTATTGATCTTCCAACAGCCGATAGCACTTTGGAGCATACGCAGACATTTTTTTTGCTAACACTGTTCAGTAGGGCTTCGACGTATAGGTTAAACAGAGTAGTGATTTTCACTAATACCATCCACCACTGACACTCATTTTATAATTAAATGTAATTACGGTTGCCAGACGTATTGCAAACATTAAATATTTTTTGTGTGCATCACGATAAAAATCTAAAATCATTTATATAAAATAAATTATATTGACGATATTTAAACTTTATCAAGTAAGAAACTTGTTTGCTCAACAGTTTGATGACGAAAAGTTTACCTGATTTAATTTATTAAGTAATTTCGTTATATCAGGCAACTCAAGAATTTTTTCTTCAAAATGATATGGTAACTGTAAATCCAATGCAGCCAACCTTTAATCTAAATTTAGCTTCTTATGTATGTATGTATGTATATTTTTCTATTTCTCATGCGTAATTTGTGTGGTCAGTTTGTTTGGAAAGAAAGATCAAAAATTTACATTTATTTGTATCCATAATGATTATGCTACACATTGAAGTGGAGCAGGGCTTTCGGAAGGCTGACATTAACAACATACCAACAATACGAAGCGAAACAATTTTCGCGTTCGTCACAAAGGTAGTCAGTGGCAAAAAGCAGCCGCCAAATAGTGCCAAGTAAGTTAAGTTGCAACTTGGTCTGGACAGTATTTCAATAATTTTGATTTATTTTTTGCTGTAGAAAGGCGCAGGAAACGGATCTTCGCGTCGATTATGTGCAAGTGAAAAAATCGGCAGATATTAGCGAAGTCAAAGCGATTGTCTTTCCCGCTGAATCGGGTGGAAGTGGGGAAACTCATGTAAGAGTTGCGGTGAAAGTGGATGAGAAAAATGATGATATATTGGAGGTGTCTTGCGAGCAGTGTCCTAAAAAAGGTAAATGGGTAGTAAAGGGAATTTTTTATCTGACTAAAGCGTATGTTTCTGCTTTTAGAATCATGCCCCCACACACTGGCGTTTATCTTCTGGCTGCATCGCAAGAGTACCGATACAGAATCTCATGCAATACGCGATTTTTGGGGTACCGAAACAGAGCATCTTATCGATGAGGAGCGTACGGATGCCATGAGAATACGTGATATATTTGCCTGCGATGAATTGCGTCTGGAGGCCGACTTGGATGCAGCCAATGTTTCGGAAGAAGAAGGACAAGCTTTTCTCGATGCCATACTCGAAGAAATGGATAGCATTGGTCTCAAGGATACTGCACTATATAAACACTGCCGTCCTGTAGTAAACGAATTTGAACCACTTTTTATACATCACACGTTGCTAGATGCAGCCAACAATTGTGTAAAAGATACACGATCATTTTCGCTGCACATGGAAGATCAGGCCAAACAGGGTCTTTTTGACCAACTCGCCGAAGTTTCGAAAAGCTGTTACAAGACACCGCTTTGGCTGGAGACACAGTATTGCCGCTTACGCTGTTCGCTCATACATCGTATTGCCTCACGAAAGGATCCACATGAAGATGAGCAAATTTTGGATACGATTTTCTGCAAGGAACGAGAATACAACGTCGAAGAACGACAACAATTAAAGCAGCACAAGCGTTTTATCCTGAAGCAAACTGAAAAACTAGAAAATAAAACATATCGCGAATGTGGCTTGCTGCTAAACGAGAGTTATCCCTATATATGCGCTTCACCGGACGGCATCACTGATGATCACATTGTCGAAATAAAAGCGCCCAAGACGGACGAGGAATTCGAAAAGTACTTAGAGTGTCGGGAGACTATTGCACCAAAGTACATGGCGCAAATACAAATTCAAATGTACATGGCCAATGTGACGAAGGCTTTATACTGCGTGTTGAGCCCGACATTTGATACCAGCGGAGCGTTGCACTACGTTTGGGTGCAGGCAGATATGGAATTTGTTGCTAGTTTACTAAGTGCTGCAGAGGACTACTGGAAAGAGGTTGTGTTCCCGAAACTCTCTAAAATTTACTTAGATATTCAATAAGCAAACCAAATCGAAAGAGGAGTTCAATGTTTAGGAGATAGTTTTTCAAAAAATAAATGTTGCAATTGAGTGCACGTCAAGATAAGAACTTTTCTTTTTTTTTTTTATTTTCACATACCTTTGGCATAAATTTGAAGAGAAATCACAGCTTTAGCTTCACCATGACAATTGCTGGCGATAATCGAATAAGTTCCAGTAAAATCTAATTTCGCGCTGGGAATTTCCAAACGATACTCAGGACCTTCACCAATTCGTCGAAAATGAGGTGCGTCCTTGTAGTATTCTGGCTGTGAAGATATTAAAATAAAATGTTAATTTAAATTGCATTACATAAAGTAGCCAACTGTTCAACTTTAAATTAAAGGTAAGAGTACACATTTTCAAACTGCAAATTGTTGTTATAATATTCATAACTCAGAAAAGGAAAAATTTTGGTCAGCATTTTTTACTTGAAATTTTTTTTTGGCTAATTGTGATTTTTTTTTTTGTATATGCATAGGCAATATTTAGAATTCATTGAATTGAATCACAATACCAAATGGTTGGAACTTGAAATCGAATTTCCCAATAGGATGAGAAAAGGAATAACTTTCTGCTTCCTCTCAAGCGATCAAGACTTGAATTGAATTATATGTTTTTAATTTTTTTAAGGCAATCATTTGATATAATTAAACCATTAATTACGATCCTGAATTCTCAAAAATATATCTTTTAAAAAATTAATTATGAGTATTTTAAGCGTTAAAACGACGAACCTTAGTAAGAAGCGTTGTGAAAAATACTTTCGTAATTGAGGGTTAAGAAACTGTTTTTTGAAGTATGGGTTTCAAGGAGTCACACGTTTTTTTTGTAGACTCAAAGTATTTGACTCCCAGTAAATTATTGAATTTTTAATATATTTTCATGTCGATCCATGAAGTACTAACTATTTTGAGAAAGATATTATCCAATTCCGTAAAGGCTCAATAAATTGAAATTAAGAAATTCAAAAAACTAATTCGAATTTCCTGGAACTAGCAAAGAAAATCCAATTCAATTTTTGATTCCTTGAATAGAAGCGAAATTATCACATTCCTTTACTATAAATGTCCGTAAAAGTGGAATTGAAAAGAAATTAGTAATACCCATTTCTGATAGGAAATACCCTCAAGCTGAAGATGGCAACTGCAGTTGTCGCTTAGATTTTAAACGGTAGATGGCCTTTTTAAGTAGACAGTCATTAATTATGCTGGTTAGCTTATATTGAAATTTCCACTCCACACTTTAATAAACTGCCACCTGTATTTAAACGAATTGTTTGAACAGAATTAAATCAAGACATAATTAACGACTCTTGTGGTCCCTTTTGAATTTTGTTAGCCTATATTGCAATTGACCAATTGATCTTTGTCTCTGCAAACTGCAAATCTATCGAGATTTGGCATACTGGTACCATGTCTTCAAACCCTACGGAATCCAATCAAGTACATTTTTAAGGGAAATGGTCAGCGTTAAAAAATGAATCTTGAACGATTTCAAATGGAGAAACTAAATGTCTTACATTTGCAAAGTTCAATTTGATTTTGGACAAATCGACTTAGTTATTAAGGCTAGAGGTTGAATTAGAAGACAATAATCATAACTACTTAAAGGCTGAAGTGCTGTTCTGAATTTTGAATAAATATATAGCCAAAATAATAGAATGACCATTAATTTTGATTTCGCCAAAAAAGTGGAAGTGCAAATTAAACACAATTTATCTGTCATAGATTTCAAGTAACTATAAATCTAATTTTCTAGATACATTTTGTGCTACAAACAGCAAAAAAGATAAACCAACAATTTTATGCAATGATTAATAGTCCAATAAGGACAACACACATAAACATGAATCATAATGCATTTCCATAAAAGTTGAATTCCTAACTGGTCAATAGAAACGAGTACTGTGTTCCTCTATTTGTCGTGTTTCGCACAAGGGGCATGTTCAGCGGGGATGACATATTTACGCTGTATGAACGCGATTTTCACTCGTGGTTATTATAAACTTAGTAAAATGTTTAGAAATATTTGCTATAATTATAATTATGCATTTTTTCAACTTTTTGTAAATCTCCTTATTTGCGTCGCTGGAGTCTAGCTTAAAATAACAACAAAAATGTTGGTTTTACACAGCACAACTGCTGCTGTTGTTAGAATATTAAATTGCAATTGTTCCATTTGCAACAGTATACGAGTGACGTAGTGTTGCTATTGTTGTTGCGTCTGCTGTCGTTGTGTTTAAGCCGTTGCTACTTTTGCCGTTCATTCTGTTATTGCTTCCGAACATGACTTTGCTCGCTGCAATAAATGAACACAGCCTTGAAATATGAATTTGTCGTGTTATATTTTTTAATTTTTATATTCTATGTATGCATGCTGGCTTAAACAATTATGACGTCAATTAAATTCCAAAGACACTGTCCGACAAAAAAAAATTAAAGTGTAATTTATATACACAGAAAAAACGTTCTTTTGTTTAACCGGACCAGACGTTTCATTTGGTCACTGAACCCGACGGTGCCCGATTCGTTCTATTAAGTTAATTTTGTTTCGAAACAAGATTTCCTGAAATATCAGCAAAATCAGCATCTGATCCAGATTCAGCGTCCCAAAATCCAAAAATGAAAACTGTTAATTAAATTCAATTATGTACTTAAGAAAAAAGTATATTTGTGAAGCATTTGATATCTAGAAATCGACTTTTTCTCGATAAAAATTACACAAACAAGGTACTGACCATTCACCCCAATTTTATCACATTTTTGTAGAATACAAATTCTTAACATCATATGCTCTGCTCCTGCAAAAAGCTATTCGGCAATTTTCATAAATTTCCGTTGATGCACAAACAATTCTTGGTTTAAGGGTGAATATGAGCTTTATTGACCAGACTTAACAACCCTGTATATTCTCAATTTTGTATTATTACCCCAGATTACTCAGCTATGAAAATCAGGCGATTTAAGCTTCTAAATATTTAAACTAGGTATAGAAGAAATGTTCAGTCAACTTAACTTTGAAATTTTCATTTTCATTAATTTTGAAAATTTAATTTCGATTATGAAATTTCGCTTGATTTTTCTCCTTTTCGCACATAACTTGAGATGAATTTGCACTTCTGAAACAATAACTTTTCTCGTAAAAAAATGTCATAGTGTGTATAATATAGTATTATATTATAATATTAAATAATATATTATAACGGAGCTCCATCTAGGGCATTCTAAAGAAAAGCGCTTTTTAAATCCGACTTCACTGCTTCTGTGCGCAATTTATAATAAAATATAAAAGTAATCTTTGTTAGTTTCATTTTTAATACTTTATGCTTCTTGTGGTGGTGATTGAAATTTTTCCCTTCTAACCTTCGATAATCTAAAGTTTTTTGAAGGCAGTAACGTTGCTACTTATATAATATCAGTAAATCAAATGGAATAAGTTGCCTAAGTTTGCGATTAACAATATAAATAGTCTACCAATTTGCTGCCATCCTATCGAAATTTAAAAAAAAAATGTTTACCAAAAGTCACCCAACCATAACATGGGCTTTATTTTATTAATAAGAGAAATAAGCCAGTATCTAAAATTTTATAACAGCATTCTTATTATTATTAACAGTGTAATAACAAGTGTATAATCGTTATTTATTAATATGACTCTCAGTGACCAAACTCACATTTTCTTTCTTTCAGTAAAAAGCTCCAATATGGGTCAGAAATGATAACATGATGTATTTAATAGTGTTCTATACCTTCATTTGGTACCATCTGTAGCAAATCCACATGGTGAAACCATTAAAGGTAAATTTAAATATTTTTTCAATTTCAATTACAGCAAGGAAATGGTTATTGTAAAAAGGCGAATTTTAATTGCAGTTGTAATGACAGTTTCAATTAAAATTACATCTTAATTACAATATGGAAAACATATATGTATATATATATTCGATTTTGAAAAATTGAATTCAAAAATTGATTGTAAGCAGTATAACTTGACATAAATATCAAAATTAGAGGTAGGTCCGAAATTCGATGAAAAATTACTTCAGTCTAATGTATCCCCTTAAGATTTTCAAGAACTATTACTTGTTGAATGAATTTGAAACTTGAAACTGAAAAGTAGTGTTAAATTGAATTTTTTTATGGCCGTTGCACAAAGTATATACCTCAATTTTATGACAGATTTGTGTTTTAAATTTAAAATGAAATGATGTAATTAACCATATAACGTACCTTCACAAAAATTATTTGAAAATATTTTTTTATTATAAAATTCTCTTCAGTTTTTTATTAA
Source organism: Meiosimyza platycephala (assembly GCA_963662105.1). Taxonomy (NCBI): domain Eukaryota; kingdom Metazoa; phylum Arthropoda; class Insecta; order Diptera; family Lauxaniidae; genus Meiosimyza; species Meiosimyza platycephala. Next base: position 1,821,452 of record OY759211.1, read on the forward strand.
AAAATAAAATAAATTAATTTTATGGTTTTGTTAAACACTTTGCTCGTAATTTGCTGAATTTTCTATTTTCAATATCCGTACGAACAACTGTAAAACTTAATTTCTGAGCGACGACAGCGCAACGTCTACTTCTAATTACTACTTAAAATGATTTGAATTCAATTCAGATTGTTCAGATTCGTTCAATAAATTAATTTAAATAAAAATATATTTTTGCACACACACTTCCCGAATATCTTAATAGGGCTTTCGTTTGGGTGGCGTTGGCAATAACAACATTAGCCCACTTGGTACGAGTATTTTTTATGAGATTTTTTGTTTTCCTTCAAACTTTTGTCTATCAATTACATATGTATTTCACTGTAATTGTTCTCGAATCTTGGCAATTGAATAAACGGAAGAATCGTTGATAATTTACGCGCGAAAGTCAAGTGGACAGGAGTATCTATGCGTTGAATAGCGTTACGACGACCCACATTCACAGCCATTCCACGTTAAACTGCTGACTTGTTTTTGCACTGCACCGCTGGCAAATACACGAAGGCGTAAAACATTGTGCGCATATGTGGCGCTTGCTTGATGTTTTTGATGGGGAGGTGCGACAGGGGTAACTGTTGTTGTTGGTTGGTTTTCTAACGTTCGGATGTGTTAATGAAATTATAAAAATATTTATTTCAAATGGAGCGCAATGATTCAGTCAGTGGGTCAAGGACGATTAATTCACGTGCTTGGAGCATTTTATGTATTGAATAGAAAAGAAAATGTTCTATGGCTATGATTAACGCTAATAATCTTTTGAAAATTAAATCAAAAATTTTACCTATGCAAGTCATTTTATGAAACTTTTCATAAAAAATTTTTCACACATACATATTTTACTGATTACAAATCTCCAAAAAATTCTTGGGATGTCAATAAATAGAAACATAAAAATTCCCTATTGAAATGTCAATCTTCTCTTGTTTTTACTTTGAGTAAAACCAAAATATGTATATATTATATACAGGGTGTCCCTAGGGAAGGTATTCTACTTTGTTTGATTATAAATTTTGGTTAAATGAAAGGGAATGTATATAATGTTAATAAATGGTTTAATTTTGGGAATTATGTATGAAATACAATTTTAAACGTTTGCATTTGCTAGCCTCACAAATGCGTCTCTTTTAAGCACATTTTCATGTCACCCGGTATTTCATTAATTGCATTTGAATGAATATTTTGTTTGAGCTGTTCAAGGGTTTGCATAAACCTTGCTCTTCAGATATCCCCATAAAAAAAAAGCCCGGAGCAGTCAAATGCGGCGACCGTTGGTTTATCAAATATTTTTTCATAATAAATTTGTCACGGCCAAATATGAACGATCAAATCTAAATGGCGACAAAACAAAGTAGTATACCTTCCCGGCGGTAAAAGACATTTATTTCACTTACGTTTAAGAAGTCTCGTAACCAAACAACTTCTGGTTTTGGATCTCCAACAACTTCACAAAATATAATCACGGTATCACCTTCGTAGGCCTCACTCGACCTTGGTTTTACCACGAACATTGGTTCCTTTGAATAGCTGAAAAAAATAGGGATCATACTGACACATTTTTATAACGTTTATTTCCAAAACACTTACGGCATATCGCTTGTTCTTATTACTGGAGTTCGGTGCTTTTGTTCTTCCTCATCGTCCTCTTCTATGACAACTCTACAACTGCTTTCTACTTTACCAACCGCATTAGAAGCTACGCATACATAAATGCCAGAATCGCGTTGTGTTGCCTCAGCAATGACCAACTCTACAAACCCATGGCAGTCCAACGTCGCCAAAATTTTTCTACTTGGTCGCAGCTTGACCCCATTTCGATGCCAAGAAACTCCCACCGTCGGATATGCTTCGACCTTTGCAGTCAAACGAATTTCTTGACCTTCTTGAAAGATATACAAAGGATCCAAAGGCATGTAAAAGTCTGGTGTTATATAAGCTCGTATGCCCTTATCAACGACAAGTGAACAATGGCATGACACCGATCCCAGTTCATTTTTCGCGGTGCATGTATAAACGCCACCATCATCCAAAGACGTAGAAGCAAGTTCCAACGTATAAAATTGACCATCATCGGTTATAATACAACGACGACCGGACACCACTACCGTGTCTTCTTTATACCATGTAACTTCAGGTGCAGGATAGCCTACTACCTGGCATGTCAACCGTACTGGGTAAGTTACTTGCACACGTCTGTCACGCAGTCGCATCGTAAAGATCGGTAAACTATCGCCGATGGTGCCACTCACACCATTTTCGTTAAGCACTATTTCTTTTAGTTTACTATCTGCTGCATATAATTTGGGATCGGCGACGACCTGTAGTCTTGCAAAAGTCGACACACGACCCTTTGAATTTGTGGCCTCACAGGTGTAACGACCGCTATCGATTTCGCATACCTGTGTTATGTGAAGCGTACACGTGGGACCCAATTGCCTGACTCTGACCCGATCCGAGGTAGAGCTCAAACGCATGCCATCCTTATACCAAACTATTAGTGGTCTTGGTGAACCTCGAGCTGTACATTCCAGCGTAAAATGGGAACCCAATAAAGCTTTCATTTGACCCGGTAGTATTTTAATAAACTCTGGCAAGCACTCGGCACCACCAACTTGCAAAGGGTAGCTCGTTTGAACTGAAGGTCCCCAGCCATAACGATTCTTTGGTGTTACGCGAAAATGGTATTCAACATTGGCTTTTAGATTGAAGGCATCAAATGAATTTATGGGCGTTAAACCCAATTCTTTCCAAATCGCGCCGCCTTCATGACCAACGATCCACACGTCAACTTTGTAAGCGATAACTGGCGCAGCATTAGCACTAAGTGGCTTTCCCCATGACAGGCTAATATGTGTAGGACCTGAATCAACAGCAAGCGGCTCTGTCGTAATAGGACCAGGCGGATCTGAATTATATATAAAATAAGATTTATAAGAAAATGATATGCAACTAAAAATAAATTAAAAATTATGTTCCACGGGAAAACCTTATCAGGGATTCGAATTCCTCGAACGATAATAGCCGGAAATCACCCCCACTTTGTTGCAAAATTTGATAAGCTAATTAACTTGCACCATTTTAAAAATCAATATTTTTTAAAACAGGGGTGCGCTAATCCAGTTTTCAATATTAATGAAAATCCTTTTGAGGGGCTTTGCCTAGACACACAAGTCTATTGCAATCCGCTGACACATCGTGAAAAGAACAAAAAGCTATTTTTTTTGGCACTGCTCTAATATGTATATCGGTCATTCTTTTACAAACCGCACGGATTTCAGGGAAAAAAATTCGACTTCTCCAAATGCGATGAAATTTTTTTCTGCATCTTTCAACAAATTCAGTTGACACGTGTATCAGGACTTAACTGAACATTTTTTTTTTCAACTAACTCATATTTGAAGTCTATTATCTCGAGTTGTACCGATCCGATTAATGTCGGATTTTTTTATTTAATACTTTATAACGTTAGCTTTCGAAGTGTATAAAAAAATTTTATATTGTCAAAAAAAAAAAAAAATCCGACATTAATCTGATCAGTACAACTCGAGATAATAACTCAAATATGAGTAGATTTGACAAATTCCAGCCAATTATCGAAAATTCATGTGTCGATATTTTAGAAAAAAAATTTTTTCAGCAAATTTTAAATATACGCCAAATGAGCTGTAAAATACTTCGGGCGATTCTAAAATATCAAGTCTAAAATGGTGTGCGGTTTGTTAAGGAATGACCGACCGATGTGTAGTGTACATACGTTAGGACTATGAAAGTTCGAAAATCGCTATTGTAGCAATATTTAAATATAACTCAGGAAGTTTTTTTTTAATTTTTTCTCATGCAATAAGAGGAATAATCTTCCTTTAGAAATATTCCAAAATATTGTCCATTAATAATATATTGACGTCTTTACTCCACTGTATTTCTCTGTATTAAAAACATTTTAAGTTTTGTGCTATATCCCGGAAGGGGTGAAAATTGAAGAGAAAAAACATCTTATTTTTGTGTACAAAAAGAGTCATCAAGGGAAACAAAACTGTTCCATTAATTTTTCTGCAATAAAAATAAATTATGCAGAAATGGTTTTTAAAAGCCCCTCTAACTTTTCAGACCCCGACGAGCTAACTCTGAATTTCGGTCCGGTCTAATATGCATTCATGCATATGAATCGTTTATTTATGAAATGCCTTAAGTCATTTTTTTACCAATGAAATTTTATCACAAAAATCGATAGTTCATATGTTTATTCATCGTTTGCTTATGGAAGGACTCATCTCCTACAGAATTTTGCCACTTGAATTCTCTCTTTACTTTTTAATTTAATGAAGGGGAAAAAAGTTTGATCTTCCAAAAGATTGCATTCTGCAACAAGAGCCTCTTCATAAATAATAAATACATATGCAACATATATCCCAATAAAAGCCTAACTCGTGAACGGTTTGTTTTACAAAAAAAAAAAAACACGATTCCCCGGAGAAACATTTTTATATATATTTATTTAGTTGTACTGAATGGAGGCTTCCATCCATATAAGAGTTATGTTAATAAAAATAAAAATCACTTTGTACATACAATAGATTTGAAAATATATGTATATAATACAAATTTAGTCTAAGAGAACTACTCGTACAATAATAAAAAATAAAAATTTATAATAATCATTTAAAATTACTAACAAAAAATAAATACATTGGTTGATTCAATTTAATCTCGCAGGAAATAAGACAAAGATAATTTAAATTGTAAACAAAAATGAAGTACAAGTATTTCAACAGGCAGCTAGAAATATCTGCAAAAAGAAATAATTAAATATATAACTAATATCTTTTCATTTAATGTGTGGCAGTGCCCATGAAAAGGGGCGCATGGGATGTTAAATTTCGATTTATATATATACATACACTTACGTGGAACTATATAGATAAATTTTGGTAACCTCCTCTAAAAACACTCCATGCCAAAAGCCTTAATTTGAAATTTTTCAACAAAATTTATAAACCCGCAAACAGGCCGTTTTCATAAACACTACCACTCAAAATCCAAAAACAAAAAAAAGTATACGTACATACAAGTCGAATAGGACAGATTATGTTGAAAAACAAAAAGCAGTACACAACTGCACAAATTGACAAAACTTTTCACAGATCACAACACGAAACTACACATGATTTCGACGAATATATATCAAGCTACTTGTGAATATTTAGTGGGGACATTTCAGTAGATACTTTTGCACCCACTGCTATCAAGTTCAATTTCTCGGCTTTCAAGTGAAGGACTTAAATAAAGAAATCAGGGACATCTTGTGTTTCAAAAACTTTAAACAGTAAAACTTATAGTTCTATCATTCGCTTGAAATCCCAATTCATATCTCTGCATGGAACATTATTAATTAAGTTCACAAAAATGTATTAGTGAAGTTATTCTCTAAAATCCGATATTTGTTTGCTTTTCGCAGACTTTGTTATTCAAAATCGATGCTTTTGACCCCACTTCTATCTACCGACATAGCAAATGATGTAATTTCTTTTTCAAACAAGTGCCAAGAATTTAAAATCTCCGAAGAGGTTTCAAAAAAAACGTTCATATTTCTTTCATTTAAGCTCTTCATTTAAACACCGTGATTTATTAATGAGTATAAAAGTAAAAACATTGCAAAGTGATTAAGATTATCATTATTTTTTAAAAATCATTAAACTTACCTCTGAAGTATGAAATATCTGGGAAACTTTCGAGTGGTAGACCCCAACGTGGAGTCGTTGGTGTCTCAGAACGTGTTCTTGGCATCACCTACAGATGAATTACGTTTGGATTATTGCTCAATTTTAATTTATAAACACAAAATCATAAAAGACTAACTAAAAAATATATTTTTTTTTGAAAAAAAAAGAAAATTTAGCAGGTTCGATTTTAGCTAAGCATTGCGATAAGAAGAAGCAAACATTTATTCTTTCTTTTTGGGAGTTTTAATCTATAAAGCGAAAAATAGGAAAAAAGAAATAAAATTAATAATAAGCTTACAGGCAAAACATTTTAATTATAAACGGCGGCAACAGCGAAATTTTTTTTAAAAAGAGATTATTTTCGAAACTAATTTCATAACCGTGATATTCAACAATTTTCGCTTCGCAGACTCAGTATGTAATGTATACTAGCAAAAAAACGATCAGATTTGCTTACTACTTTGAGTATTTTCAGAGTTGCTTATATCGACTTAGTTATTTCTGGTCAGGTCAAGTTTTTAGTCTTAGACGCAAGTGAAATTGCAAAATTTTCAGTAGAAATTTGTATAAAAATACCTTTAATATAATTAATACCTGATGGTGGATTAACTTCCTAGAAGTCTGAACAAATATAGAAATAGTGAGCGAAATGTAAGTGAATAATGATCAGAAGTATAGAAAAATAGATATAAAATTAAAGATGTTTACAGCGAGCTCATGAAAATTTATGCAAACAATCGGCTCAAAATTGGGTGATAGTATCTCTCCAATAAAAAATTATTGGAAAATGACCTTAAAAGAATCTCCTAAAAAGTTTTTTTAATGTTGTAAAATGTTGTACACTTTTTGTAGGAGATTATATTGGCCGTTTTCCTAAGGTAAATCATACATGAGGCACTAAATGACGCTTGTTACTTGGACAACGAATCACAAGACCTACGCTCTTCTTTTTTTATTACTTTCGATGTTGCCGTCAGATAAATGGATGTGAGTAGTAAATAAGAAAATATGAAATTTATGCAAATATTGTAAATCAAAAGTTTATTTCTTTTTTAAATGAATAAAATATATTTACCGTGACGGTTACGAATATCCTATCGGTGCCAAAGTTGTTTCGTGCAACCACAAAGTAAGTGCCAGAGTCAGCGATTGCTGATTTCTGAACTGTAAATCTTGTATAATCATCCGAAGCTTCCTTACTTACACGATCTGACTTCGTTATATCCCTTGTGCCCTTCATGAATATTACTATAACAAAAAAAATATATAATTTTAGTTTAGTACTTAACATTGAGCCTTTTTTTTCCATATATCTCAACTTACATTTGGGCTTTGGATCACCAGCAATTCTAAAGGAAATTGAGAAAGGATCACCGACAGCAATCTTCATTTCCGTATCGGGTCTAGACAAGAAAAGTGGTGGTCTCTCCTCTTTGGGAGCGCCAACAGCAACATCAATATTTACATGTGATTCAATGCGACCAAATGAGTTCGAGGCACGACATGTGTACGTGCCTTCAGTTTCAGGCGTAGCATTTTGTATGGCCAGTGTATAGACTCCCTTTTCCATGAATGTTTGAACATTCGGTTGACCAGCAACGTTTTTGCGATCGCGCAACCATTGCACTTCAATTGGTGTCTTGGATTGCATAAATTCGGCAGAAATGGCAACAGTACCACCAGCACACACGGTTTGATTGCCAAGTGGTACGAGGAAATGTGGTTTATTGGGATCACGATGGAAGAAACCATGTGTCTTCTCTAGCGTAAAACGTTCCCTGCCAACAAAGTCAACTTGATGAGATATCTTATTCTCAGCGCCTTCATTGCGTGCAACACATAAATAGAGACCAGAATCCTTCTCGGTTGGATTACTAATAACCAACTTGGAGTAGCCATCAGCTTGATCGATTTGTTCGTACTTCTCATTATTTTCAATCAAATCATTGCCCTTCATCCATTGAATATCTGGGCGCGGTTTACCACGTACACGACAATCCAAAACTAATTCATTCTCATTCAGAGAATAAGTGTCTGGGGAAGATACAATTCAATTAGTATAAAACTTTTAAGATGCAATTGTTTATATTTGAAATTAAACTTTTGTTTGGGGAAAATTTTGATAACTGAATGTATTACTTCAACATGAACATATCATTGGAAGTAATCGATTGTTCTCTCATTGTCTCTTAATTTATTATAGAATCGGGAACTAAAGAAAAAATTACAAAGTTTTAGAAAAGTTTTGCCGGATGGCGCTTAAAAGTTTAATTTCAAATACCAAAATATACTCGCTATATGTATAAACAAATGCACAATACAAGAAAGACATCACGAGTAAATAAAATGAATGACTCTTTCAAATATGTCTGAAGCGACCATAGGCTTGGTCAATATGCTCGTGTACTTGTACTTATTTTAAAAATGTAAATACCTCTAATTGATCTTGTAAATACACTGGCCTGAGGGGCATCTTCGAATGACTTATAAATTCGTAGCTGTGAGTGCGTGAATGTTTCACCATATTCGTTTGAAGCGCGACAGGTATAGTTTCCACTATCCTTGACATCTGTTATGAAAATGTCCAAAGAAGCGACGCCGTTTTGGTAAAGGGTTTGATAACGTGTATCATCCGGCAGTGGTTGATGATTTTTTAGCCAAACCACATGGGTGCTAGTGTCACCCAGTATATGACAAACCAAACGTATATTGGAACCCTCAGTGACAGTTCTATCATGAAGCAAAGTGCTAAATAATGGTTTCGTTTGAGAAATCGAACCAAGCACACGGGACTGTTGAGATCTCTGTGAGTCTCCATTAGCGACGGCTACATAACGTTGCTCATGATTTTCACTATAGGGATCATAAGAAACGTCATATGATCGTCGGCGGCTTTTTACAACAGAGTTTTCTTCGCCATTGGTTACTGTAGTAGTTGCTGCTAATGCTTGTAGACTCTTCAGGTCAGCACTTCGAATTGTTTTCGTTATTGCATCAATGTGGTCTTCAGTCTCTGCGTAGCATGCAAATGTTCCACAATCAGAAGAAATAGGATTTCGTATAATCAATTTTCGTAAGCCGCCAGGTTCCTCAATTTGGCGGTATCGATTATTGGATATGGTGTGATCATCTTTTAGCCAAGTTACATGTGGTCTACCATGAACATGGCACAATAAAGTTATTTCATTGCGTTGAGCATCAAATGATTCTGTTTTATCGAAGTAAATTCCATTAAACCTTTTTGCTTCCTACATAAAGCATTATTTTTGATAGAACCCAATATTCTTATCGTTTCAGATTTTTATGAGTTTTATATGTATATATCTCCCGTGCAATCATAAAACACATTAACTTAAGTTAATTTCTAAAATATGCTAAACGTAAGCTATCTGAAACTGATCCGATTTACCTGTAAAGTGAAGTATTTAGCAGCTAAAAAATTCAATGACAAAACCTAGTAGCTTGTGAATTTCTATGCAATATTAGAAGACACGTGACGGCAAAAATCAAAACGGGATGAATAAACTTCATTATATTTTGGGTATGTCGATCACAAATCATCTATTAAGGCCGTTCTATCGATAATGCTAAACTTAAATTTATCAAACTAAGTTATTAAAACTAAATATGAATCGTCTGAATAATATTTCGTTTATAAAATATTATTTTAACTAGTCCTGAAATATATTTCCTTTAAATAATTTAAGCTTGAGTTTTGTTCAAGTCAATTCTTCAGTTGGGTGATACCAAATTTTATGTCAACCCACTGCCAAGACACCGATTTCTTTTAATTTTGCACACATGGTGGACTTGAACGCGAACAAAGTTTGCCTACGTTAACGAAAGATTCGTCTTATGGGACCTCATTGCTCTGTTTTTTTTTTTTTTTTTTTTCAAAAACTACATATGGTGAAATTTCAGTCTTCGCGCTACGATTGCTCCGGAGTTGAACCTCTAAGGATAAGACTAGCATAATTCAAGAATTAACAAATTTTATAAAGAAAATAAATTGCAGCGAGTTACCAGTACCTTTGATATTTCATAGAACAACTAAATAAAAAATTAGAAAATCTTTGCTAATAAGAAATTAATGGTATATTTCAAAAATAGTGCCCCATATACGAAAGTTATATCGTAAGCAATGTATTACCTGTTATACCACTTGCAAAGCTTGCAGGTAGACTGTCACCTAGCCCATCATAAATACTGAGATCACAACTGCTTTCGACGGTATTTTTACTATTTCTAACAACACATTTATACTGTCCAGTATCCTCTGGTCTGGTATCATAAATTTCCAAACTAAGCGCCCCATTTATGTTATATATTTTGTGGCGCATATCTTTTGTGACTCGCTCATCTTCCCATAGCCAATAGACCTCTTCTATTATTCCATTGACGTGACAAATGAGCTGTGCTTTGTTTCCAGCGCCAATGGTTAAGGGTTTCATAGCACGCTCAATGTTAAGTTTCAGTTTTGCCTCTTTTGTTTTTGACTTGGCGCTTAGCAAGCTATCATCGACAGCCCCATGTGCCTTTTCTTCATGAAGAATACTTTGTACAATTTTCCTTTCGCTTTGCCTTTGAATGTGATCAGATACATCAAGGAATTTACTTATCTTCATCTGCCCACTTCCATTCTCGGCGTAGCAAGTATAAAGACCAGAATCTTCTTTTAGAGGATTTGTAATCAATAATTGCCTAATGCCTTCATCAGTTTCAAGATAAGCATATCTTGAGCTTTCAACAGGAAGTAGTGTGTTATCCTTCTGCCAGTATATATTTGGTTTGGGATTACCAGATACTTTGCATTCGAGAACAATTTGGTTGTCATGTGTATGATATGAATCTGAAATGATGTACAACAGCACAAGACGAAGGTAACATAAAAAATAAAATACACAAGTTTAAAAACTACCTGTTATCCACACACATAGTAGGTATGTACATTTCAAAATCAAGTTTTTCTGGAAATATTTGGATTTTTTTTTTTTTCATTTAAAAGTCAGCTTCCCTAATCTTTACTAAGGAGCAAAAAACATGACGCCCTTTTGAGTGAGTGCCTAGAAACTTAATCTTAATTCAAAATTACTGTGAGCAAGTGAATTGTTTGAAGGCTTCAAAGTAACTTTTATGAGTCTTCCAAATGCCATAAACAAAGACCGTCAATTTAAATACTATTAGGAACAGTGTTGAGTCAAATCCGAATATTTTGCAAAAAGGCAGCATTGTTAAGCTGTTCCGGAAATTTCTCGACATCCGAATTTTCAATTGAAAATTTGCTTTTCAGCTCTTATAATGAATATTTTTTTATAAAAATATTATCTTAAAGATTTTGACATCAGTAAAAATAGTTTTTGTTGATGCAATCAAAAGATGATACATATTAACAAAACACGAAATTTTATTATATATAACTTTCTAACATAAAAACCAATATTTTTAAAACAAGTCTTTCCAATACTTTTAGACACATTAAAATTTGAAAGTCGCGAAATATCGTGTTCAGTTGGGAATTTATTTTTTTTTTCAGTATGATTGTTAAGCTTCTCAAGTCTTGTATATTACACAGTAGATATAAAATACTTTTAGAATCTTACGTCTGTGTCTATGTTACCTCGAAATATTTAAAATGACCTGGTTTACAAATAAAAAATGAGTCCGTGCAGCGGTTAAATAAATTATCTTGTGCGCAATTTGGCTTAAAATATTGAGTACTTACCATAATCTGCATCGAGAAAGCCAAATGGAGAGATTTTACATATAACAACAAGAACATTAAACAGAAATATCATTGACAAGCAAATAAGCGAAATACCTTTTATGCCCACTGTAAAGTTTGGACTAATAACTTCCTCTTTACCAGTACTGTAAACAAAAAGGTTACATGTGCTCACAATCTCATTTTCGGTTCCTTTTACTTTAAGTGTGTAGTCGCCAGCATCTTCCTCCGTAACACCAATTAAATTCAGCCATGCTATACCATCTGCACAGGACATTTTAGTTTTGGGTCCGAAATCAATTTTTTGTTCTCCATGGTACCAACGTGCTGTTGGCTCTGGGCCATCAATGTTAACCATCCATTTAACGTTGCTGCCAACTTTGACTGTACGGTTGGAGAGGAAATTTCTAAAGTAAAGAAGTTTTTTGAAATCTGGTGGTGGTCGAGCTTCCCTCCTAGAGCTCCCTCCCTCCTCTTCTTCAGCCTTGGCCTTCTTCTTCTTCTTGCCTTCTTCAGGCTCTTCTCCAGCCTCGGCTTCTTCAGTAGGTGGCTTAACTGGAGGTCTAGCTTCTCTTGGGGGAGAAGTGGGTCGAACTCTTCTCGGCTCAACTGTTACCATGTGAACTATTTCGGTCTTTCCTTCACGATTTTCTGCTTGGCACACATATTTTCCGCTATCTCCCTGCACAGGATCGTTGACAAACAGCTCGCTAGTGCCATCATCATGATCGACTTGTTGATACTTGTCGCTGTTTTCAATTTTAACACCGTCCTTTACCCAAGTGACAGTTGGAGTTGGTAGCCCACGGACATGCACATCAAGTTGTAGCTCGTTAATCTTGCCGTGGTAAGTGTCCTTGATGTTACGCGTGAATGTCGGCGGAACATCTCCAGTTCCAGGATCAGCGTATACTTCCAACTTGCATAGTGTTGATGCTTCGCCTGTTTCATCGCGTGCCCAACATTTGTACTCACCGCTATCTTCCTTAGAAGCACTAGTGATTTCCAATAAGCAAAGACCTTCGCTATATCTACCTCTCTTTTGAGGACTATTTTGAATTTGTTCACCATCTTTAAACCACTTCACTTGTGGCTCTTTAGCTTCCAAGAAGCACGATATTTTCACTTTGGAGCCTTCAGCAACTACACGATCGCGCACGTTGCTAGCAAAGTGAATGCCAATAACTTTTTCACGCTTCTTGCTAATACTGCCAGCATCTGATGAAATCTCAGCCGCAGATGAAACGCCCTCTTCTTCGGCATCACCCCCTTTTTTGGCTTTCCCTTTGCGACGCTTACCCTTAGCTTCAGATTCGGCCTCAGACTCCGCACCCTCTGCAGCTGCTTTAGGTTTCTCTTCCTCTTCCTTTGCTTTTGGACGCAAAAGACTCGGATCAGCATGGAAAACACCATGTATGTGATCTTCGATGTGATGTGCTTTACCCTCAAAGAGAACATAATGAGAAATTTCCATTTTGCCAGCACGATTTTCAGCCTTAACAACATATTTTCCAGAGTCCTTGTCACTCGGCTTATCAATGTTCAATTCACATGTGCCATCTTGATGTTCCAAAATTTTGAATCTACCTCCGCTTTGAATTTCCATGCTGTCTTTGAACCATTGCACCTCTGGAGTAGGTTGACCTCGCACTCCGGTATCCAAAATCAACTCATTGGTGTTCAAATGATAATTTTCTATCAAAAATGTAAAACAAAAGAAAATCTATTCAAGAAGTTACATAAACACTATATGCACAAGACTATATGTGTGTACATTTTGAAGAACATCAATTTATCAATTGACGATTGCACAATCGCCAATTTATTTTCAGACACAACTAATCACGGTCGTCGTTCGCTTTTTGCGAATACTCTTGCGTTTTGCTTACCTTTTAGTGATCTTACAAACACTGGCTGCACGTCACTATTGACCTTGGGTTGATAGACATGCAGCATAGCAGATGTCGAAATTTTGCAGAATTCATTCGCAGCTTTAATGGTGTATGTGCCAGAATCTTCTGGCGACGCACTTAGGAATTCTAAGACAGCTAAGCTATCACGATTCATATTACGAATCTTAGGACCATAAGTAACATTTCCGTCATCTTTCAACCATTTAATCGTTGGATCTGGACCACCAACAACAGCTTGCAATTTAACTTTGGACCCTTCCGCAACATATCGATTAGAAAGATTTGCAATAAAGTACAATTGTTGCTTGGGTGATGGATCGGGCATTTTACTACGTCGCTCGTATCCGCCTTCCTCGGCTTCATCTTTCTTCTTCGACTTTGGTGGCTTGCCCTCTTTTTCTGCATCACCACCTTCTTTTTTAGGCTTAGGTGCTGCACCACTCGTTGGTCCGCTGCTCTCCGATTCAGCCATGATGCTTGCTGTAGCACTTGAGCGTCTCGACGATTGTACCACTTCAACAACAACAGTATGCTTTGTTTTTTGGCTGCCTAATTTATTGTCAGCAACGCAAGTATATACTCCGCTATCATTCGCCGTTGGCCTGTTAATGATCAGCTCGCAAACGCCGTCCAAATGTTCGATCTGCACCTTGCGATCATCAAGAACAACTGGTATATCGTCTTTCACCCATGATATGACTGGGCGTGGATTACCACGAACTTTCGTGTCGATAATTAAATCGTTTTGAGATGAATGATATACATCTGTAGAGATAACATGAAAGCGTTAAATAATGTTGGAAACGATCGATCGTATTGCTACGATCTGTTCGATTACATTTACTTTTCTATTTTAGGATTTCTTCGACCTCGATTGATAGCAACCGCCGAAAAAATGAAGTCAACATCAACACACAAAAGAACTAACACGAACACTTCATGTTGACAAACCAAAATGAAAATTTAACTAAAGAATTTGCATTTGTAGTGATATATGCTAATACTTTGAGATGAAAAAAAAAACAATTGCACAACAACGACACTAACAGCAGTACCTCTAAGAGGAAGCACAAACATTGGCTCTTGCTCATCGCCGTCAGCTTGTGCGCTGTACACCTTGAAATAACAGGATGTTTCTATTTCGCAATGGTCATTTCTGGCCACACACTTGTATACGCCAGATGATTCGGATGAAATATTACTCAGTTCGAGTACGGCTTTTCCCTCTTCGGAAAGATTTTTTATGTTTCCACCAACAGTAACCCATTTATCATCCTTCATCCATCTGCAATTGGGCTCTGGCCCTATAACCGTACAAACAAACTTCACTGTCGTGCCTTCAAGCGCCATGCGGTCACGTAGTTGCGTTGCGAACTTGAGTTTTTGCTTTGGAGAAACCAGTGGTTCCGGAGGAGCGTGTGCAATTCTAGCTCCTCTAGGTTCTTCGGCTTCTGCGCGTTTCTTATCAGACTCCGCCTTTGATTGAAGAGCTTCTTCCATTGCTTTTTTAGCTGTTTTTTCCTTATCTTGTTGTATTCTATCACGTGCATGGAAAATGCCACGTGCATGAAAGTGTCTATTTTTGGCTACCTCAACGGTACGACTTACTTGCGCTTCTCCACTGGAATTGATAGCTTTGCAAGTATACGCGCCGCTTTCTTTATTGGACGGCTTGTAAATAAGCAGTTTACATACACCATGAGCTTCCTCCTGCATTGTAAACTTATAGCTTGGGGTAACTTGGAACGCTCCACGCCACCATGTTATTACTGGACGTGGTACACCATGGACATGAACCTCAATAGTAAGTTCATCATCGCGAAGATGATAGTATTCTGCAAAAAGATTGAGATTGTAAAATATAACTTCCTTCTTTCGACAACAGACGCGTTTCTAATCAGTTAAGGTTATATAGTTCATAATTATCATATATATGTACCTCTTACAAGACGGAAAGATGGTGGTTTTGGCTCATCCTTAAAAACTTCGTAAATTGTGACAATGCAGGATGATGTTACCTCGTCGTTCATGTTAGCAATTGAACATGAGTATTCTCCTGAGTCCAATATTGTGGTATTAACTACTTCCAAAGCTAAGATATTGTTGTTGTTTACAATACGATGGGTAGCGTCTCGTTCGAGCTGTCGTCCATCTTTAAACCATTTCACTGATAATTCAGGGCCATCAACAGCACACGCTAAACGCACATTCTGACCGGCTTGACATATTCGGTCAGTCAAAAAATTGATGAAATGAGGATTTCGTGCTTGTTCTCGCCTACGTTGCCAATCAGCATCACGATCCTTTTCACTTTTCCGCTGAGCTAAGCTATATTTACGCATTTGCTGCATAAATTCTTCGCCTTCTTCTTCAGCAATACGTTTCCAACGTTCCTCATCATATGGGTTTGGACGTGTGAACTCCTCGGATGAATCGCTGCCACGGCGTTTTTCTTTCTTTGGCAATTCTGCAACCTCGTCGGCATCTTCATCAACTTCATCTGCTTCTTCATCATGTTCACCTTCATCACCGTACTCCGTGCCATATTCAGTACCACCTTCGTCCCCATATGCTGTTCCACTTCTTTCGTCCCCTTCTTCGTAGTCTTCTTCTGCTCCTTCATCTTCAGCTTCTTCTTCGGCCTCTTGTGCTCGCAATTCGGCCTCTATACGTTCTTGTTCCTCTTTCTCAGCCTGTAAACGTTTTTGACGTTCCTCATAGGTTTCACCCTTAGGCTTACTAGATGCTTTTGCTGCTTGCTCCTCTGCTGCTTTGGCAGCTGCTCGTGCTTGCTCTTCCATTTGAAGCATAATTTTGCTTTTCTTGGGTGGAGGTTTCGGTGCGCCGGCTGATTTCTGCTCTTGTTGCTGTTCAAACATTTTCTTACTTGCTTTCTGACCACCGCCAATTTCAAGTTTCAATGACAACTTTGGACTTGGAGATTTTTCTTTCTTTTCTTTCTTCTTTGGTGGAGCCTTCTTCTTGCCTTTTTTAGTTGGCTCATCTTGATCTTCAAAGTCCACACTTTCTTCACGGTCGAATTCTGCATCCA
Source organism: Meiosimyza platycephala (assembly GCA_963662105.1). NCBI lineage: Eukaryota > Metazoa > Arthropoda > Insecta > Diptera > Lauxaniidae > Meiosimyza > Meiosimyza platycephala. The sequence continues at coordinate 1,837,895 of OY759211.1, forward strand.
TATCATCAACTGAACCATCAGCTGGACTTTGTTCCTTGTCAACTGATTTTCCTTTTCTTGGTTTTCTGGGCTTCTTTTCTTTCTTTTTAGGTTTGACTTCCTCGAAAATCTCTTCTTCTTCTTCATAATCTTCGTACTCTTCCACGACGTAAATAACCTCGACATTGGAAACGTCCATTACTGCTGCACGATCAATTACCGACAGATCTGATGTTATGTAACGAACAGGCCTTTGAATGTCTTCTGGCTCTGAAATATCCATAACTAAGGCTCTATCGAATACTGCCTTGTTGCAGGTAGTTTGGGTTTTAATGTCCCTGCCCAATTCGAATGGTGTTTTTTCCCTTTCTTCTCTTTTCAAAAATGGCGTAATGCTGCGCCATGTCGAAGGTGTCGCACTACGTCGTGTCATATACAGGGTAAAGGGGGTTTGACTCCTTCCGCGGATCGGAGTCGCACTACGACCGCGTAGACTGCCTGGAGTTGGGGACTTTAATTTTCGTTTCTTTTGAGTAGGTAATTGTAAGGTATCTTGAGCTGGGGCTGCTTCCGGTTCCTCAGACGGGCGAGCATCCGCGGCTGCGACATCACCGTCAGTTGTTCCCATCGTATTTCGTTCTTATAAAAGGATATTTGAATTAGGATTTTTTTAACGTTCGAATTTTTTTATCGATATTTTATACGAGTCAGTTTTTCGTTATGCTATACAGCAACGGATCGATTTGATTAAAGATTTTTCAAGTTGCCTGTCGACCGTTCGTAAAGAAACAGTAACCACGACTGAACCGAGCGACAAAATCAAACTAATCGAAAAAAGTCGTATTTTTCTCGATCGATCTTCAATCTATGAAATTGAACGTACGGTAATCAAATGTGATCTATTTAAGATCCTTGCCAAAAACTATCTTTATTTGCATTGTCATAGATTGGTGCGCTTTGTACTTTGCATTACATAAAGAAAAGAACAAAAAACGTACTATATAAATGTGTAAAAAAAAGTGTTTAGTTATATTTAGATTTATTTTTCTCTGTTTTATTTAATTACTTAGAGCATTAAATCGCACTTTTGAAAGGAAAAACAATCAACACGAAATGTGAATCTTAATGAATCATTGCGGAGTTTATTGTTATAAATAAATCATAGGTTCAACATTTTTGTTGCTACTATGAGTATGTGATAATTTAAACAAAATCAGTTACGTTCAAAAATTAAAAACCATAACGATATTCTTCCGGACCAAAGTTACAAATTTATTTTCTAATCATTTCAAGTAGTAAATTGTAGCGAAAAAATTGAAATGTCGAAAATAAATCTTAAACATTCAACAGTATCGAAATTCTCCAGAAAACTATCAGTATCGAAATGTATATAAAAACTTTAACAAATGGTAGAGTTTAAAAACAGTGAAAAGTATCGAATAGTATCGGAAAACATCGATAAAGAAGAATTGTATGAAAAACATTGGAAAACTCTAAGATACTAAATAATTTCTAAAAGTATCAAAAAATTTTAAACTTAAAGATAGTAATAAAAAAAACACAAAGTATGATGCACTATGGGTCAAAAAAGCACTTCTTTTGTGGTGCTTTTAGAGCGTGACACAATGTATTTTGGATATCAACATAATTAAAAAGGTATATAAAGCATGCTACTGTATGGGTGTAATAAAATATTCTGATAGGGTTTTCTATTTAAGAGTGGGAGTTACTGCAAATTTGGTAAAAGAAAATTTTTTTAATGTTGCCGCGTTCCATACCTATTGGAAAGTAAAGTCACTTCTCTCGTTAAAACTAGGGGTTACATGCGTGTACGGTGCAATGAATTGTGAGCAAGCAAAAATCGTAATTTTGTATGGGTGTTATATTCAAACAATACTATATTTGCTCAAATTTTACACAATTTTGATTTTTTTGTATTGAGCGAATTTGATTGAGTGATTCCAATTATAAAACTACGAGTTTACATATAGGAAAACTTATACACCTTATTTTACCACTATAAGGGAACACTTCAAAAACATATCAGAGACCGTGCTATTTGAAATTCGTGCAATTAAAAAACAATTATGCAAGTTGAACTTGGCCTTGACTTTTTAAAGGATTCATCAGATATGTAGATAGTTTTATGTTGGCGGGACTACTAAGTACATTTAGAGTCCTATTGTTTCTATTGGTGGAGGTGCTCAGAAATTTAAGTAAATTTAATTTAAGAAACTGGCCAAGATGATATTCTTGATACGGCTGAGCGCCGGGCATATTGTAAGATGTTTAAGTAGTTTACAGTGACCGCTATATATACATATTCACTGGTTCAAAAGATATAGAGTTTCAGCCGATGGAAAACAATCCGGAACCACTATGTGCTGGTCATAATATGTTCTTAACTTCAACATGCCTTTTACTTATAGTCGTGATTTTTTTTTATTTTACTTTATTTTAAGAGAGCACTATAACTTAATAAATCCTGCATGAGAGTTTTAAAGCATTTTTTTTTTTTTTTCAGTGCCAATGATGGAATTTTCAATTTTACTGATCCGTGTTCTGGACCTTATTCCCAACATTTTCCAAAAAAGATATATGTATACTGGTTTTACTGAACTTTGCGTATTTTAATTTTACTATGCTCACAGCACTAGCATAAAATAATTTTCGACATTTTTCTAAAAAAAAAATGGGATCGAATTAATTAAAAAAATATTTCTTTTACATATTGAGAAAATAGAGCAGAGCAAATTTTTTACGTAAATTTTCAGTATTTCTCTTTAAATGTTTTGAGGATAATTGCGCCAGCAATTATCATATCATAATATACATGGGAGTCTTTCGAAAAGGAAAGTACATAATAAACTTTATTTCAACCTTTCAGGCACCGCTGTTTTTTTTTTAATCAACAGTTTTAACATTTTCCAAATCTAAATAATTTTTTTTTCAATTGATTGATCGAAATCAATCCTCAAAATGAAATTTAAACATAAAATTAACTTTTAAAGTAAAAATTTTGAGAGGCAAAAAGTAAAACTTATTGTTGTGGGAAGAAAATCGTTCAAATTATAACATAGTGTTATATGTTTTGTATAAAGTTTTAAAACTAAGAAAATTAATATGGGCTGCGACGTAAATAAGCGAGAAACAGTAACGGTTTCGGGTTTTTGGGTTTTAACCAAGTTTAAATTACAAGTTGAGTTACAATAAAAACTTGAATGGGAAATTATTTGGGATGTTATTTATACATAGTCAATATACTCAAAATTTTTTTTAATTCTATATTTACTATTTTAAAATAATATTACATACGTATGAAATTAGTTAACATACGTAATAAATTTAAAAAGCATCCCATTTTGCTGAAATTTTGACACGTCAAAGAACCTTGAAAGAAAGCCCCACATCACAAATTTCAGCTTCATAGGTAGGCGTAGTCCCGAGTACTGTTAGGTCTAAATTCGAAAAAACCGCTATTAATGCGAAATCAGCCGAATACAATGTCTAATATCTCTGGGCCTGGTCAACCATTTTCACTGCGTTGTATCTCATTTAAAAGGGTATAAGCAAGCAAACAAAATAAAACCAGTCTTATGTATTATAAATAAAACTTGGATTTAGGATACCATTTTCGAAGTTGTCATATTTTACCAAGACTAAGGTCTTAAAGTCTGGAGCTTAAATTTTTTTTATGTGTATTAGATACATAATAAAAAAAATTTATATCCTTATTTTTAAATTTGTATTTGTGGGCATTGAGAACTAATTTTTTTAAAACTAAAAGCGGCTATTTTCATGTTAAAATAAAGCTCTTTCGCAGGACCCCGACCACCTAAGGAGCTCAAATTAGGACTGTGGTGCTATCTATTAAAGTGCTTTTTCCTGCCAAATTTTGAGCAAAATCGGATATTTTTTACATTACATACATAAGTACGTACTATATGTTATCCATATGTGATATCATTAAAAAGTTTTAAATATAATATGCAATTAAAATAAAAACCTCTAATGATTTCTTTTGTTTTAACATATATCGTCTCTAAATTACATATCAAATCATTCCCAATTCTATTTTTTTTGTAACTCGAACTTTTTGAGTTGAGTTAATTTTTTGAAAAAAATCGAAGTATTCGTGTTTTGAGAAAAACTTTTAAGAAGAGTTGGTGCCATAAACGAGAGTTGAAATAAATTTAACTTTATTTTAGAGGCAAAATTACCGAAAATATTTATAATTTTAAATGGTATATATATTCTTTCCAATATGAAATTTTATAAAAAATTAAATAATTTAATTAATTAAATAATTTAATTTTTTTTCTTAAATGTGTCTTCATTAACGATTTAATATAAGAACAACACGTGCTACTCTTGCCAAACTTTTCTGAAAATATTTTCTTATAAGTGAAAACTGAAATAACAAATTAATTTTAACTTCAAATTTACCTGTCTTCATTGGCTGCTATACTTACCTTAACAATGTGAAATTTGTAGCACTAGTGCACGTAAACAGCAATTCAGAAAATCAAAGCGTTTTATTGCGAAAATCGTGAACCATAGAAATTTATATTTGCTCAAGGTTCTGTTAGTTCAATCACATGGATTAGTACATAGTGCGGCATACATGCGAATTCAAATCCAAAGCATTACGTTTATTCTTGGTCTTATATATTTAACTTCATACAAAAAAAAAAAATAAAAACAAAAAACTACCTTTTCTCTCTTTTCGTAATTGAATTACCTAATGCGATAGTGACTTCCTATGTGTATGAATAGTCAGATGCGGATTTCATGAGATCACCGTCTAAGGCCTCACTTATTTGAACTTTTTTCTTTTTTAACTATACCCACACCGCCCGAAAAAAGTTTAAGACCAAGAGCTATTAAAATGTTTTTGTGCACAGAGCTCAATTTTTTTTTTCCTAAACTATAGTTCCAAGTTGCAAAATTCTTGCAATTTAAAAAACCATAAGTTTTACCTGTGCATTTGGCAATTACGACGACCTATTCATGTCTAAAATAGGGAAAATACTTATTGAGGGTTTTTATGACCGATTTATGCGATTTTTTTTTTTTTTTCATTTTTTGGTTCGTTACTTTCATTCCTTTTCTTTGCAGTTCTTAAGACGCAAGGTAGTAAGCTATTTCATTTAATGTCAATAGGTGAAAGATGCTGCACATTTTGGTTGTGTAGCAAAACGTTTAGAATAGGCTTCAATACTGGACGAAGAATACTTTGCAAGAGTTCTTTGGACTAACGAATCGAAACTTAAGCTTTTTGGGTCAAATAGTCCGCCGCAGCATTGAAGACGAAAAGTTAAAATATTGCGTAGTGCCCATGTTGAAACATGATGGTGGCTCGGATATAATTTCAATTCTTTCTTGCGCTTCTTTTTAGCCAATAAGTGGTGAAAGTTTACATTTTGTGAAAAAATCAGTACCAGTCTTGAACTTTTGCACGACAGTGTAAATATAATTTTCTATATAGGCTTCGAATCTCCATATTGAAGGTTAGGATTTATTTGAAAATTTACTTTTTAATTATAGTACATAGAAAGTAGACAGCACCTTTGGGTAACTTAGAAGAAAAAGGACCTACATATTCTTGCAGTATCTACATATCGCCTTCTCATATATATCATTCGATATATTCGCTTTGTGCACGTCTAGTATTCGATGCTCTGCATGTATAATGAAAAACTAAAATAATTTTCCTTGTACAAAAAGTTTTCGCACACGTGTATAGCAATTATTGCCCGGTGTGAAAGGTTTTGACACAGTCATAGTTTTGGGTATACATATTTTGTATGAACCAAAGGCACAATTAGCACTCTATTAAAAAAAAATTGGGCCCTATTTGCACTGCCGCCATAGGTAATGGCCTTGCCTTTCGGAATGAAAATCCGCCTTCGTAATTGTGCATAATTGATTTTACCTCTGATGTTATTTTAGTAAGAATCTTAAACCAAATCAATTAAAATACATTTCTTGTAGCTATTAATAAAATATAAATGTTTGCTGATAAAATAATAAAAAGGAAATAAAGTTGAATTGAATGCTCTTACCTCGAATATTTCGTGTAAAAATAGGTGGGGAGCCGAACTTCGATGTAGGTACTTCGTAAACTGTTACGAGACAGCTTGTTTCGATCTCACCATTACGATTAGAAGCAATACACCGGAAGACACCAGCGTCGTTTAGGTCTACTGACAAAATTTCTAAGCATGCCAATCCATCACTGTAGGATACGCGATGTTTGCTATCACTGTTTATCTTTGTATCATCCCGGAACCACTCTACACTAATGTCACTACCAGAAATAGTACATGTTAGTTTTATGTCACTTCCAATTGCAGAATTTCGATTTGTCAACTTAAGTTCAAAATTTGGTTTGCGTTTCATATTGCGTAATTCCTTCTTATCCTTATACTCAGTATCCAATGTTTCATACGATCTTGTTTTCGTTACTTCTGCAAATCTTTCTCCAGAAAATTCTCGTTTTGATAGTGGCTTTTGATCAACAGTTCTCTGTACCGGGGTTTCTTTCATAGGACTTAATTCCTTTTGTAAAGTTTTTTCTTTCTGAACATCTTCTAACTTTATAGTCTTGACTGCTTCAACTGCAGGAAGTCTTTCTTTAATAGATTTCTGACGTTCGATTTGTGATTCAAGTGTTTTTATTTCGTCTGTTTTTACCCCAGCTACTTCAGCAATGTTAGATTCTATCTTTAATTTTTCTTTCTTTGGTGTTTCATCTTCGTGAGATAACCGCACCTTTTCAAGCAGTTCTGCGCTAAGCTCTGCGGTTATCGCTGCCTCCTTTGAAATATTTTTTTCCTTGCCAGATTTTTTAATTTCTGCTTGTTCCTCCTTAGCTTTTATTTCTTCTGCATTTACTTCAGATACTTCAGCGGTTCTGAATTCTTTCTTTAATTTCTCATCCTTCGATTTTTTGGCCGTGCTAGTAACCTTTGCATTCTCTAGCTGTTCTACCTTAACTGAAGTTTTTGCTGTCTTTGCCAAAGAAAGTTTTTCTTCGCTAGATTCCTTAAGTTCTTGTGCTTGAATTTCTTGCCCTCTTTCCTCAGATACTTTAGCAGTCTTGGATTCTTTCTTTAGCTCTTCTTCATCCTGTTTTTTTACTTCTTCAGTAACCGGTACTTCTTTCAAATTTGCTTTCGTAACTTCTGAAGTCTTTGCTACCGCAGCTGAAGTAAGTTTTTTCTCAATAGTTTTCTGAAGTTTGGCTTCCGGTTCTATCATTTTTATTTCTTCTGTCTCTATCACAGATTCTTCAGCAGACTTCAATTCTTTTAGTTTTTCTTCTTTTGGTTTTTTGGATTTGACCGTAACCTGTACTTGTTCCATTTTTTCTGCTTTATCTTCTGAAGCATTCGCCAAAGCAGTCTTCTGAACTTTGTCATCTATTCCAATTTTTTTTGTTTCGTCCGTCTTCACCTCAGGTACTTCAGCCGTCTCGGAGCCTTCCTTAAGCTTATTACCTTTCGTTTGTTTTGCATTGTCAATAACTTTAACTTCTTCTACCTTATCTACCTCAATTTCTGAAGTCTTTGCTGCCTCTGCTGAACGCAATTCTTCCTCGATAGATTTCTTAAGTTCGGATTGCACCTGTTGTGTTTTTATATCTTCGGCCTTTAACTCAGATAATTTAGCAATTTTGGATTCTTGCTTTAATTTTTCATTTATTGGATTTTTAGATTTGTCAGAAACCTCTACTTCTCCAAACTTTTCTAGTTTAACAATCTTATCTGTTGAAGGCTTTTCTTCACCGGCTGACAGGGCTTGGGCTTGCAGCTCTTGTGTCTTTGTTTCTTCCGCTTTTACCGCAGACTCTTCAGCAGTCTTAAATTCATTCTTTAATTTCTCTTCTCTGTCCTGCTGATTCTGTACTTTGATTTCTTCCACCTCAGGAGTCATGGATTCTGCCTCTATTTTTTCTTCTTTTCGTTCTATTGCTTTGCCAGAGATTAGTATTTCATCCAGCCCTTCCGCTTTAATTTCTAATGTTTCTATTATGTCATGTTGTAAATCAGATACTTCCGCTGACTTTAGCTCCATTATTATTTTCTTTCCTTCCAGTTTTTTCGCATTTTCAGTAACCTGTTTTTCAGTTAGGTTTTCTGACTCATCTTCTGATTTTTTGGCTGTGTCCACTGAATCAAGATCTTCGTTAAACCTCTTAGCTTTATTCTGCAGTTCTTTGACTTTATTTTTTTCCGTTTGCAACTCGGATACTTTAACAGCATTAGGTTCCTCCTTCAGTTTATCATCTTTCTGTGTTTTGGTTTTGTCAGCTGCCTGTGTTTCTTTAAGCTTTTCTGACTTAGCTTCTGAAGTCTTCGATGGCTCAGCTGAAAGTATCTTTTCCGCTTTAGATTCTTGAGGCTTGGCTTGCAACTCAAGTATTTTGATTTCTTCCGCCTTTATCTCAAAAACCTGAGTAGTTTTTAGATCCTCGTATTGTTTTTCTTCGTTTTGTTTTTTTGCTTTGCCAGAAACCTGTACTTCTTGCAACCTTTCTAACTTAAATTCTAAAGGTTTGGCAGCCTCTTCTAACGGATGCTTTTCTGTGCTAGATTTCTTTGACTCGGCTTGCAACTCCAGCGGTTTTAAATCTTCCAATATAACCTCAGATATATCAACAGTCTTTGATTCTTTCTTTAATTTTTCTTCTCGAATTTTGGCTTTGTCAGTAGCCAGTACATCTCCCAGCTTTTCTGTCGTAACAGAAGACGTGGTTACCTCAACTGAAGAAAGTTTTTCTTGAATAGATCCCCGATTGTCAGCTTGTAACTCCTGTGTTTTGATTTCTTCCCCTCTTGCCTCAGATACTTTCACAGTCTTTGATCCTTCCTTTGAGTGCTCTTCTTTCAATTTTTCGGCTTCACTTGTAAACTGTACTTCTTCCAATTTTTCTCCTCTTTCTTCTAAAGCCTCCCCGCTAAACTTTTGTGGTTCGGCTTCTACCTCTTTTATTTTTATTTCTTCCGCCTTTACTTCAGATACTTCAGCGGTTTTGGCGGTTTTTTTCTTTAATTTCTCTCCTTTAAATTTTTTAGTTCTGTCGGAAGTTTGTACCTCTTCAAGTTTCGTTACCGTAGCTTCAGAAGTCTTCGTTACCTCAACTGATGTAAGTTTTTCTTCAGTAGAGTGCTGTGGTTCGGCTTGCAACTTTAATGCTTTTAACTCTTCCGCCTTTGCCTCAAATACTTCAGCGGTCTTGAGATCTGACTTTAATTTCTCCTCTTTCAATTTTTTAGCTTCGTCAGTAACTTGTAGCTGTTCCATCCTTTCTGTTGTAACATTCAAAGCTACCTCAGCTGAAAGAAGTTTTTCCTCGCTAGATTTTAATGGTTCGGCTCGCATTTCTGATACTTTTAATTCTTCTGCCTTTACATCAACTATTTCTTTCTCCAATTGTGTTTCTTTTAATTTTTTAGATTTTCCTGTAATTTGCGCTTCTTCCATGCTTTCTGCCGAAACTTCAAAAATCTTAATTTCTTCAGCTGAAAAAAGATTTTCCTGACTAGATTTCTGAGATTCGGCTTGTAAGGCTAGTGGTTTTGTTTCTTCTGCCTTCATTTCAGATACTTCAGCAGTCTTAAGTTCATCTTGTAGATTTTCTGCTGTCAGTTTTTTAAATTTATCTACTACCTGTACGTCTTTCAATTTTTCGATTCGAGTTTCTGTTGCCTTAATAGCCTCAGCTAAAGAAAGCTGTTTTGCACTTAATTTCTCAGGCTTTTCCTGCACTTGATGTGTTGTGATTATTTCTTCACAAAATTGTTTATTTTTTTGTGGTTTTGCTTCTTCATTAATTATCGGTACTGCTTCCAATCTTTCAGATTGAACTTCTAAGGACTTGGACGCTTTATCTGAAGAAATAATTACTTCGCCAACCTTCTCAGTTTTTTCATGTTGTTGTTTTTCTTCTTTTAGTAATTCCGGTAAAATCAAAGGAATTTTATCGGCTTTTAGTTGTGAATTTTCTTGAAGCTTAGTACATACTTCTGTCATTTTTTGGGTAAGCGCTATTAATTGATCGTATAATTTTATCGTTTGAAGAGGCTTTTCAGTTTTTTCTATATCGTCGTAAAATCGTATTACATGTGTTTTGACATTGTCAATAGACTCGCTTACGTTTTCCACTTTTAGTTCTAATATATCATCAAAAAGAACAAATAATTCCATAATTTTTGTTTGCAGTGCAACAACTTTTTCTGAAGATTTTTCTACTTTGTTTAGATATATTAGTGCTTCAGCAATAACTTGTATCTGTTTTAGTTTCTCGAAAAGAGGAGACAATTTGGATTTTATTTCCTTGTTCTCAATCTGTGCCACAGCGTTGTTGATTTTTAGAATATTATTGACAATATCATTAACGCATTGTGTGTTTTGCTGAGTAGCGACTTCTGAATTAGCTTCCAAAAGAAGTGCCAACAAATTATCAACTTGAGCTCCGCTTTCGGCAAATAGATTTCCATCATAGGTGTGGATTATGTGCTCTCTGAGCTTAAAAATTAGTTTTTGTAAAACATCTGAATTTTCAGGATTTTCAACGAGTTCATTTAGATTTGTAGCTATATCTGCAAAATCTTCCGTTTCGTTCGACGTTGCAAGCCGTGCTTGTAACTTACGTGCTTCTGCAACTACATGTATTGCAGATACTCTATGAAGCCCTTCAGCTTCCAATTCTTTGATTCTTTCTGTATCGGCATCAGATTTTTTCTGAGGTGAAGTTTGTGTACTTTGTTTAGCGGCAAGAACTCCACTTGTGGGCTGCTCTGCATCATGCTTTATAGTTTTTTTCTCTTGATTCACTGCCAAGTCTTCTATTTTAGCCAAAGTATGACTTTTATCTTCTGTTTTAATTTGAATTTCATCCTCTCCTTTTGCTTTCTGAGTTTTTGCCGTATCAGTAACCTTAACTTTTTTCAAAACATCTTCCTCTACTGCTGATAGAATACCTTGCTCGTTTATTTCTTTCTCAGTTGTTTCAGTCACTTCAGCAGTTTTTATGTTTTCTTGTAGCTGTTGCAACTCTATTGTTTCCATTTCTTCCGTCTTCACCTCAGCTACTTTAGCAGTCCTGCACTCGTTGTTAAGTTTTTCTTCATTCAGTTTTTTAGCTATATTTATAATCTGTACTTCTTTTAGGTTTTCCAACGTAACCTCAGAAGTCCTTGCTACATCAAATGATGCAAGTTTTTCTTCACTAGATTTCTGACTTTCGGATTGCATCTTTTGCGGTTTAATTTCATACGCTTTTAACTCAAATGCTTCTGCAGTCTCGCCTTCTTTCTTATATTCCGCTTCCATTAATTTTGTGGCTTTGTCAGTAACCTGTGCCTCTTCCAGATTTTCTGTGATAACTTCTAAAGCTCTTACATTCTCTGCTGATAAAAGTGTTTTTTCGGTAGATTTTTGCGACTCGGTTTCCAACTCTATTTTTTTTATTTCTTCCGCATTTACCTTAGAGACTTCAGCTCTCTTGGAATCCTTTTTTAGTTTCCCTTCTTTAATTTTTTTGGTTTTGTCAATAACTTTTACCTCTACCAACTTTTCTGCCGTAACTTCAGAAGTCTTCGCTACCTCAGCAGATGGAAGTTTTTCCTCGTCAGATTGCTGTAGTTCAATTTGCAACTCTATTATTTTTATTTCCTCCGCCTTTACCTCAGATACTTCAGCTGTCTTTGAATCCGTTTTTAGTTTCTCTTCTTTAATTTTTTTGGCTTCATCAATAACTTGTACCTCTTCCAACTTTTCTGCCGTAACTTCAGAAGTTTTCGCTACTTCAGCTGAAGGAAGATCTTCCTCGCTAGATTGCTGTGGTTCGGTTTGCAATTCTAATGCTTTTATTTCTTTTTCCTTTAGTTTCTCTTCTTCAATTTTTTTGGTTTTGTCAATAACTTTTACCTCTACCAACTTTTCTGCCGTAACTTCAGAAGTCTTCGCTACCTCAGCAGAAGGAAGTTTTTCCTCGTCAGATTGCTGTAGTTCAATTTGCAACTCTATTATTTTTATTTCCTCCGCCTTTACCTCAGATACTTCAGCTGTCTTTGAATCCGTTTTTAGTTTCTCTTCTTTAATTTTTTTGGCTTCATCAATAACTTGTACCTCTTCCAACTTTTCTGCCGTAACTTCAGAAGTCTTCGCTACTTCAGCTGAAGGAAGATCTTCCTCGCTAGATTGCTGTGATTCGGTTTGCAATTCAAATGCTCTTATATCTTTTTCCTTTAGTTTCTCTTCTTTAATTTTTTTGGTTTTGTCAATAACTTTTACCTCTACCAACTTTTCTGCCGTAACTTCAGAAGTCTTCGCTACCTCAGCAGATGGAAGTTTTTCCTCGTCAGATTGCTGTAGTTCAATTTGCAACTCTATTATTTTTATTTCCTCCGCCTTTACCTCAGATACTTCAGCTGTCTTTGAATCCGTTTTTAGTTTCTCTTCTTTAATTTTTTTGGCTTCATCAATAACTTGTACCTCTTCCAACTTTTCTGCCGTAACTTCAGAAGTTTTCGCTACTTCAGCTGAAGGAAGATCTTCCTCGCTAGATTGCTGTGGTTCGGTTTGCAATTCTAATGCTTTTATTTCTTTTTCCTTTAGTTTCTCTTCTTTAATTTTTTTGGTTTTGTCAATAACTTTTACCTCTACCAACTTTTCTGCCGTAACTTCAGAAGTCTTCGCTACCTCAGCAGAAGGAAGTTTTTCCTCGTCAGATTGCTGTAGTTCAATTTGCAACTCTATTATTTTTATTTTCTCCGCCTTTACCTCAGATACTTCAGCTGTCTTTGAATCCGTTTTTAGTTTCTCTTCTTTAATTTTTTTGGCTTCATCAATAACTTGTACCTCTTCCAACTTTTCTGCCGTAACTTCAGAAGTCTTCGCTACTTCAGCTGAAGGAAGATCTTCCTCGCTAGATTGCTGTGATTCGGTTTGCAATTCAAATGCTTTTATATCTTTTTCCTTTAGTTTCTCTTCTTTAATTTTTTTGGTTTTGTCAATAACTTTTACCTCTACCAACTTTTCTGCCGTAACTTCAGAAGTCTTCGCTACCTCAGCAGAAGGAAGTTTTTCCTCGTCAGATTGCTGTAGTTCAATTTGCAACTCTATTATTTTTATTTCCTCCGCCTTTACCTCAGATACTTCAGCTGTCTTTGAATCCGTTTTTAGTTTCTCTTCTTTAATTTTTTTGGCTTCAACAATAACTTGTACCTCTTCCAACTTTTCTGCCGTAACTTCAGAAGTCTTCGCTACTTCAGCTGAAGGAAGATCTTCCTCGCTAGATTGCTGTGGTTCGGTTTGCAATTCTAACGCTTTTATTTCTTTTTCCTTTAGCTCAGATAATTCAGCAGTCTTGGAATCGTTCTTTTGTTTATCTTCTTTCAATTCTTTAGTTTTGTCAATAACTTGTACCTCTTTCAACTTTTCTGCACTATTTTCTTCGTTAAATTTCTGAGGTTCAACTTGCAGCGCTTGTGCTTCTTCTGGCATTTTTTCTGAAACTTCGATATTTTTGGTATCATTTTTTGGTTGATCTTCAGGTACATTAGATTTGTCTGCAACCAGCACTTTTTCCAATAGTGGTTTCTGCATATCTTTAACCATTTCAATTTCTTCAATCTGTTTAGGCGGCACTTGGGAAAGTTTTTGAGTAATATCTTCTGCTTGTGACAGTTCTTTTATTTTAAGTTGCTGCTGCTCCGTTATGGCTTCTTCCTTAACTTCAAGAACTTCACTAATTTTTGTTTTCTTAACCTCATTGTTTCTTTGATCTATATTGAAGTCAGGCATTTTTCCAGTTTCAGCTTGTGAAGCTTCTACTTTAATAAAAGGGCTTTCAAGTTTTGCAGCTTCAACCGACTTTTGTTTAAGCTGTGACAATTCTTCAGACAATGTGGTTTTTATTTCATTACTTTCTGTTACCACTATCTGTGCTTTCTCAACTTCTTCATATTTTTCAAGCTCGTGACAAATTTTTGAGATCTCATTAGTTATTCCCACTAATTGCTCAAAAGCAAACATTGATTCAACAGGCTCTTTAATCTGTAGATAAATGCATAAATTTTTTGTGGTAGCTTGCAGGTTCATAAACCGATTAACGGTTCCAACCTCAAGTGTCTGAATGTCATTAATAGAAGCTAGTAGTTTCATAACATTCAATTGTAGTGTTTCCTTTAAATTTTTAGATTCAATGAACCTTTCGGGCGTTATATCATTTATAAATGCTTGCAAATCAATCAATGCGTTATCTAATGGTGTAAGTTTCAACCTTGCTTCTGAAGTCGTAATGTTACCTATATCTTCAGTAATATGTGAAATGTTAGCAAGTATTTCGCCAACATAAGCACTCAATTGTTCATCAACTATTTCTGGATTTTTATCTAAAAGTATTGAAACTAAATTTGAAATTTGCTCTTCGTTTTCTGTAAGGGGTTTGCCATCATAAGTATGCACAATATGTTCTCTCAATTTAAATATCAATTTTTTCGTTGAGTTCTTATCATTTTCGTTGTTGATAAATACTGTGATATCATTTTGAAGCTCCTCATCAAGATTATTACCTTGAATTTGTTGCAGATCATTGGTAATTTGCTCAAACTGACCGTCCCCCTTCTCGCTTAGTATTTCCACACTTTTAACAATTTCATAGATTTCTACAAAGCACTTATTTTCGTTTTCAAGAACTTGCAGTAATTCTATTACACGACTTAGTTGTCCACTTTTGATGCGTTCAGCGATATATTTCAATTTGCCACTAACCTCAGGTATACTCTCACTTGCAGACACAGCGGAAAGAGCTTCTAAACATTGAGCTAATTCTTGCAGCTGACTGTGTAAACTTTCAACGGGATCGTCAACTTTATTTTCTTTTCGAATACATGCAAATTCAGCGGCAAAATTTTTTAGTGTTTCACTTAATGCCTTCAAGCTCTCAACGTTTGGATAGTGCTCTTCGATTAAACTTTGTGTAACTGTTATTTGCGATAAGGGCTTTTCGGTAATATCATGTACAAAGATTTTGTATAGCGCATCATTTCCGTTGAGGATCGTTATAAAAATGGAATTAGCACTTTCTATTAATTGCTTAGCTGCTGCGTCCCTTACAAAAGGTTCATTGGCATTTGATTTCATTGTAAATGCTAATGAGTCCCTAAGTTTAAACATAGGCAAAAAGAGTACATCTTCCATTTTATTGCCATTAGACGATATTATAGCACGTCTAATTTCTAAGACAGTTGTCTTCAAAGAGCTCAACATTGCGGCCATTGATTTACTTATGTCTCTTGGAGCGCAATTGTCAATATCGCTCGTTAAGGCTTGAATATATAACAGAGTATCGGCTATGTATGGCTCGAATACAATCTTGCTATCTGCTTTTTGCTCTTTTGTTTGTGGTGCATCGAACTGCTCATGCAAAACTTCTGTTGCCTGTGGCGCTGTGGGTGCCAGAGCTGCAACATTTTCTTCTATTTCAAAGTCTTGTTCTAAATCTTCTTCCCTAGGTGAGGTTTCCACTCGCAGTGCATCTTTAACTGCTACTCTTTCAAGCCGTTCATTGACTAAAACAGCTTCTTCTTCCTCTTTCTGAAACTGTTGCTGAATTTTATTCAAAACGCCTTCTTCCTCTTCTTGATTTTTATCAAACTGTTCTTGAACAATATCCAAAGTAGCTTCTTCTTCTTTATCAAACTGTTCCTGAATTTCATCTAAAGTATTTTGTAAAATTATAAGTTGACCTTCGATTGACTGCATTAAATTTAAGTCATTATCGTCTAACTTTTGCAAGTCAGTTTTGGTCATAACACTCATTTCAATTTGCTCCAATGTACCTTGCAACTGTTCAACAGCCATTTGGTTTTCAGCAAAAAATCTATTAACTATTTTATTGTCTGTATTTAGAGCTTGTTCCAAGTCCAATAAAAATGACTTTGCCAACGTCACATTGTTGATGTGTGTGTTAAGTTGCTCATTCTTCTTATCGTCATCTGCTGCACTTGTAGCCGCCAAAGAGGTGATTGCAACAACCAAAATATTTAATTGTTCGTCAAGAGCATCTACTTCCTGAAGAAGTTCTATGACGCGTAACGTACCTTCATTATGTTCTATAAAATCAAATATTGACACGAGGCTGCTCTGTATGGTTAGGAAACTGTGAAGCAGGTCATTTGACACGTGTTCATTAGCATCGTTGAGCGTTCTGAAAGTTTTCATTAAATGCGTTTGTAAATTGACAATTTGCAAAGATGACTTCTCAACATCGACACTGGGACTATCACTTATTATTCTCAGTGCTTGTGCCAATTGTTCGAAAGGTGTAACCAATTTACTGAGGTCAACTTGCTTCTGGTTCTCTTTGCAACACAATGCTGTTGTCTTGTTAATAGTTTTCTCAATTTTTGCAAACATTTCTTTGGCCAATTGAATTTCCAAAGACGGCAACGCTTGAAGTATGTCTTCAAACATCTTTTCAACGTCTTCGAGCGATTCTCCAAAACCAGTCTCTTCGAACGTATGCACCAAACACTCTTTGAGCCCGAACATTTTCTTAGCGATATTTGAGTTATCCAAAATTATTTCTTGCTCTGCAGTTCCCATAGACAGCTTATCTTGTATATGCTCTAGCTCTGACTTCAGTTCGGCCATTACTTTGCTGACTTCGTTGACTTCTTTTAGGGCAGATGCTTCTGTTATTTTTAAGCAGTCTTGCAATTGTTTTATACCGCCCGCAACACTATCTTGAATGTCATGGATTTTCACTTGCTGTGGTGCTGTCTCAATGGGCAATTGCAATTCGGGTGCTTCAACTGAATGCGATTCGGCATAGGTCTTGTATGCAGAGATATCGTCTTGTGTTGATAGGTCTACAACATTTTCCACTGTCTCAAAATTGATTTGCTCGCAATGTTTGAGTAGATCATAAATTGCTGTTGTCTCTTCTTTTAAAACATCTAACACCCTGCAATCTTCAATAGCAATATAAGCTAGTTCTTCTTGTACACTGAGGTAGGCTTCTTTTAAGCTCAACAAAGGTTTAACTATTTTAGCTAACTGTGCATTATTCAAAACGGTTGGCATATCTTCAGCCTGTGACAAATGATACTGTTCCTGTACACTTAAAAATGCTGTTTGCAAATCTTGTATTGGCTTAAGAAGTTGTTTGAGTGGCGTAAGTGATTCGTCCGCAAAGGACTCCAAAGTTTCTAGTGCTTGGTTTTCGTTAATTGATAGCACGTATGGTTGGATATCTTGAATAACTTTAGCCATGATAACCGAGACGTTCTGAGAGGGTAAACTTAGTACTTGTTCCAACTCCTGGTTATGGAAGACTTTAATTGCATGTTGCAACTCTCTAAGCGGGGTAGCCAAAGTTTTCAACTCAGAAAGATCATTTTCACTTGATAGGTCCAGCAGATCACTGTGTACCAAAAAGTCTTGCACTTGCAGCACACATACTTCCAAGCTACATACGGCATCAGCAAATGTGTGTAAATCGCTGCCTTCTGAGAGTGATGGCAATGGTTCTACTACACTCTGCTTTTGAATTTCAGCGATGCATTGTTCAAAGTCTTGCATTTTGGTAACTGTAGCCTTCACTTGCTGTACTGCTTCTGTTTGCAAGGAGCCAATATCTAGTTCTGAACAATGTGCTAATACTGTTGCTATGCTATTTTTCAACCGTGACAGCATGTTTTCTACTTTGGTGCGAGAATCCTCAAAAGCTTGTACGTGATTGACACTTGACTGATCCTCGATATGGTCTGCAGGGAACAATGGTGGATCAACCTCCACGTCTACAGATAATGAACTGTCAGCGGCTGTTTTAAGACCAGATATGTCTTCCATGATAGAAATGTCATCTGCTGTCGTTCGTACCATGGTGTCTAGGTTATTTTGTAACTTACTAAGTTGTTCAGCAATAGGTAAACAATGGAAATTTTCAATATCTGTTGCTCCTCGATCAATGTTGGCAATACAGCTTTTGAAATCATCAACAGCTGCACGGAAAGAATCATCTTCTGCTATACTGTGCTTAAGGTTACTTTCAGCTGTTACTTGTAAAACGTTATTTAATGCGATGGTAAGCGCTTGTATGGGTTGATTAATCGATATAGCAGTTTTGAAAGTGTTATCCTGTGTTTGATTATCTAAAACAGCTGCAGAGTTCTTAAGCAGCTCTACATTTTGTAAAACATCTTGTACATTTTGTAACAATTCTGACATTGAGTTAAGTTTGTTATTAATAGCCGTCACGCACGAGCTTAAATCTTTCCAACTTTTAATAAATTCATCGGCAGCTATTTGTTTGGAAATGGCTTCTTTCATAGCAGTAAAAGACTTGTCTTCTTCATGCGCCTTTTTCTCATCGAGTTCGACTTCTTTTTGTATCATCTTAAATTCATGTTCCTCAATATCAATTTCAACGTTTTTAATAATGTTACGAATTTGCTCAAGAATCTGGAGATTTCTTTCGTTTTCAGCAGGATTTGATATATTCAATATATCTAAGCCTAGCTTAACCTTTTCATTCAAGCTACGCAATGGATCTATCAAATCCGCCATCGAGCCGGAAATGGACTTTCGCTGAGTTTGCAGTATACAATAGTTAAGCTCATCAATAGGCGGTTTCAGATTTTCTAATAAATTCACATGATATTTGTTGATGTTGGCATCTAGAATGTTGCCTATTAAGGCCGATAGTTCTTCCTTAAGACTATAAAGTCCAGATTGCACGTTAGAAGTTGCACACGGTGTAAGTCTTTCGATATTTGATTCAAAATGAAGGACCGCTTGTGCTATAGTTTGTAAAAGTTTCTGGGTGTCTGCAGTATCTAGACCAAAATCTTCATTTATTTGACCCGTTTGTATATCCTGTCCCAACTGCGCAAGCCCATTTTGAATTTCCTGCAGTGGTGGCACCATTGACTCAACTGTGTTGACAGTTAACATACCAGACTGTACGTTTCCCGAAGTTTCATTTGATATTATTTCAAGACCCTTTTTCAGCTCAAATAATGGTGGTGTTACTATATCCAGAACAGCCATATTAATTTTCTGTTCCAGTGACTCTGTTCCGGCCAAAGCAATCGCTTTTTGTTCAATATTTTCTAGCTCAGTCTGCAGCGCTTGGATGGGGCCTACCAAATTGTCTAATACTTTTTTATGAACTTTTTCATATATTTGTTGTTCGTTTTCCTCTTGTGATAACTCGTTTTCGACAAGTTCCAGTGCTTCTTGAATGCTTACGACTGGAATGCAAATAAGTTTTAATGCATTGGCTTCTTCGGGCAGTTCGGTGGATTTTATTTTATCGAATGATAATGGTTCAGTAGATGATATCGCTTGTAATTTGGCAACACTTTCATTAAAATGCTTTGCAGCTTCCAATTCTTGTGCCTCTTGTAGCAGTGCCTGTGATCTTATAGTACCTTGTGTTATCTCGATGCCTTGTTTTATATCCAGTACAGTCATTTCAACATGTGACTTCAAGCCTTGAGTTTCAAACAAAGCAGCCACATTTTCAACTTCATCCAATGCCTTGATTATCTGATCGCCAACACTGTCAATTATGCAAACGCTAGTCCTTTGAATGAGAGTTGCGCCTGTCTCGTCGATTTCAACACATTTCTCGATTACTTGTAATCCGGTATGAAGGAGGCGTATATCTTCGTTCATAGATTGGAATAGCGTATCTAGAGGAGTTTCTCCTGAGTACACACGCAATTTACTTTGAATTTGCTTAATGGGTTCATTGATATTTCGAATGATTCCAATGCTTTGTTCAGCTGATGCTGGAGTCATCAACATTGCAGATTGAGCCACAACTTCATTTTCAACAACGCTTAAATGATTTTCGATTGTTTTCAAATACTTAGCTAGGGTCACTAAAATCTTTAGATTCTTATTTATTTCTGCATCATTTGAAATAATTTTTGGCGGTTTAGTACCACCTGTCATCAACATTAATCCATCACCAACTGCTCCAGAAATATCTTGAAGCTTTGCATCGTCCTCATTCGTCTTTGATGAATCAGTGTCCGAAAGTTTTTTACCCTTTTTTCGCTTTGGTGGTTGCAAATTTTCTTCACCGGGTTTTGAGTCTGTTTCGACTTTGGATGACATTTGTGCGCTGGCAAACGTTTGCAGTTCAGAAGTGTCTTCATCACCTTGACTACTTGAAGCTTTTGATAAACTGAAAAATTCATCTGTTTCGGTAGGACGTGATTTTTTTCGCTTCCTTATTGGTGCAGACATTGATAGTTCTTCCTCCATTTTTTCAATGGATTTCTGCGCAAATGTCTCAATTTCTTTGTCAAAAAAGACGCCCTCTCGTCCTGAAGAACCATGAATTGTTATTTCGCTGATTGAGATATCATCCATTCCCGCCTCTGTACGCATATCTTCTTCATGTGAAAAGTATTCGGGTGATATATCTATGACAACCGCCTCCATCAAAAGTTTTCCTGATTGGGACGTTTCTTTGACAAATCTTAATGGTGGTAACTCAACTATGTTATGTTCCGTAACATGCTCAGAGATTTGATCTGCATACATTTCCACAATTTTTAATGCCTCTTCCTCTGTCAAATCTGGGGTCTCATACAGTGATACAGAAACTTCTTTGCCATCAAAGGAAAACGAAACATCCCCCTTTTCATCGATAGTTATATCACCCACTGGTGTTTCATATAACTGAGACGTACGTTCTTCTTGAATGGTGGAAAGTGAAAAATTACGTTGCAACTCATTCTCCAGTACTGGCTCTGGTTTTTGGTTTTTATATGCATCTTCGAAACCCAGCAATGAAGCGGAGCTTGCAACGACCCCCATGCAATTTCTTGCCTCACATGTGTATGTGCCTAAGCAGCATGTTCCATCTTGACCAGATATTATTCTGTGTATATCGCCGGGCTTTAGTTCTACGCCATCCTTATACCATTTGAGTACTGGCTGTGGTACTCCAATCACTTTACATTCCAAATTCACAGCACCCTCATCGGTTAGCACAGCACGCAAGCATTCCAAAAATCTAGGCTTCTTATAGTGACGCGGAATTTGCAGTTTCAGAAAGCACGAAGTAATACTTGTGCCAAAATCATTTACAGCCACACACTTCCATTCAGCTTGGTCGACGAATTCAACACAGCGTATGTCTAAATGCCAATTTTCATTGTCGCCACGATAATGACTGTAGCGTTCGCATGCTTCAATAGGTAACTCATCTCTGAACCATGATAAAACTGGATCTGGTGTAGCTTTAACAGTAACAGAGAATTGAAAGGGCTCATTAATTTTTGCATCTTGACTCTTTAGGCCGACTACGAAATTCGGTGGTTGATTTTGATTAGTAAACGATAAACGTTCTTCATCATTAAGCTGATTCTGGATATCTTCAACTGTCAGAACGGCTGTACTGCTACTTTCTCCCATGCAATTCTTAGCTATACAACAGTAGGTGCCCAATGAATTTGTTCCTGTTAGTTGATAAACATCTCCAGGCTTAAGCTCTTGACCATCTTTAAACCACTTTAGTATTGGTGTAGGAAATCCAACAACTTTACATTCAAATGAAACTAAGCCCTCTTCTGTGAGCACAGCTTTCAAGGTTTCCATGAAACGTGGTTTGCGATAATTCTTGGGAACTGTAATTAAATTGATACAAATATGTTATAACGTGTCAGCATTATTTTTTTAAAACTTACTGTCCATATTTACAACACAAGTAGATATTCCGACGCAACCTTCATGACTTGTAACTACACATTTCCATTCTCCCTCGTCAACACTTCCGGATGGTTTAATTTCAATCATGTAAACGCCGAGACCATCTTCGATTAGTTTATATCTTTCACTTGACTCGACACGACCTTCTTTGTTGTACCAAGCAACACTTTTAGGCCAGGGAGGCACAACAACTAAAAGAGAAAGTAGTGTTTTTAACTCTGAGTTGATCTAGCCATGTCCTTGTTCGTGCAATAAAATCAGTATTACACTCTACTTAGCAGAGATAAAGTGACAAAATTTAATATGCTGACTACATATGGGACACTTACAAACCGAACGAATATTGACAAAAATTGACCGACACATTTTTGATTTGGCTGAAATTTTTCTTATGGGTTCTGTATCGAAAAAGAAGAGATACGTAGTCGAGGATTTTTAAAAAATTTTTTTTTTTTTTCAAAATAGAGCGAATTCAAATTTTGAGCTCACTTTCAAAAATTCATAACTCCGGTTCTGTTAAAGCTAAGAATTGATTTTATAGTCATTTTAAAGCTAAGAAAATTATCTTTAATAAAAAAATATTTTTCTAAAAATTATTAACAAATTAATATTGTTATAAACAATTAAATTGTTTAAATTGATTTTTAAGAATTTCCCCCACCATGTATCAAATTTTTAATATGACCATCGTATTTTTTTTTTAATGGGCAAACTATTATTTCTTTTAAATTTTAAGAATTTCGCAATTTTTGGCTTGGAGACTCACTTTCAAAACTTCATAACTCCGGTTGTGTTAAAGCTATAAAATTGAAATTAATTTTGTTGTAAAGCTAAAAATATGAACTTAAATAAAAAATATTTTTTTAAAATATTATTAACAAATTAATATTGTTATAAACAATTTAAATGTTTAAATCAATTTTTAACAATTGCTCCCACCCTGTATCAAATTTTTAATGTCAGAATATTGTTTAACGATAATTTTATTAGGTTTAAAATGACATTAAAAACAATTTTCTAGCTTTTACAGAACCGGAGTTATGAAATTTTGAATGTGAGCTTCCAAGCCAAAAATTACGAAATTCTCAAAATTTGAATTCGCTTAAAAATTCTCGAATACGTATCTCTTCTTTTTCGATACAAAGCCCATAAAAAAAATTTCAGCCAAATCAAAAATGCGTCGTCCGAAAAGTGTTCGGTTTGTAAAAGACCGTCCCATATGTACGAGTACAAACATCAACAAAATGTTGATCGATGATTAGATGAATAAATAAGCTAAGTACCTCCAATACAAATAAAAAGCTTAAGACTATTTAAAAATGTTACTGATGCCAACAAAATAGAGCTACGACCGCAACCGATCAACAGAAATAAATAACGGAAAAACCAACTTAAAAACCACTATGTATTACTAATATCATATTGATTTAAATATTCGTATGATTTGTGTTGAAATGATGTTTTATTTTCATATTTTATGGAGCTCTGCAAAGGTACTTCAAAAAAGATCTTGTTGATGCGTCCCTAAAAATCCACTGAGTGCCATAGGCGTCATTGCTTTTCGGGTCCGAAAGTTATTATTTTTTTGTTTAAGTTTATGCAATCATTAGAATGTGCAATAAGTATAAGTGTTCCCTTGTTTTCTTGCGACGATGAAAAATGTAATAATGTACATTTAATTCGCTATTTTTCTTATCAATAAACAGGAGCGTATCCAGGGTACAGTTTCGGGGATGAGGCTCTTATCCTCGATATTAATCAAAACCATAGTACTTAATTAATATATAATTCTGCAAATTTTTTTATTCGTAAAAAACTTCTGAGTTCCCCAAAACTGGAAAATTGCATTTTGATATTTTCGTTTTCATACTATTCGAAAAAAAAGAATATCAAAAGAAAATAAACTTGCAAAAGAAATCTTTTTGTGTAAACTTTCATGTAATAATTGGGACCAAGCGTCGCTATTTTACTATTTTGACATTTATTTAAAGTATGTAATCAAAACAAAGAAAGAGATTATTATTATTATTAAATATTTATTTTACAATTAAAATTACAAAATAAACTTAGAGATAAGGCACTGACGGATGACAAAGAAAGAGAATAAAAGACGAACGCTCTAAAACTATCACACTGTGAGCGTGACAAATGTGTGAATTTCCATGAAAACTGCGTTTAAGTATCTAACCAACACTTTTTGACGCCATTAAGTTGCAAAATATGTCTATCCGTAGATCTTCATTTTAAAAAGAACTACGGAAAAATAAAAGAGTCCCACAAATATACTTTATAAAAACCATATGATCAAATGCTGACCTACCCCAGCGACTAGCAACATTTCGAAAATTCTCTGATTGAGTTCAAGTTTGCAAATTCTATGAACACTGCGATCGCTTCTAGGGGAATAAAAACAAACAAACTTTTGCCGGTGAATTAGCATCTATTAGCCGCAGTGACGTAACGTTAAAAATGAAATTTGGCAACGATCCAAATGTGAAACAAAACAAAAAAGAAAAAGGTAAAACAAATCATCAACACAACTCACCTTGGCATCCAAGTATTACAGTCTCGCCAATACGAACACTAACGCCTCGCAATTCGTTTGTAAATATTGGTGGTGGTGCATTATTCGGAACGCTGTAAAACAATGAAGCAAATGAATTACACACAAAAATATTAATAGCAGATGCATTCAATATTTTATACCTATCAGCTGGTTTAAGAGATCCTTCACGACTTCCTCTCCCCACTACATGCACTTTGGAACTCGAGTACGATTTTCCCATGCAATTCACTGCCTCACAAGTGTATGTGCCTAATGATGTTGGATCATCTACATTTGCTGTGAGAGCGAATACATCACCTGCTTTTATTTCCTTGGAATCCTTAAACCAACGCAACAGAGGTGTGGGAACACCAACAACTTTGCATTCCAAGGAAACGGTACCCTGTTCTGTTAAAATGGCTCTCAACTCTTCAATGAATTCGGGTGACTTATAGGCTTTTGGGACTAACACATTTAAATGTGCAATGCAGGAATTACGTCCACCTAAGTTTTCCGCCATAACCATCCATTGACCTCCATCCTCAAGAATAACAGGACTGATTTCTAAGCAAAAGAATGAACCTTCATTAATTTGTTTAACACGATCGTTTTCACAAATCCGTCGATCATTTCGATACCAAGTAATCTGCAAAATCAGAAAGAAAGAAACTTGAGTAAATAAAGTTCCGGAACAATATATGCAATTACTTTGATATCAGTTGAACTGCGTATTTCTACTAAAAGTCTTGTTCGCGTTCCAACTTTGACAGAAAGATCTCCTAGTCGTCTTAAGAAAATGGGAGGATCGTCGCCAGCAGATCTGTCTTCAACAATTAGCTCGACGTCCTTTCGTATGACATTGTTGTCCTTTGTCCGGGCAAACAATGTGTAATGACCAGCGTCATCCCGTTGGACATGTTCAATGGCCAACTGAACGGCGTTTCTGGTCTGTGTAATTCGGAACCGTTCGGAATTTTCGATTGGTACTTCACCACGGCTCCTATAATTTAAACAAAAAAACATTTTTTTATTATTATAATTTTGAGAAACACTTTGAGAGAACATCAGAGAAATTGGAAAAAACTTAAAAATTGTACACATAAAATAAATAACAAGAGAAAACGGAGAAAAATAGAATTTTATCGTATAAAATATAAACAATCTGCTTAACGCTTGCGTGTTTGTAAAAGAGTTAGCGCTCTGTACGTACATATCTCTCTCCCGAATTTCTCGTATTAACGTTTATTTACAATGAAAAATATCATAATTTTTGTATGTAGCTCAGATCGAATTTTTAAAATTACCAGAAAAAAAGGCTACGTTTTTCGACCATGCTCTGGTTTGAACCAAAATACGATTCAAAAAAGTTATCAAATCAAATTATTTTTACATGAGAAAAAGTAATTTTATTGAAGGTAAATTTTTTCTTGCCATATGTATAAATTCTGCTTTATCGTGATTTTGGTCAAAAACTATTACGAACACGCAAAGTTCATAAGGTACAGATCGTGTAAATTTTTTGGCCTTTTTGATGTGTGTTCATGTACAGAGGCAAAATTTCTTAACTGTTCCCGAAGTTTCCCGACATTCGAATTTTCTACTGAAAATTTCCTGTTCAGTTCTTAAAGAAACCAATAAACTTTTATTTAAATATTAAAAAGTCATTAGGCATTAACCTCAACCTTATTAACTATGAATACTAAGTTACTAACTTAAAACAGGTTATAGCGACTGACTAAGCAAATATCTTACTAATCCTTCGAATATTCATCAAAACGACAACGCTGTTTTTCCTTTTTTTGCAATAACTTTTAAACCAACATAATACATAGCATACATAAGTCGTCAATTCGACCAAAGGTTTGTTACGATGTTTTTAAATGATTTTTATTTGTGTAAACATTTGATCTCAAAATGAAAAGATTTCTAAACAAATCTTTTGACACATTTAAAGTTTATATTTGTAATTAAAAAAATTATTTTTCCATCGTCGTTAAAACGACAAAGATTGTCAACAAGTGTTGTGAAAATAAAGTACGCAATTAAGGGTTAAGAAAAACTGATTGGTTTTTGATTGAAGCTTAGCGAGCTGCTATACGAAACGTTTAATGAGTGGCTGAGTGGGGTGAAATGTTAAGTTAAAAAATTTAAACAAGTTTGTCAGATTAAAAATAAACAGATTTTTAGATTTAAAAAAAAACTTAAAAATTTCAAATAAAATTGAAGGTGATAAAGTTTTTTCCAAAAACAAACTTTAGTTTTTACCATTTTAAAGAAAAATTATTTTATTTTGTCAAGGCCGATAAATCAACTAGGCAACCCTGAGTAGTCCAATGTGGTAAAATGATGTCTAATGCGCTTTGTAAGACAGAAAATTATACAAATCTTGATTGCCTGATGTTCACGGCATTTTTAAATATTAAATGAAAATAATAAACAAGAAAAAGCCAGCAAGATTTTGATAATAGCGTGACTTTCGTGGAAGAACTCAGTCCGCAGTGAAATGGAGTGTCAAAAATAATGCTCAAAGTTGCAGAGTGTTATTCATCCAAATAAGACTACATGGCAATTAACTATGAAACTGTGTACATATATCGTTTTTTAATATGGGACAGCTACAATTTTAAAACATTTATAATATTATTTTAATATTAAGTTATTAATATGCTATTTTCAAGACATAAAAGAGTTTTGCTCAATCAATTAATTTAATGGCATACTTGACAAATTCATAGAGATCTATTTAAAAAAGTCAACTATTTATAAATATCGATAACAATCTGCCACTTTAGGGTTGAGCCATATTACCAGGCAATGTGTTGAGTTTGAGTTTAATATAAATACACTGAAGAACTGACCCTTAGTGGTGTAGAGGCATAGATCCAAAAAAAATTAAACTCAGAGATAATCTCTAATAATAAGATTTATT
The DNA here is from genome assembly GCA_963662105.1 of Meiosimyza platycephala. NCBI lineage: Eukaryota > Metazoa > Arthropoda > Insecta > Diptera > Lauxaniidae > Meiosimyza > Meiosimyza platycephala. Next base: position 1,865,095 of record OY759211.1, read on the forward strand.
AAATATTTATCCGAATATACCGCTGCTTCAATAAAAAAAAATGTAAGTAGAACATCTATCGTTCATTATAATAGTGAACTATCTCCTTAAAATCGAATTGTGAAATAACTTGGTTTTTACAAGCCATTAAAGGGGCGCTAGGGGGTGATGGAAGGGTCAAACTTATTTTTTGTTATAATTTTCAGTTTTAGGATGCGAAGAAACGTAGAAAAGCACATCCATTTCAGCTTTGTATGCTAATATGAATTTCGACCCCCAAGGAGGTGGTAGCGGGAAAACTGGCAGTTGAAACCATTTATGAAGGCCATATTCGGATTCAGCGACCTCGAAAATGTGGGAATAGAGGGGTCTGCCCTGGGGGTCACCTTTTTTTTTTTTGTGTGCCTGAGTATTTCTTAAAAAATTATTTACAAATTAATATTGCTATAAACATTTGAAATTTTAAATCAATTTTTAACAATTGCTCCCACCCTGTATCAAATTTTTAATGTCAGCATCGTATTCTACTTCAAATTTTCTATCGAAAACGTTTATTTTTTAATGGGGAAAATTCTCGAATAAGTGTCTCTTCTTTTTCCATACAGAACCCATAAAAAAAATTTCAGCCAAATCAAAAATGTGTCGGTCAATTTTTGTCAAAATTCGTTCGGTTTATAAAGGAACGTCCCATGGGCATGAGTAAACAAGTAATGCCTTCTATGGGATTTCAATTCAATTATTGGAGTAACTTCACTTTTAGAATAAAAGATATGACTAAATGTGATAATATTATGCAAAAAAATGTGTTCTTTAAAAATATGGAGTTAGACCACTATTATATTGAGCGACACATATATTACCCTTAAAAATCTACACTATATACATATGTATGTATGTACGTTCATATCGATAACTGAATAACTACACTCTTTGTGTTTTTTTGTACCTTTTTGAACATTTTTTGAATCAAAATATCTTAAAAACTATCGGGATATTTTATGAAGGCGCGCACCAGTTCTCGGGAATTTCGATTTGAAAGCAGATACAAGCTTAGTATTGATTGAAGAATAACATATAAAAAATGAAAAAAAAAAATGATATCGAAGATATTTTGAGAAAATTGATGCGCGCCATCAATAAAAAATTCATAATGTTCAAACATATTGGTTTTTTATTCTTATTCTCATAGTTTTTGAAATATTTCTTTCAAAAATTGTTCAAAAAACTCAAAAAAAAAGAAGAAATTTTACTCGAATTTTTTTATCATTATCTTTTCTTGTCGGCGAAAGAGTAGAAATGAAAGGCTTTGTTTGAAACCACCATTTCGCTTCATATTATTTTTCACATTATGCATTGACTTTAACATTGCAAGCAATTTTGTTTATTTCCATATTCGAATTTAGTTGTTACACTCTTTTTGGAAATTTATTTAATAATAATAATAATAATAATAATTTTATCGCTCCATCTGAAAGCAAAAGGCAACTTCAAAAGGAATTGTCAAATGTTGCCAGCAAGATTGCTTCGTGCTAAATCAAATTACTACATTGCTTTTGCTTAAAAAATTATTTATAGAGAAAAATGGACTGAAACCATAATTGAAGGAAGTAATCTTATGAATGCTGTGAACTGGTTTTATTTATTTATATTGTAATTTTTTGTTTTTTGTTGATTCACGAAGAGAAATAAAAATTATGATAAACGAATCTTGCTTCATTTTCTGAACAAAAATGAAACACGTTTTGAATAAATAATCTGTATGTTCAATCAAATGTAATCAAAACAACACCGTTGAGTAATTAGTCAGTCACATCCAATAGGAATTTTTTTCAGTCAAGGAGAAAATTTTATTGATTCATTTCATATTCCTTTCATACACTGAACGGAAAATATACATATTTACAAAATAAAACTACATACAGCGCATGTATTTACATTAAAATGCAGCCATCGTTAGGTCTCGTCGCAAGCTGCACGCTTAAATTCCTTCAGGAATTCATGACTTGCGGTCGAAAATATTTAATATCTTCCGATCTAACAGAGACCCCACTATTTTGTAAAATGGATATTGTAGATGAAAGAATAAAGAATAAAATATTATATTTTTAAATGTATTCTAGTTGGGGGGACAGCATGTTAAAACTATTTAAACATTGAATTTGTTATATTTTTTTATTTGTTGACAATATAAAAATTTGTTTTAAATTTATTTCGAAAGCCAACGTTATAAAGTACTAACAAAAAAAATTTGACATTGATCGGATCAGTACAACTGGAGATAATAGACTTCAAGTATGAGTGGTTTTGACAATATCCAGCTAATTATCGAAAATTCATGTGTGGATATTTTCGAAAAAAAAAAAAATTTCGGCAAAATCTAAAAATACGGGTCAAGTAATTTTATGTATACGTTACCGGCCAAACTAGTTTATGCAATGAAATTTTAATGCAAGAACACTGTGGTTAGTGAGGTCTACGACTGCAGCAAAGTCAGACAACAAAATTTGGCAATTTGATTGTATACTTGGCATGTGATAAGTGAGGACAATTGGGCGGCCTATGGCCGCGGTTCAGGATTTACATCCTCTAATATGTCCAACAGCGGTTTCGCCGTGCTTTTACATTAAAATTAAATTGCATTCTTTTAGGCTTTCAATTTAACTAGTTTGGCCTAGTTTGGCTCGGGAAAATTAAAATGTGACCAAAAGAGCCGTTTTTCTTTCTTAAAAAATAAAATCGTTCATTTCTGAGAGGAAAGTTTTTGTTAAGATTTTGTTTTTATTCTTAAGCGTCGCTTTTTCTGTGACTATATTAATCGACTTAAATTAAATCTTTATGTGTACGCAACTTCCTACCTTCTTCGATACACTGATGATGCTGATGAAAGTGTTCCATGATACTTGTGTTCATTGCATTTACAACATTTTGAACATCCGTTGCCCATTGTAGATCGAAACAGAACCACCACAAAATCACAATAAATACTACTATTCACAATTATTATTGCTATGCCATAAAAACTTATCGAATATTGAAAATTATTATTCACTGTACTAAAATTATATTATCAAATGACGCTGCTCTTGAAACTAAAAAGAAATCAGTAAATAATTTGTTTTGCTTTTGAAGTTAAAATTTTAGGAATTTTCGCGATGACAATGGCTAGCGACATTTCGGTCACTTTTGTTACTTTTTCAAATAGAATGAAACAAAACAGAATGACAAAATATAAACATGAACAATAGTAAAAGGAATAAATAACACAGAAAAAACATTTTAAATGAAAACAATAGACGCCACGACAAAGTTTAACAATCTATTTTCAGACGCGTATCTCACGAAATCACTTTCCACGCATTGGCTCCGCTACATAATAATTTCGTGTTTTCTAAATGAAAGGAATTCGGATTTTCTTTTTTATTCATCTGTGTTTTCTATATTGCAAAACATTTTTTTGTGTTTCGAGTGTTGCAGAACAGAACAAGGCGTCTTATGTAATGATGACTTCAAAACACACACATTTTTAGGGCCAACATCTTATGTCGGAAATTACGCCATTTTCGGGCGAAGTCATATGCACTGAATTCGAATTTGGTGTCGCTGCGCTATTGTAAAATTCAATGAAATATTCACAAAATTCAAATATGTGTAATATGTACTCGTACAAGCACTGAACTTCATATATTTCTAAATTTAGACCGTTGGACCACAATGACGATTTTGGGCTACCAAAATATGTCTGTGCGCGCATTCATTCGAATTTCAAAATAAAGTACATATTATGTTTGTTGACTCACTGGAAACATATTTCATTAAAACTTTTCTCACATATTGTTAATCAAGAATTGAATTGATTTATTTGAGTTTTCCTCTACACACGTAATTTCACTTCCTGACGCACAACACTCAAAGTAAAAAGGTTTAATTTGAACTGATCCACCACGGACAACGGTAGGAACCCCCGAACAAAGCAATCGACAAAGTTGGACTGTCTTGTTTCATATTAGAAACACGGATACTACAAATTTTACTCATCGTCATAAATTTGTAAATTCTCAAAAATCTAATGAAAGAAAAAAAATCAAGCATCATCTCTATGCGCAGGGTCTTTTTGTTTTCGAAAAATGCGCATGAAAACTTTTTTGTAGATTTTCTACTCCCGCACTCACAGCGACATAGCAAATTGCAATTAAAGCGCTCATGGACCACTCTTTGTTAGTACAACTGGCTATCACTAAGTTTTGGTATAAGTCAAGTGCTGGAACTATGCCAACATGCCAGTCGTTCAAAGAGATTGTTGTTGCTTTTTCAGATGCTTATAGCACTGGTACTAAACACAAAGGCAATTAAAATCTGCATTTAGTACTTACTAAAAGTTTTGCAATTTGTTGAAAAAATAAAAAAAGGCAAAACAACTAAACAATATAGAATAATTTATTTAAAAAAAATGTTTTTTGAATACACTACAGTAATTAGGTCAAATTCCAACAATGAATAATCTGACTAATTTTTCTTACCATTCGAATTTCAAGGGTAGAATATCAGACTCTTCAGCACAATCAATTTTGACAAAAAATGTCGCTCTTTCATTTGGTATACATCTTATTAATGAACTCGAATTTTCACTAAATGAGATTTTCGGCGGTTTGTTTGTTTGCACCCCGCCAAGAGGAAAACCACGGGAATCTGAAAAAAAAAACAAATTTATGTGAAAATAATCAATTTTTTTACTTATTTAGAATAAATTATTAACATTATTTTAATTATTTTTAAAATTTATTTATTTTGTTGTTTGTTTTTAGTGCACAACACTCGTAGGGGATGCGCACAAGTACTAATGGAGTATTCTTTCCCAACGTAACACCCATGCTGCCCATTTTTTCTTTGATCTAAAAACTTTCAAAAAAGTTTTATACATACGGAAAAATGTAAACTTTCAAATACTATGTACATGGCAAATTACAAGGGTTACATCAATGATAATTAAATAAACCGTTTTATGAACATCATATGCTATAATAAAAACCTGACATCAAAAAAATTCTTAAAACAGTGTGGATGAAATCGATAAAATTAACATTTTATCTAACTATTTATTTTCAGTTTTATTGTTTAGTCACTGCGATATATTTTAAACTTACTTGAATTCTCTAAAAATCAGTGTTTAAATAATTAGTTCGTCATTATTTTTAAAGAAGTTAAAACTATGTATATATGTACATACATAGTTTTCCGTAATAACGGAGGAAGAATACTTTACTATACAGTTTCGTCTATATCTTGTGAAAGAAAAATCTTACCAATCTCATTCAAAATAGCTTAAAACGTATTCAAAAAAAAAAATAAAACGATTTCTTCTTAATCTTTGCAGTATTTTTATATCCTAACGGCTAATAAACCGATAAAATGTTATCTTCACGTACAAAAATAAATAGACTTTTTTTACGAGATATAGACGAAAATGTCAAGTAAAGCATTCTTTCCCATGTAATTCCTATAGAAACCTCAAAAATTTAATGAGGTCTCCTTGCACCAGAACTTGTACAATATCGGTCATTCTTTAAATAACTGCACACTTTGTTTTTTTTAAATACATAAATGCAAATTTTTCGAAACGTAATGTCTCAAAAACGATAGGGAATTGAATAAAAATAAATTACAATTTTTTTAAAACTTTTTTTTGTTTAAAAATGGTTGTTTTATTGAAAAAAAAAAGTTTACTTTAAAAAAAAATTGTTTAAACATTAATTTTATAGAAACATTTTTTTTAAATTTTTTTAAATGTTATTCTTCGATCGCCCTAAGAACATATCTGCTTTCAAATCGAAGTTCCCTACGGTGCGCACCAGTCAATTTTATGAATGTACCAAAAAATGGCTAATGATTCAAATTTTGAAGAATGACCGATATATATTTTTTTTATGGAAAATAAAGATTACTCATACGACATGTTGTTTGTAATATCTTTGAGAAATAATTGTTAAATAGCTGCAACTGCTACATAGAATAAAAAATTAACAATCTAAAGACCGTCTTGAAGATAAAACTTTGAAATTTTGTACAACTAAGCTAAATTTCTAAAATATACAATTGCAGCGGCTAAAGATTAAAACTAAAAGTACATTTGGTAAAACTTTCAGTTTGATTGGGAATAACTTTAGTTAGTACTTTAGAGGACGGGCTCAGTTTCGTGATTCTTCTATAATTTTTGTTAAGGGTGAGACTTTATTAAGTAATTCTTCAAGTCATACCCCAAGCAGTTTATCTTCTTTCCAAATGACTTCGAAAAGAAGAGCAGTAATCGCGCCAGGTAGGGTTGGCTTTGGACTCGATTCGTTTACTAAATAAGTTAAAATTTAATAATATAAAAATGCATTATTGCTATCGGAAGTGTCACTTAAGATAAAAAACAAAAAATCGCCTGTAATATTTTTTTTCTGTGACCCCATTCAAATGGTAATAAGAACAAGGTTTCTTAGATGTCTTGCGTTCGAACAAAATGGAATCAATCATCATTTTGTATCCAAGGTATATGTATGTCCAGACAGTAATTTCAAGAAATTTAATTTGTGCGACTCATTTTAGTATTCGATTAGTGGTGGCGTGCCCGATGGTAATTGTTATTCAAATTTGCCGTAAATCAAAAAATTAATGAAATCTAAATTTTTTAAAAGAAAAAAAAATCTACCCGTATGATTAGACTAAGCAACATTCATAAGCCTTGAAATTTTCAACGCCCTGAAATGTCGTGGAAAAAAAATCGGTCAGATCTTATCGCATTTAGGTATTTTTTTGCCCTAAAAATTATGTGTTTTATCTCCTTCACAATTTAAGACCTATTAGGTTTTTGAAAACCACGCGTGCTTGAAAATTGGATATATGTAAAGAACTTTTTAAATTTATTTTTCAAGCATATTCGATTTAAGTACTTTTCTCGGTTTAAGCTCAATATTTTACATGACCACAAGATCTTTTGTGGGCTTATAGAATTCAAAACATTTAACGTACTAACAAGAATCTTGAAATTGAATCCGGATTAGTTGTCAATTTTTCCAAAAATATTTTCCTATTGAAGTATTCACTCCGGATGTCACTTTTACGATTTCATGGATAACGACGCCAAAGTTCCATTTCTATCTATTTCTTATATGACCAAGGACGAGAAAGTTCGGCCGATATAAGGTTCTCGGCGATAAGGTGTCGTTTATCGTACGATACGGACCTTTTTCATTCTCGTCCTCGGCCATACGACAAATATTTTTTTATTGAGCGCGCATACACCAGACTCATTTGCAAAAGAAATTTTGTTTAATTTTATAATTATGATTTTTCAAAAACTACGATCGATGTTCTTCTTCAAACTAAACAAAGAGATACACTAACATTTAATATGCGCACATACTGTGTATATCGATGAAATTTTCTTTTTATTATTCCTATTTTTAAAAAAGGTTGCAGAGACTATGTTGCATATTTCAGACCTATTTCTAACTTGTCATCAATACCGCAGTTTTTTTAGCGTATTTCATATGTACTCTGCAAGGTAGTTGTTTGGGGCCACTATTATTTGCTTGTTTATATAGGCTACATAAATATTTATAAAACTGTAAACGAAACCAAAGAATACTGATTTAACAGTGACTCGGAGCAACCACTCTCGATAAATAATGTAATTATTTGGGGTCTTCATACGTAGTATTGATTTTGTGTGAGTTTTCAGAGAGTGATCTGTATTTGGAGCTTGTGTGCTTCTTATGACCATAAGGCCATACATTTGTTCATTAAAATGTAATACTCAAAAAGAGGTTTTAAATGGTAACTATACATATTATTTAAATCGAGAACGGGTTTTTACTTTTTTTTTCGTACCAACTTAACTTCAAGGGGTATACTTTGAGGAGACCCTTTTCGACCTATAGGACCAAGTATTTTTTGATAAAAATAAATGCAGTTAAGTGAATCTTTCTTTCGATGGCGAAAGAATATTTAACAATTTTCATTAGCTGGTATAGTATACATATGTATGTACTTACTATGTATTAAAAATTACCTTATTTTGATATATTTTGGCCTGTGACGCCTACCAAGAACTTTTGATTTGGATAGTTTTTGAATTTTTGGACCTCTTTTTTCGAAAAAATAAAAACCGACCAGGTGCAATTTGTTTGCTATTTTCTGAACTTTGGACTCGTAGACGAAACTCGTGCCCTGTTTAGGGAGTGACTATAAGACTCTAAGCAAACAGCATACCTAAAAATACATAGGTATTTGTATATTCAGCTTTAGACTTGCATATTAAGTCAGAATGGCTCTGTAGAACTCGGGCTAATAACACATCGCATACCAAAGGGTGATGACCGGTCAAGCAAACAGACTAAGAATCATCACGTCTATGATGTTGTGCCAAGAAAATTTGCCTTCATCATCGCCATAATCTCACCAACGTCATCTATTTTGTTTTCTTTTTAATGTCTCTCTGTTTAATGTTATGCTAGCGAATTTCTTAAAAAGAAAAACTTAACAATTCCTGCGGTTCTGGTCGACGGCCACAATTTGTAGTAGCTACCGTGTACAAATTTTATTTTTTCCGCATACAAATTTTACTAAAAATAGTTCGATTTTTTTTTCGTTGTCGGCATTATTCATTTTTAAAAACCGCTTCCGACTTGTCAGTGAATTTAGTAAATGCGTTTCTTTGCAGATACATTCGAATTGTACGAGCAATAATACTCTGTATTGGCATTTTCTTGCTGCTTTTTTATTTTTTTGTTTAAATATCTGGTTAAGTTATTAGCTAAAACTTTTGGAGAATGAATGCGAAAAATGCGCTATTATGCGAGATTTTACTTTATTGTAGATACCTACGATAAATTGCGCAATCTAACGCTCACATCCAAACACTGACTAATATCTAATCTAATTTTTATAACTATTGGGTGAAAATTCGTGAAACATGATTGTTATAAACAATTTAAGTTTCAAATCAACTTTTTTATGGTAAATCATATCTCGCAAAGAAAATATTTTTCGACAATTTCGTAAGATACAATAATTGTTAAAAACATTATGAATTTTTAGAAAAAGAATATTACACCATGAAACAATTTATTTTGTTATAAACAAATTCGATTTTTCTAAGGTCCTCAACGTTTTTTTGACATGAGATTGATATCTCAAGTGCGCAAACGTATTCTACGTAAGATGAAAAAAAAATTTCCTTCGGCATATATTTCCAAGTAGCCGAACCATAGGTGTTCCGTGAATTAGATGAATACTTTTTTGTGTTGAATTGCATTCATTTGAACTCCGTAAAGCCCGCTACACGCGTAAAGGTAAATCCTACAATTTGGAATTGCACAGTTCGTATGAATGCCCATTGAGCCTACATACAACGCAGTTAAAAGTGTTAATTTCAATTGTAACTGAGATTTGTTTTTTTTTTTTTTTGTTTTACCCTGGTCGTTATGACAATAATTATTTTACCTATTTTTTTTTAATTAAAACCCTGCCATGTGTTAAACTACAGGATATTTACAACTAAAGCGATGAACTGGGTAAGTCGAAAACATCGTAACGATTTTTCTTACAACCACTCGAAAAGTTGTGCAGTTTTATTTGTGCTCTTAAGTTACGAGCGTAGCGGGCTTAAAGCGCACAAAATCTTCAATGAAATCGAGTTTTGTTTAAAGATCGATATTATGATTTTTTTTTACCTTTCGAACTTATTCGAAAACAATGTCTCCAATAGTGTTAATTCAAAAATAACCTTACCTGCTGCGGTTGTGTTAAAATCAATCGCGCTTGCTATTGGGATCGATAATGGTGATGGTGGCGATGACGGTGTTTTAGCGGCATCCATCACTTTTTTGAAAAACTACAACGACCTATTACTCTCAATTTTTTTCATTTAAAACTATATGGGTTACGTTTTTTCTTTTCTTTTATTGATAATTTTTTTAATAGAAAATTTTAACAAAATAGACAATTTTTCCCCTTGTAAGAAACAAATCAACTATTTTTAATATTTTTCTTTAAACAAGCAGTGGAATAAATTCAGAAATTTATATTTAGAATAACGACGACATATACACACACACGCATACACTCGCAACGTATTTTCGGTCGGCCGCGTATAGTAATATGAAAATTTTTTCGATTTTTCCTTAAAAATTTTTGTGCATTCGAAAAAATATGAAACGTATATGTACAAAATTATACGTCTACTTTCTTAAACAAATGAAAAATACCTCAATTATTACAAAGTAAGCATTATTTTCACCAATTATTTCACTTTATTTAGTTGAAATTTAATTAAAAATGGAAAGAACTAAAATTATTTTATCATTCCGCACAAAAATTAATTTATATGAATATGTATGTTGAATATGATTTAATTCACTTAGCAACACGCGCGTACATCCAGTATAAACCTCCTGGATCTCCGATAGTTTTCCTCAGACTGAATTATTTTAGCTGATCGTGTGTTGCTTCTATCTCTGAAAAATATTGTTGCTGCTACTGTGGCTGATTTTCCTCCTTGTTTTTCATTCAGAGCAAAAGAGCCAGTCGTGTACGTTTTATAAGAGTTTGTTTTTTGGCAACCAACAAACAGGCAGCAGTCAAAATAATTCCATCCCAGTGTGTTTCATTGACACTGCCGGTGATAAAACCGGCAGCAACATTTTACATATTCCAACATGCTTGTGCAACAACAAAATGAAATTTGAAAAATATAAACAATTTTCAATTGCAGTTTAAAAAACAAGAGAAAAAATATATAAAATACTAGAGATCACTCTATGGATTATAAGAGATAAAAATATTGAAATTATTAAATGAGCTAACACGCAGGCCTTCAAAATAGATATCTTTTTGCTCAAACCCAAAAAAAGAATATTGCACGGAAAGAATTGCGTGTCACTAATCTACTGTCAAATATTTTAGATATCCTTTTTAATTAGGAAAATAAATGAAAATTATATAAACTTAAATAAATAACGCTCATTTCATATCTGGGTCATTGTCCCCTAATTGTTTTAATTTTCATTTTGTAGAAGGTACTGAAACAAGCATTTTCCAAATGAAAAGTTCAAAAATTTTATTTTCAAAAAAATATTGACTATTCATAATTTTCAAGTACATTACATTTAACGACAACGTACGTATATTGAAAATCAAAAACTTGGATCATAAACTTCTTTACGTTAAGCAGTTTAAAGTACAAATGTATGTATATAATAAAAAATTACGTTTTGAAATAAATAACAAATAGGTAATAACAAATAAGAGAAAGTATAGATATTGGTCTCAAAACTTTAGCAAAAGTCCCCAAAATTAATACCTAGAAAGATTGTGTACGACTGGGCTATCAAATGGAAGACTTAATTCGAAAAATTAAGATAGTGATAGTGGATTTTTTTCCTTATATAAAATTGAGAAATACTAGATATATTTTGTTCGGTACTTTCTTATAGTATCTACAATGTGAAAAGAGAAAAAATTTAAAAAGAAATGTTTTAAGAAAAAAAAAACCTTCGTTTTTTTACTTAAATTTCGCAAAAACAAATTTTGCAACCCTGGTAGCAAACGTAAAAGTTTTTGTTGGGGATATTCTCAAAAAGGTGTAAGTTTTCGAATTTTAAGCGGACCTGAAGAATTCTAGTACATGAGGTTTTTTGAACCGATCTAAATACATATCGCGCGTTTGCTGCAAAACTGTCATAACACAAAAAAATGTTTTTTGGAGTTAATTATGCAGAAATATTCGCCGTTGCATGTTTGATTTTGTGTGTAAAAATCAGAAAGGCATTTAATGAACTTGTCTTGTGAGAAGAGTTTATGTAGACATAATTTTTTTAATTTTCATACAATAGATCACTTATTGAAAACTTTGAATGCGATTTTCTAAAGAGGCACAACTCAAAATTTATCATTTTCGAGTTTTCACGTTAAAACTGTTCATCATACACATATCAGCACAAAAAAGATGAGTTAACTTTTTGTTGTACTTTGCTGTCAAAAAAGAGTTACATATGTCATTCTTCATGTTGCAATATAAATTAGGCTGCAAGGTGCCAAAGTGTCCTATTTTGAGTTGTGTCGCAGAGTTAAAACTGTTGTGATCGCTAAGGTCAAACCATATTCTGTTAGTACCTTCTTTTAATTAATCCACACTTTATTTCTGATAAATAGCTCCCGAGCTCCAAAACAGATTTTTGCGTTTTCTGAAAATTTCAAAATTTTGAGTTGTGCCTCTTTAGTAGAATATGTGCGATATGTATAGTAAAATTGATCCATCAGTTTATTTGTCATATTTGTTTAAGAGAAAGTATTATTCGATTTATGAGAATATCGGTCTATGCTCATGACTGTAAGTTCAATTAGCAGTAGCAATATTTCAGAATTACATAAGTTTGTAAGTTTCTGATGTTTACATGCATATATGTATGTATATTCCGTTGAATTTTTTTTTTTTTAATTCGCTATCTTTTGCTTAATCTTTACTCAATGCTTAAAATTTTTTAAATCTATAAAATATTTGGTTTTTTACCGAAATACAAAAATTTATTGTGGTCAAACGCTTTAAGTTTATTTACTTATAAATATTTATTAAGCTGAATTTTGTTTTTATTGCATTTATAAAGTTATTTCAAAAGCCAGAATACCAACTCTGCATCTGATCTATTTTTTTAAGCGTAAAAAATTTTTTTGTCAGCAGCAAAATTTAAAAATTAAGTGAAGAAAAAAATTGTTTAGGCTGTACCAATTATAGGTATTTTATGTACATCTTAGTTCGTGGATTATAAATATTAATATAAACTTTTTGAATTAAAATAGTACTATGTACATGGCCTACTAGGGTCACCGTGCACCGTCACAATAATTACTACAGTATATTGCCGTTAGTTTTTAAGATTGAAAATAAAACTTTAATACAAATAAAATAAATGTTTGACCGAAAAAATAAGTACAAGAAAATGAGAATAAAGAAAATAGTGTTTAAGTTTTGCTGAGTTCATGGCAAAACACAATTAGTAGTATCTAGAGGTATTTCCTTTTTTTTTAATTTGATCGATCGATGTTCATTTTGTCATAATATTACGTATGTAGTTGTATGAGTTATTGTGTAGCACCTTAAAATAAATTAACCGAGCAATATTGAGCTGCGTCATAACTCATACATTCATTTTCTAAATACAATGGAATTAACAAGACTGCATTCACCAAAAACGCAGACTGGCACTTGACACACTGGGTATTAAATATAAACACACATATTAATAAAGATACAAGCTTAAACTGAATAAAAATGTGTGTTAAATTTCGTTTTGCATGACGGCTGCGTAAATGGTGAAAACCAAGCTAATGAAAAGCGTCCAAAAACCGACTGTATACTCTTAAGACGTGACTTCTTGGCCGAACGTGCCTCCTCTTTTTTAAGTTGTTCAATACCCTGAAATAAAATTAAAAATTTTGGCATGGTACATTAAATTGTTATATATTGTATGGCAATCAAACATATAACATCATATTTAACACAAACGACAGGTGTACATATATAGAACTATTTAAATTTTGAATTTTAGTATTTTCCAAATACATACTATATACCTGCATACATAAGTCGTTTGTGATTAATACGACAGTATGGTACTTACCGTTTGATCATTGAATATAGCTGTTAATTGTGTCACTAACATTATAATGGTAAAGATGGCAAACATTAACGCTTCAAATGTTAAAAACAATAAAAGGAATATTGTAGCTGGTGGCGAATAAGGAGAACATTGACGCCATTCATTTTTAACGCATTCAGCAAACTCCGTAACGACCAGAAACATAGCATGCACGGAAATAGATGCAATATAAAACTGAAAGAATAAATTTCTTGGCTACAGTAGATATCATGTGGGCAATCAAATATTATTATTGATTCGCGACATTTATGAGTTTTGTCATATACATACATATCGGTCATTGTACACTTTGTTTTTTTTTTAATAAATGTAAATTTTGAAAAGGAAAAAAACTATAGCGAATAGAATAAGAAACACAAGATCTTCTTTGATAAAAAATTCTTTAATTTGGTTAACATTTTTTTATTTTTATATGTTATTCTTCAATCCTCAGAAATCACGCGCATTCAAGCCTTTGTGAGATATTCCGTTTCAAAAAATGTTTCATTCACTTAAAGAAAAAAACAAAGTGTGCTTTTATTTAAAGCATAGGTGGGCAAAATAGGAAAAATGAGCCAATTTTAGCTCTTACAACAAACTCATAATTTTTCTAAAGAAAAATAAGCAAAACAACAAGAAAAGCACCTTGCTACGCACATGTAGTACGTGTGGTTAAATTTATATTGTGCGAGCGCACAAGTAAACATCAATGCGCACATTGACGACGGCTTCTTTCGTTTGATCAGTGTACTTTTATTTCTGCACTCATATTGTTCTTGTTTGATTCTTGGAACTGGGTTTTGGTTTATTGCTGAATTTTTTCTTTGGCTATCGAGATAGAATTTATGGTGGAATTTTTTTTATGTTGTTGTAGTTGTCGTTTGTTTGTTGATTTTGTTGTATGTAGCTCCTGCTTCCAAAATTTTGCCCACCTATGATTTCAAGCATAGATGGGCAAAATTTAGAAAGCAAGTGCCACTTACAACAAAAATTACAAAAACAGAAAAAACCGCACAGTATATTCGATCTCGATTGCATTCGATCTTGTTTGATTGTTCGCTCGCTTCGTGAATATATAGTATGTACGTATAAAAAAAACCACAACAATAAAAATGTACGTAGCAGTGATAGAGCGCATGTAAGTTGTCACTATATTTGTCAAAATTGAATACAAAATATAAGGTCTGTTCCATAACTTTTGCAGCAGACACTCGCAAGTTTGAAAATTTGAGAGTAAGCAACAAAATTCTCTCTGAGCGTGAAAAATTGGAAAAAGTACGGAAATACGTTTTAGTAAAATGTTGCAACTTTTGAAAAAATTTCATATTTTCAATTTGCAATTTCAACATATACTTTAGCACACTTAAAAAACTTGGATACTGCCGGATACTTGGATAAAGTAACTTCATTATTTGATTTAACGGTCTCCTCGAGTGAATCGGATAGTGATAGCGATGGAGATATATATTTTGACTAAATACGAAAATTAGGGAGATGAATTAATAGAGGCACTTCCCAAAATATTTGGCAAAAAGAAAAGGAACTGTATCAGCGATAATATTAATATCATCTGCACATTTTGCAGCTGTACAAATTTGTAAACAGCAGTGCCTTCCATGTTAATTCTTGCTGAGCATGGGTTAAAGAAATATGTTATACGTTTGGTACAGCTCAGATTAGTTATAAGCATTCTGCGTATCTCGCGTATTTTCAAGCGTTGAGCAGCATAACTATACAAATTTTATCGGAATCCCAAACTTCAAAATAGCTTATATTAGTCGTGTTTTTTTTGACACGGTTACCCTCTAAAAAAAATTTTTCTATGAGAATGACAGTTAACTAACAGTTAACGACGTAATTTCTCATACAAAAAAATTTTTTTAATCGGGTAACCGTGTCAAAAAAACACGGCTATTGATTGTTAGGCTAATCGGTTGATATATGTATACATAATAATGCAACTGCTCCAATGAAAGAAAAATTAAAAAGAGTATCAAACGTTTAAAAGGGTAAATAGAAGAAAAGTGCTGAGGGAGGCTACAGATCAAAAAGACTATTACTTAATTTGTAGTATCCGAATTCATAAGCAGAGGATATAAACAGGATTTCAGAGTCCTGACGTGTTGGGAAGAACGGACAACGAAATCAGGCTTAGCGTCAATATCGGACCAGTTTAGTCTCGAGAATGCCTGTGTGATATTATTTACTTTGTACTTGTAAAATTTAATAACTGAAGTATAGGTTTAAAAATAAAACTTTTGCATTTTAGAAAATTACTCTGAAATCTAATGTGGCAGCTAAAGTCTTAAACTTTAATCATAAATATAACGCTAACCGTTGGTTTTTTGAAGGGATTAATTGAATAACTTTTCATTACAATTTTTCATATTGCATTGGAATTATTTTGCCATCCTTTGAATGAAATCTTTTTTTTTGTGTCAATGTAAAATTATTTATTTTTTTCCGAAATCGGTAAGAACATGCATCATATAAGCCAATATGGACATTTCATTTAAGATATGTATATAAACCTTGTTTAAAATTTTTTTCCATCTTTATGAACCTGACTTACCGTAAAAAGAACAAAGTACTTTTGATTGTTTTCTCCCACACAATTATTCACCCATGGACAATGATGATCCATCTTTCGTATACAACGTTGACAAACAGAGCAGTGATGCGCACGTTCTGGCTTGATGCTACAACATTTTGGGCACTTAAAGAACATTTCACCCTCGCGGTAGCCCATTTGTTCGATCATTTCTTTAGTAGCATTGCCACGAGGCACCGCACCCTGTAAAATATGACATTTCTTTGATAAAATTTCATCGATTCCATCTACTCACCGGATCAGATAGCATTGTACGTATATGTGAAGCGAATGCAAGAAACGCTAGCACTTGAAATATAATAATATTTATCGTACTATACACCGGATATGGACTGGGCAACAGAATTACTCGCATCACAACAAACTCTGCAAATAAAATCAGCAGCCAAGTAAATACAGCACACACGATGCCGCAAATGTCCTGTGTATCAATATAATGCATATGGTACGAGATTATAGGCCAAATAAACTGATTTTCCAATACAAACCTTTACACACCAGGCGCGTCCGTTGCAGCAACGGTTGTGCAAGTCCATGCTGGTATGAATGGGAGCGTATTGTACGGACTGCATACTTAAGGCATTGGTCTCTTCTTCCAGTTGTTTGTTCTTGAAAATTTTAATGATTCTACTTGTGAAAACGTATATATTGGTCAAACAGCTGTTGGTTGTAAGTATCGTACCAGTCTTGTAATGAAACCACAAACGTCGTGTCGCGTTCAGAAAATACAAAAAAAATTTCCCAACTGGTGAAAGGCTGGTGGGGATTGATCCGGCCTGGAAGGAATTCAAAAATTA
The DNA here is from genome assembly GCA_963662105.1 of Meiosimyza platycephala. NCBI lineage: Eukaryota > Metazoa > Arthropoda > Insecta > Diptera > Lauxaniidae > Meiosimyza > Meiosimyza platycephala. Next base: position 1,882,158 of record OY759211.1, read on the forward strand.
CTGAAATTGCCGGGAATCGGACGATTTTTGGGACATGAGCTCAAATTTTTGTTTTTCCCAAAAAAAGTTTTACTTTTTACAATTTTAGGAAGAAATTATTTTTCCTTAAAAGGGCGGGATTTGCTTCTGTACGACTTGGAAATCCTGGTGATGCATGAAACTAACTCACTGGTGTAGTGTTGTTTTAGTTATACTGGCAAGCTCTGTTAATCGCTTATGTAGGAAATGTATACCGAAATCGCTTTCTCATATTCGCCTGGTGCATATTTAATTTTTTTCGATTCGGAATTAAACTCTGTTTTAGATAAAGATCGACTTGTGCCGATTGATATCAGCCAATTGTTGGTTTGTGAAATAGAAATCGAATGAAATGAGCAAAAATTTGTTTTAAAATAAACTTTAAAAACATGTTTCAAATAGAAGAATACTAGAACTCTACTCAGGAAAATTTTATTTCGTACTAAAAACAAAAAATGCTCGCGCCTTCACAATATTCACGTGGATGGATCGAATCGTTCAGTCACACCGGAGACTTTTATAGTTATTTTTTATTACTCCATACATGTATGTATGGTCTTTCGTTTTGTCCGCCATCGTGTACAGACGTGTTTTCGGGTGTATTCGCTTGCGTGTGCCTTAGCGTCGGACCCGTTCCACGTGTTTTTTTCAAAGCTGTGGAACGTTTAGGTTAAGTTTCGTTTTTTAAAACGAAAATTTTTTAGTCTTTTTAAAAGGCGATCGAGTTTATTAGTGATTAACAATCACAATCTACGATAAGGACCCAATAAAAACCTAGTGTTTCAGTGGTCCTTTCCCCGTATAAATATGCCTTTCGGAATGACTGGCATATTTTAAGAAGAAGAAGACATGTATGTATATCTGATAATATTAAATAAAATTGTGAGCAATATATATTTTACCTCTTCAGCTGGCGTATCGTGTACAGGACCACCCTATACGTGCTTATGAGAGGAAAATTTTCTTGCATTATCGTTAATAGGAAATACTTTATTTATCTTCGTTGTAAACAAAAATTAATTCTGTCACTCCAATGGTAGAAACAATGCTGGCAACTTTACTATAAGCTTCCAAAAGCAACAATGTTAATTAAATCCTTCCCTTAATCTTCGAAAGGAACTTTTGAGAAAGCAATGCTGCCTGTAACCTGCCCTTTAACTTCCAAAAGAAAGTCATGGATAAATTTTTCTTGGATATGAATAACTTACTGATCGACCTGTATACCATTTTTCATTAATACCAAAAACTAGCTTATTTTTATATAATTATGGAACTGTTCTTTTAAAATAAACATTTATTTCAGTAAAAATACAGATATATATAACTTTTCCCTTGCCCAACTAAAATCGTTGATGCAAATTCTGCGTAGCCTCATATAAACAAGTTCCTGAAACTATGCAATATAAAAAGCTTTAATTTATATATTTTTTTTGTCGAAAAAAGATACTAGTTTTAGGCGCTCGTTTACACTCTTCGACAGAATTCGATCAATTCCTAAATATAAAAATACAAATAGATAAGATTATACACATTACAAAACGATCCAAAAGGATCACATCATTGATATTATCAAGCTGGTGTTAATTTTGCTGCTGGATCCCATAACGCCAGCAGACCGGCTGCAGAAGAAATCGCACCCAAGAAACCAATTGTACGCGGCGTTAGATTCACATAGCCCAACGCAGTCAAAGGTATGAAGAAATCACAAACATTCTTAACAGTGTCCACAACCACATCTCTGTGACCCTGCATCATAACGAACGATTGCAGGGTAAGACGACTTAGATCACGTGGTGAATTGATACTACATGAAACAGGTGAACATCGCGATATCCCACTCTTAACACTGGCTTTGTGCAAATCTAGCACCCGAAAAATTTCATAGACATCACGACAAAGGTTCATGGTTATTGAAAGAAGCCAATATTTGTTGGCAAACTTCGTCCACTTTTTAACATCGATACTTTGAAAGAGGCCGGTTCGGGATAGCCACATAAAATGATCAGCCAGCAGGAACAGCGATTGCGATAACTTCCCTATAGTCAGCGTTACTCGTACTGCCAAATCGGGATGATGAATGGTACGAAGTGAAGCATAAAACATATCGAGGCATTTTCCGAAGCGAAGTACTAAAAATTGATAATATATCAATTTTAATTTGATAATTTGAAGTTGTAAGTCTACACTCACATTTTCTAAATGAACTGAGGATATATTCCAATGTCTTGAATTTATCTGCCAATGCCGGTGTAGAGTCCGCAGTTTCCAAAGAGTCCCAAATTGCTCGTGATGTGTACTGTATTAGCCTGCAATGAATATTTATTTAAACTAAAATTCATTCTTTCAGTATGCAACAGTGCATACCTTGCGACTTTGTCCCTGCCAGCTGCATGGCTGTTCAGGACCACCCATTTTTCCATTTTGATTGCTTGTTACTGAAATGCAAATTCACGAAATTATTTCAAGCTCAGTACAAAGTACAATTTGATAAAAATAAATAAAATTAGTGTAATCTCAAGACTTGAGAATAATGCGATAATCTTCATAAAATCACCGAATTTATTATCATTCAGAAACAAAAAAAAATTAAGCTGTCATTTTCAGCTGTCAATTAGATATTGACCGTGTTCAGACTAAAGTAATTCACTCCAAACAAAATTATCAATGGAAAAACTTAATTTTTCTGAATTAAACAAAAATGTTTTTTCAAAAAAAGTGGATTCTTATTACGTTGTAATTCATCTGCATTTCTTTTTTTAAAAAGTGCTCACTTATACTTATATGTATAGGAATTAAGTCGATGATATAGTTCAATGTTTCTACGTCGGCGTAGTGAGTCGATAACTAGTCACTATTTTTATAGTAAATGAAAGCCATAGCATCATGCTGAACGTACTCCACCGAATTACATCGTTGTTTATTTTTCTTGTTTTTGACATAGGTGACGCTTTTGACAGCACTTTGACATTTCAAATCTTCTCCCTCTTAATTTAAAATAATGTCTCGTAATTCTCCAACGGGGCATGTGAAATCTTCCATTGCATTTGCTTCAAACGTCTTCGTGTTTTCTTAATTTACCGGAGTGTAACTTTCAAAATACTCAAAAATTTAAAATGGCAGTAAGTATATCGGATGAAATAAGTTTAATCTTTGAAAACCTTTTCAAATTACAGCCAACACCAAAAGGAAAGCAAGGCACCAAAGGAGCCAAACAAATTGTTGAAGAAAATAAAGGAACTTTAAATTTTTATCGCAACATGGCGCTGGGAAGTGCGGCTGCTTCTTTGCTACTGAACTTGATCTTCTTTGTTCCAACAACGTGCACAATAGTAAGTTTAGAAATTTTTGAATGATGAAAAGTGAATTTGACATACATATGTAGATTTGAGATTCCAAATTACTGATTTTGACCTTTGGACACATTCTCCACATATTATAGCTTAGGTGCAATGGTACCACTTTACAAAGACAATTTTGCCTGAGCTTTTTTTGCTCATAGGCTAGATAGTCTAATTAATATATTAGGAGTATTCAGAGGATTCGGATATATTTCTTCGTAATTATTTGCACAAACGTATTTGAAACCGGATTTTGAAACGAAGAAGATAGTGCTCATCGTACTGATCAATTTTATGTACGGTTATTACCGCCACAGATAGAATATTGAAATTATATTCATTAATATGAGCTTTTAAATAGGGTACATACATATGTATACCCGCAACCCCCGAAGTCGTTATCTCTGTAAATAATGTTAATGATATCCTTATATAAAATTTATTAGTGCTATAACGTTCAAAAATTGTACGATATATGTAATAACGTATAATTTCAAAAAATATAATTACTATGAAAAATAATTGAGTAACCTTAAAATTAAATAACTCATTAAAAAAAAATTAATTTTGTAAGGCTTAAACTAGGCTTGCCAGATTCAAATTGTGCTTCACCTGGACATTTAAGAAAATAATCATTTAAAATCTGTATTTTTCTGGACACAAAATAAAAAAGCTTGTTTTTTCTGGACAAAAAATAGAACTAAAATTTAGCTTCAGAAAAACATATATATTTAATTTAAAAAAATTAACAAAAAATCACTACATTTTTTAAATAAGTTAAATTAAGCCCATAAATACTTATTATTAGATCGAACTGATTCTATCAATTTGCTACCTCTTGGTGTTTCTAAAAAGTTGTTCAATGATTGACAGTTTTCCGCTATTTATTCTTATAATAAGTTCTGACTTTACGAGATTCAATTTTCTTAAGTTTTTCATTTCATCATTTTTAAATTTGAAAATTAAAATCTCAAATTTTTTCGCTTGGAATACACAGTTTAATTCACCATTGCTTACAAATTTTGTTGGAGAAATTTCAAATTCTTACGAGCAGTTCGCACATTCTGAACGTAACGAATCTTAAGATATTTTTAATCCATGCAGTAATTGTTTTTGTACCTAGTCTTTTTATTTCTTTGTTCGGATTTTATCTGGACATATTTCTGAATGCCTGGACTCTGGACTTGGTATTAAAAATCTGGACAAGCCAGACCATCTGGCAACCCAAGCTTAAACTAATTATAAGTTAGGTAAAATTAATAATAAAATAAGTTTTTTTCAGTAAGATCTACATAAGTGAAAACTTTTAACTAATTTTTTGCGCCTTCATACCGAATGGGTATACTCTAAAACGCATTGTTATCGAGGAATCCCTGTTGGGACTAGCTGTAAAAATTATAATATTGACCAATTGATTGAAAATGGCACGTTAAAATTTAAAAAACTTCATTCATATCTACATAAATTTCTTCCAGTTTGTAAAAAAGTTCTTTTATAAATATACAGTGGAATCTCGATAAAAGCAATCAAAATGTTCCAGGTGTTGTTGCAAACATAGAAAAGTTGCAATTACTGGACAGATTTAAAAAATCAAAACTATGTAACATTTTGCATAGTATATTCATATTGTATTGAAAAACAATATGTTGGAATTCATAAGAGATAATTTTATAACAAAAAATAAAATACATAAGAAATAAGAAATCAATTCCACACAAATCACAATACAAAATAAAATCACAAGAAACAACTACGCTGTATACAATCATTGCTCAGAGTTCCTGGCTACTTAGATTACTTTCAGCTTTTAAAGTTCAAAAATTTGCCAAAATTCTTCGAAAAATGTATAAAAAATTTGTAAGCTCTATAATTGCAACCAAAATTTGCTTTTATAGAGTAACACGTGGTAGCTTTGAAGAGGTTGCGTTTATTAGAAAGTTGCTTTTATCGAGATTCTACTGTATAATGTATAATTTTCCCAGTCTGCATTCTAATGTCACATTTTATTGATCGGATAAAGTTTCATGTGCTAAAAGCACACATCTACATATATATATATAAAATATCAATATATATAAAAAAATCATATAAAAAAATATATAAAAAATCAATACGATGGATGGTTACGAGGTTGGAGATAGGGACATGGACAGGGAGAGCAGAACAACGTCTACTGGGTACACTAGTATATAATAAATTATTGTGGCATATTTTGAATTTCTGCTATTTTTTTCCAATATTTATCATGATGCACCCACTTGGACAAGCGTCCTCTGCACACGCTTCACATTTGACTGCTCCGTCCTTGCGAACATTTGAATTTTTAATTGAAATATCGTGAAGGTTCCTTAGATTATCACTGCATAATTTGAGCAGTTTTATTTCGAATTCTTTGTTTTTTTTTATAAATCACGCACTTTTTTACATTTCAGGTGATGACCAGCTTATCTTGGTTAACGTTGATCGCTTCATATAAATTTATGAGCTTTATGTCACAGGCTAAATATTCGGAATCGGGTGCGGTGCTTGATTCAGGCAACGATTTGAACATGGAGGGAGGCATAGCGGAGTATGTAGCAAAAAATTAATTTAACTGTGTAACTAATTATTGTCTTTACTTTTTAGAAATGTTAAGGATCTTATCATACTAACATCAGGTACTTTACTGCTGACGCTACTTTCAAATTACTTTTGGTTACTTTTATTACTGGCGCCCATGCGAGCAGCGTGGATGCTCTGGGGAAGCATTATTCAACCTTGGCTAGCGCAACGTAATTCGGCAAGTGAAGATCCCGAAGTGGATGAGAAGAAACAACGCAAAATGGAACGTAAAATGCGAAGAATGAGATGAAAATTTTAGGAATTGAATTAAGTTAAATTAAATGTAAAACTGCTGTTACACAAAAATTTAGTTATCAATGTATAATGTTTTGAGCAGCATCCCGCCACTAAAGCACTGCATTGACTGCATAGATTATATTTTTGCATTATAATCTTTGTATTGTAATTACGTTCTCGTCATTTTTGTTATATAAATTAAAAAATACATTTAAATATACCTGCTAATAAAAGAGTATTTTGCTTCCTACATACAAAGGTAGTAAACGGTTCCGAGTTTTAGCCAAAAATAAACATATCATCACATATCATATATCACATATATAATTTGAAACGAAATATCTCAAAAACTATGGGGAACCCAAGACCTTATTTGTAAAATGCTTCAATTTTATGATAAAAAAATTAAAAACTTTAAATTAATTTGTTAAAACATTAATTTTTTTTTCATAAAAATATTTTTGATATAACATCTTTTTTTTAACTTTTATGTTATTGTTCAATCAATTCTGGCATGTCGGGAATTTCGATTTGAAAGAGTATCTCAAAAAAGTTATGAACTAAAAAACTTTCCGGCAAAAAGGTTTCATAATAAGTTTGATTGATTTCATATCATTCCGTATAGAAACAAATTTTGTATTGTTTCTTAAAAGATTGGTCTTTTTCTACTTGTGGCTTACTTTCCGAGTTATTGAGCCAAACATGTTTCGTCGGTCTCTCACAACCAGGTCCACCCCGATTCTGGCGACTGATGCTATTTTAAATTATTAATTACGAAAAATTTAAGTGGGAAGAAATGACTTTAGAAAATGCAACGCTACCTCCCGGACTAATTTGTTGGATACTTATTTATATTCAACTAAAATTGTTGATTGTAAAATTTTCTAAAAAAAATCTTCAAAAGTCTTGGAACAAGACCTATAAAAAATCTAAGCCTGCCAAAATTAAAGTTTAATGAATTTATTAAACTTTTACATGAAACTTCTTTTTTTAAAATAATTTTTTAAGGATTTTGCCAACTTAAATGAAACACACTATACATATATGTATATCAGGAACAAATTGACGTACCTATGTATATGGAAAATGAAAGTTTTTTGTAAGCAATATTGCAATCTTCATTTCCATACCAAATAAGCTAAGAATTTAGAATCATATGTTCTGAATCATACATATGTCATAACATAAATAAGTATCCGACCGGAAGCAAGATATTGGAAATATGACAAAAACATTATGAAAGCGGTTTGGCGTGTGGTTTTGCACTAAGTACAAAAATTAAGGAATTTTCGCAAATAAGAAATATAAACCCGCGCACATTTCATCTCACAAATGCCTATGATGACTACATACTTTTGGTTCTGAAAAACAATCCGGGATATGACGTACTAAAGTAAAATAATTTTAACAAAGTCAAAAGTAAACCAATAACCAATTCTTCCAATAATCCATTTCCCTAAATTTCATTAAAATCGAAAGAGAATTTTCCGTAACAAAGTTTATATACACATTTTTTTATACAATACGTAATTTTTGCTCGCTTAATTAAATTTGGTTAAACCAAAGCTGGAATTCAGTTTAACTGATACGGCTTAACTTACGAAAAATATCATCCCATGGATGACGGTAAATACCCTGTTTAAGTCTTTTTTGATCAACGTAGTGACCGATAAAGCCTATGCTACGTCCCAGCACAAATAATGAGTTGATGATGCCAATATTTATATATACATCAGCTTCTTCACTCTAAAAGAAAGTGAATATTTTACAATTAAATTTTAAGTCAACGTATTTGTGATTAAGGAATCAATTTTTATGACACTACACAAAATCTTTGGAAATGATGCGGAAAATGTTAAACGTCACCGATAACCTTGACTTTCAAATATTTTATTTTTGAGGTCATTTTGAGCAAGTGTATATACATTAGGGTGATTCAAATTTTCCTTTTTTTATTTCAAATAGTAGCAGGTACACGAAAGAAGAATTCTGGTGCAATTTGAGCTCATAATATTAATATTTACTGGCTCATCGAGCTTTCTTGTTTTTTATACGATTTGTAAGGGAGAAATGGTTTACTAGATATTTGTCTCTATATCTCGAGAAAAAAAAAATCTTACAGAAGCGAGACCTAACCCGTCGGAAAGAGCATAAAATTTTCTACAAATAACTTGCAAGGAGAGTTCATAATATTAATATTTACTGGTGGCTCATCGAGCTTTTTAATTTTCCATACGATTTATATGGGAAAGTATGCCTTATTAGACAGTTTCGAGTAAATCTCGTAAAAAAGTCTCACACATCCATCTATTCAAATTGACGAATTACAATCTTCAACATGTAATGTGGAAACAGAAATATTGAAACTACAAACAACTATAAAATTTAAGAATTTAAGGGCCCCTTCGAGGAACTGCGGGCCTTGGAGGAATCCACCCGTTACCTCCCCCTGTTGACGGTCATGATTATACCTACCATATGTCAAAGGCGAATCATATCTTCCTCACATTTGTTTAGGTAAAACGACAAAAAATGGAAAATATTGTGCCCTATCTCGTGCGTCTCTGAATGCATGAGGCGTCGTGTCTATCAATGAAATGACTGTGATGTTAGACACTGCCATAACTTTGCAAGTAAACATACAGATCACCACTTGAAAGCTCATTTTAAAGGCCAAGGACGGTTCTAAGTGATGCTTTTGTTAAAAAATAAGCTGATCAACTTTCTTTGAATCCTATACATGGCCTCGAAAGTAGACAAAAAACATAATGTTTTAGTTAATTAACCTCAAATATTTCAGAATTCTGACATGAAGGGTCAGTTCTGAGGCCAGATTCGGATTTAGCTCAAATTACTTCGAAAAACGACCCAAAAACATTAGCTATGTCTGTTTACTCGCCAAAAATTAACTTAAGGCGCCTTTTGTTGCCTAAAACTCGTGTCTGTTTACTTCCAAACGTAGTTAAATATGAGCGTGAAAATGAGAAATCAACAGGTCAATCAAAAAAATAATATATAAAAGACTTTAATTTGTTAAAAAAAATAATTTTTTTGGACTTTTGAACTTTTTTGGACACCTTAAGTAAAAAAAGAAAAAAATTTGAATCGCCCTAATGTATATAGGACAAAATATGTGCAGTTTTCAGCGAGTGTTCGAAACTTTTTTGGAAAGACTTGTGTTGTGCAACTTTTCAGCTTCATATACAATAATTTTGATCCAAAACGTTTGTTTGGAAGTTAATGCTGATAGAAAAAAATTATATTTCAGGGATTCTAAAATATTTTCTATGACTTTCATAGCCAGATTTAATTCTCTGGTAATTCAATCTGACACTATGATAAGACATAATCTAATATATTTTTAGGCGAAGTTTCAAAAATTCAAGCTCGGTTCTCTAAATTCAAAAAGTTTTATTCACTATGGTTTTAATTGTCAAAATTAAGTAAGTGAAGAGTTTCGTTTGTGATTGTTAGCTGCCAAATTAAGTTAATATGAACAATCAGCTTCATATTAAAGTTTTCAAATAAACTAACTGATTAAAAAATAAAATTTCCAATCTTGATTATTTTATTATCGAATATTTATTTTTCCGATACATTGTTTTTTTACAATATTTTTTATTTTAATTTTTGTGCAAGTAACGCGTGCAAAAGTTTAATTTTATAATTTTACTATTTTAAAGGTTTTTGTTCTTTTATGATAAATGTTTTTTTTTTAACTTTTTTAATATCCCACGCCTGTTCTTCAAATGCAATTATATCCAATTTCCGCTAACTGGTGTACAAAAACATGACCAATAGCAATTAACATTTAAACATTTGTGCACTGTGCATAGTAGAACAACTTTTCTATCAAATCCAATAAATATATTGTATTTGTAAAACATTTGCATAATTTGTGGTTTTGAAGTAATGCTTAGAATATTGAAATTATTTCAATAAGCAGATGTATTTTGTTTGTATTCTATGTTTGCTTACACATTTAACAATATTGAAATTTTTTTCTTTAAATTTCTTATGGTTATGTTATAATTAAACATAATAGAAAAACTATTATCATTACCAATAGCGGAAAAAAGCACTTAAAGCATAAAATATCAATTCTAAATCAGATAAGAAATGAAACAAAAGAAAAATATAATTGTTATTAAGAAAATGCAAACTTAAATGAATATGGTCGCTTGGCGTACTAAAAATAAATGATTATGGAGTGTTTTGCTTCTTAACTCGGGGAAAAATATTCGCTGCTATTTTTTAAATTCAATATCAATATTGTAATTAATTTGGTTAAACCAAAACTGAAATTTAGTTAAACTGCTCCGGCATAACATACGAAATATCATCCCATGGATGGCGGTAAAGACCCTGTTTGAGTCTTTTTTGATCCATGTAGTGACCGATAAAACCTATGCTGCGTCCCAGCACAAATAATGAGTTAATAGCGCCAATATTTATGTATTCCTGAGCTTCTTCACTGTAAAAAAAAGAAACATAAACATGTTACAATCTTTATAACATTAGATTTTAAATAAATTCTGTTTATTCGACACTTGCAACAGTTGTAAGAACTGTGAGTTATGAATAGTTCAATATGAGTATTTGATACAAGCAAACCTATTTTTATGCATTTATTTCTTCCATTTTTAAAATCGCGCAGGACAGACATTTCTTGAGGTGGTCATAACCAACGTCTACATTTGTGACATAAAACAGAAAAATGTAACATAGTACCTTTATCCACTTATGTCTTCAATTACTAATCAGTTGAAAAAAAAATCTATAAAAATCGGGAGACCTCGCTCAGCTTCAAATATTGATTTTAAAATTTGAAAATAAGCATAAAGGGTATTCTTTAGACCATCGTAGTTTCGAATTGAAATAAAACACACAAAAAATACCCGATAATTATTAGCTTCATAACTAATTAAAGATTGCAACATAATTTGGCAACCTTAAGAAGAACAACCCCTCAAAATCAAATATATTTTTGTTTTTTGCAAATAACTTTTAAGCTTCATATGCGATTATATTGATAATAAAAATTCTAAAAATACAATTTATTTTGATCCATCTTACCTTGTAAAAGAACTGCAATTCCTGAGCATGTCTACAAAGCTGGTCGCAATGACACCATCGACATTTAAGATCAAATTAGGTTTTTTACTTGTTGTGATTTTCTCGACTTCAAGTGCATATTTAAGTAATGGATAGGATGGGAAGTTTTCCATAACAAATTCTTTAATAATTTTGACGCGCACATCAGGATTATTAATGGATTTTACTCGATGTCCAATACCCATAATAAGCTGACCTTTTTTACGCATTTGATTGACAAACTCCATTGGATGCAGGTTTGAATCGTATGCCTCAGAGAATTGTCTTGCAGCACCATCAAGAGCGCCGCCAAATCGATCACCCTATGAAAATTTTTATTAAAAGAGATATTATTTTTACTTATGGAACTCCAGTTTTTCGTAAGTTTAAGTAATCTAAAAAACTAAATTTTAGTTTAGATATTTTGAATGCGTTTCATATTTGGAAATTTTGTCGTTTGTGTTTGAGTTAATTTATTAATGACCTAACTTGAGACAAATATTTTTAAATCTAATTGTGAGAAAATTCGCAGTTCATTAAAACGACTGAGGAAAAAATGTTCAAGCTTAAAACGAACTTCATTTAAATTTTGTTTTAAGGAACCAAATCAGGTAAGACATTGCGTGTCGTTTCTTGCAAAAGACTTTATGGATTTGAACTTAATAAATAATTTTTTTACTTACGATTGTTAATAAGCCACTGACTACGGATGATACCAAATCTTTGCCAGCGCGTGCACAAACAATTGTATTGTGCGCACCTGAAACAGCTGGTCCATGATCAGCTGTCACCATTAAACACATCTCAAAGAATTTGCACACATATGGCGGTAAGCAGCGTTGGAACCATAGTAGTGATATAACACCTCCTATACCAACATCCTTATTGAGTACTTCACTGATAGGCATACCTGCATAAAGCAGTTCCTGACCACGTTCATCACAAATCGAAGTCATAAACGAGGCTGGCTTGCGAATAAGACCTAATTCCCGTGCCCAAGAGTAGTCCATTGGCACGGTAGGTGGAGGTACTTCTTCCTTTGGTTGAATACGTCCAGATTTAACTAACTCAGCATATACTTGTTGTATCAAATCTCCAAAGGAATCAAAGGAATCTGGTACATAAGCTCCAGCATCACGTAGAGCCTTATTTTTAGCTGAAGCTGTTTCTCTATCAGAGTTGGCGCATGAACCTGCATGGCCAAATTGTACCTCTGATGTGAACATGCTAGCACATGTTCCAATACACCAAGCAACTAACGGCTTTGTTATACGCCCATCTTGAAGTGCCGTGCATACCTCATATTCCTCAGTACCACCAACTTCACCCAAAAGTACAATCAGTTTTGCTTCGGGATCTGCTTGATAACGTAGAATATGATCCATAAAGGTGGTGCCAGGATAGCGATCACCACCTATGGCAATGCCTTCCAATACACCATCGGTGGCTTTCGAAACAATATTATTTAACTCATTTGACATGCCACCGGAACGTGAAACGTAGGCTACACTACCTGGACGATACAGTTTTGAATGTAATATATTATCAAGCATTCCACCAGTATTTCCAATTTTAAAGCAACCAGGCTTAACACCACCAACGGTAGCAGGACCAATAATCGAAACACCCTTATTGTCTGCTGCAACAATCATTTTGCGAGTCATATTCTCGGGTATGCCTTCAGCAATGATAGCCACTGTACGTATTTGTGGGTACTCCAACACTTCCAGTGTAGATTCATACGCTGACCGTAGGGACGCAAAATTCACCATTACATCAACATCTTTGTGCTTGTTTATAGCGTCTGACATTTTCTTGTAGACAGGAATAAGAATTTCCTTATGTCCCCAGTAAAACTTTTGTTTATGATCACCGGTAAAAGGATACACCATGGCAACAACAGAAGGTTCATCACGTCTAAAAGCATAAAAAGGAACATATTAGCTAACAAATGTATTAGCAAGATTGAAAATAGGAGTAAAAAATACTTTTTCAGATTGCACTAATTTAACTTTCCGTTTTAAAAAGTTTCCATCAACTTCGACCTTTGAAATTTATAATTCTGAAGTTATATTGGAAGATAAAATATGCAACTTGCTTGATTTTCGAAGTATAAACGCTCAGAATTTCGATTTTTCGACAGGGGCTGATATGTCAATTTATTTGACTTCGATGTATTTACAACTTTCATGCGTGTGTGACAGCTTTATAATTATATCCAAAAATCATCATTAGAACTACTCGCTATACGGCCGCTCTTTATATGGCTTGTCGCTACAGCGGCTTATTTCAAATATAGCTCAAAATCGCTTTAAGACCCAAAATATTTTAATATAGCAAAAAATATAGTACTACAACAAATGTTAGGTCAATCCAAATCCATGCTTAACAGGGGAGGAGAGTGATGAGTGTTCAAAAAAGGGTTGCATTGAACTTTTACCCCCTAAAAAACAACAACATAGATTTTCAATAGTTCTTGATATATGAATGTTTCCCTACGTGCATATGATAATGAATCTGATTATCACACTGTATACATTTTAGGATTAGAAGAAATGGGACTGCAGGAGCTGCAGTAATGTAGAAATGTGGAGAAGATATTGCAACTATATCACAGTTATGCATAAGACATGCTATTTATTTAAGTGTTATATAGGAGAGCAATTGTGGCTTTCATTTGATATACTTAGTTATTTTCTAAAATCTATAAAAGCGTGAATAATACTACCTGAGCCTTTGGTATACCAACCTTTTCGAACATAGAGATAAAGGAAAAAAATTCTTGATATACGTTTTTTATAATTAACTCTTTTATAATATTCTTGTTATTATATAATAATAAGACCTGTGGAAAACTGAAAGCAAACATTGTAAAAGTTTCTTTTTCAAGGCCAAAAAGATATTATTTTATTAGTTATAGACAGGTGTTGAAGGAAGAGGCCAGTATTTGGATTTTAAAAACAGTGCAAGGTCTCATAATTTCGTGTAGGCTATACCCAGGGGTGTCACACCAGCACCACCTTTTTTCCTAACTTATTATTCTCTCTTTCAAACCAAATCAGTGCTTTACATTTGCAAGAGCCCTGAGGGATGGTCTAACATTTGAAAATTGCTGCTTAAATTATATATAAATTATGGTTTTTGATGTATTAAGCTCTACATCTATTTAATGAACAATCACAATATGTAGGTATATAAATTAAACTTACCTGCATATAAAGTCAAAATCTAACATCGACTGTACTGCCCGTTGTTGCATTCCCCAGACAAAAGCTTTGGTTGTGTTGGAGAAATATTTTCGTGTATTTTTTGAAATGTTATTGTGCACGTCATTTGTTCTTGTATCATCTGCTGAGATAGGTGGTAGTTTAATCGATTGTTGTGGTGAACCTATACCTTAAATTTGTTCCCAAATGATTTTTGAGGATTTATCGATTTTGATGTGATACAAAGACACAGGATAACGAGAGACAAACATTACAAATGAAGTGGAAAGATTTTGAAATGTATTTTTTTTCGTTTGTTGCAATTTAATTTTTTTTTAATTTTTAGATGTTATGTGAGTTTTTTGAATTTGGTGGTTGGAAGTGGTGATCAGGAGGGCCAATGACATACAACAAGAGGACCAGGAGAGCACATACAAAAATACAGAAAAATATATTTTAACATAAATTAGTACGTTAATTTTACTACAAACTAAAAATACATTAACTAATTTTACATTGGGTTTTGATTTAAATGATAAAAAGTTAATGTAAAATTGTAACACGAATATGTTTTTAATGTTTGTCGCAAAAGCACAAAATTTACTTACCACCACTTGTTAGCTCTGGTGTTGACTTAAACTCTGACTGTGCTTGTTGACCACCGGGCAACAGAAAATTTGCTGTTGAAAATTCCACATTAGCTGTTTGTGGAATTGGACGCTTTCCAAGAGCCATTCCACAAATCGATGTCATATGAGTTTCTGGTCCAAAAACGTGCAGTGGTACTCCTAATGTGCTGCCAAATTCACGCATTTTACGTAAACCTTCTTGATAATTTGGGCCAGCACGACGCACAAAGATGGATACATTGTGTTCAACGAGCTTAGGTTGGAATTCACGCAACGCCGTCACTATACCTAAAAGTACAAATAATAAAAAAAATATATATTCATTTCAAACAAGGAAAATAATTACACACCTCGGAAGGTTGCTGCTACATTTGTAAAATTGGCAATTCCACCACCAGTGATAAGAATTTTGCCTTCAGGGTGTTTTGGAGAGGATGTCATTAAATTGAGAATTGTTTTTGCATAATCGTAGGTTTGCTGTTCAGATGGCGCTCCACTATATTCACCATAGTTTGCCAGTTCTGAAGCGCCACCCAAGTCACAAATTGTGTCTGAATAGATAACGCTTGCACCGCCACCAGCAACCATTGTCCATATTCTGCCGTTTCTGTTCAAAATTGTCAACTGACATCGAAGTACGATATTAAAAAATAACTATTTAAATATGCTGAGTTTAAATATACCTTAAGTGATGCTCCACTTTTGGCGTCCAAGTCAGCTATATAAGCTTCTTCTGGAAATGCAGCTCGTCCGAATGGGGGTGGATACTCAATATCACCCCACTTTGGACGACAAATAAAATCAGCAGAAGAATCAAGTTTTGCGGCTAAATCAAGTATGTATATATTATCATTTGTGACCACTAATGGATTGATTTCTAAGTACGTAAAGTGCAATTCAGCAAATGTTTTATACAAAGCATAGATAAAATTTGCAATCTTTTGCTTCTTTTCAGCAGAATCTGAAACTTTTGTTAGCAATTTTACTTTAATATCTTGAACGTTGAGTTCTCCGTTCACAGGAATGTCCAGTTTTAATGCCTTTGCATCAACATCACCAATATCAACACCACCTTGATGATAAAATAGGATGGAGTCTGCAGTGCGATGCGAATAGATACATACGTACATTTCATCTTCCTAAAAAATAACAAAAATAAATATCAGGCTTTAGATTTTTTACATTAAATTTAGTCGTCATATTAAAAATATTTATCATAAGTTTTCTCTCTTAAGATCCTGTACGAAAAATATTTTTAAATAGTGCCATTTTTAAATTTTTATCAAGTAATTTACAATTACAAAATTTTACATTACGTTAGACTCGTTATTGAACTTACATCTGTATGTGGTACAAAAGGCTCAATAATGAAATTTCTGAGTTTGCCAACAGCATTGCCGATTTTTTGGTCCTTGTTTATGCGTTCGCCTACCCAAGTTTTAACTTCGCTAAAGCTTTTTTTAACACCAAGAAGTCCAAGTTTGCCACGTCTTTTAATCAGTTGGTCGGGCTTTACAACAAGAGGCTATAAATAAAAATAAAAATAAAATATCCAAATATAGAAGATTATTTTTGTCTATTTTTATGTTTTTTCTTATATATACCCATAGATATCTTGTAGAAATATTTTTTTAGGTTAATTTTTTAGATGATTTATTTTGTAAAATTGTAGAAAAAAAAAGTTAGTTTACTGTTTCAAATGAACAAAAGTGGAAAAATGGCTTTCTTGTGAAGCTTAAATATTCAATAAAAAGTTTTAAAATGTACATATATGTTCGGAAAATTCTCATTTTGCTGTAAAGTTTACAGTATGTAATTTTAAATAAAAATGTAAAAAATTGATGTTACAGTAAAATTTATTTGTTACGGCATTTTACATTACTTGAGAATTTCTGCCGCTGGTTTGTTCAACAGCACATCACCTCATCTTATATAACTACTTAACATTTTAAACACCAATATCAATAATAACTTTAAATTAAATAAATTGTGATCGCAAGATAGAAATTTGCTTATTGCTGCTATTTCCCAATCAAAGTATGTAAACACAAAAACAAAAACAGCAACAGCAAAATGGAACTTAAAATTACATGATTACTACGAGTATGTGTAAATCTTCTTATCTCGCGAAAAAAAGGTGCTCATAGCTGATAACTCAAAGTGAAAAGTTTTGCAGCGGGCACTGTAGGTTTACATGTTACCGTTCACTTATCAGTTGTTATTTTATTGACTGCACCTAACAAGGTATTTATAGATCCAAGCAACTGATTTTGAATACACGTCACATACAGCAATAAATACAAGTAGGAGAGTAGCCGAGGGGTATGATTGAGTGTGTGTGTTGTCAAGCGTTTTTGACTGCACGATGACAATCACCTTGACTTATTTCCAGATTTTAAATTTTTTGTACAATAACTAAACAAACACGCGATAAGATCTTTACTTTTCGTTGTTGTTGTGTGAGATCGTGTGACGATTTTATGTTACGGTTGACTTTCAAAAGTGTCCATAATCATCATAGAGGGTGGCGAGGGTAACGTGTGCGAATATCAACGCACATCTCGACTTGTGTTAATGGCATTCGTATATGATGCATATTTCATGTTTCAAAATTCCAGTTCAATGACAAAAAAAATGTGCACTATTTGCTAGAAATTTTAACTTTAAACAGATTCCTATATATATTTTTTATATTAACATACCGTTGTAAGCAGCCATGGATTATTGGAAGCCAGTTGCGACCAATCAGTTTCTGTGTTTACTGTAGCAAACCGACATGTTGCCACTCCTGCGCCATTATCGTTCAAATGACGATTTAAGATTTCCTTGCCGGTAGCTTCACATATAGCTTTTGCAGACATTTTGTTAAAAGATATTTAGTTTGTTATGCTACAAAGATAGAAAAAACAAGAATTTTACCAACGGATGATTTCAAGTTTCACAAATTATTTACATTTTGTTTAACTAGGCAACTGTAAATAAATAAATCAGGATACGGTAAAATTTACTGCAATATTTTTGAACAAATGTGTAATTTTTTCAACACGGGCACAAGCACAACCAGCTCACTGCTGAGTCAAATGGAAACTAAATGTGTTTAACTCTAGAATCGAATATGAATATGTTAACGACTGAGACCATTTCAAAGGGAGATCAATAGAGTAAGCGAAAAAAAAATTATACACAAATCGGTGGGAGGTGGTTGGTATAGACCGCTTAAAACTTTCATGATAAAGCTGATCATAAACAACAAACAATAAGAAACAAACAGCATTTATAACGGCGCTCTAACGTGCATCACATCGTATGATACTTTTTGGTTCATCTCTCGTCACAATGTTTTCAAAGTCAAAGGCCCACTATAATAGTGAACACAATGTAAGAAATCATGACTTTTTCAAATTAAACTTTATGCAAAGTTTTTAAGTTCACATTTAAATATGAGTAAGCAACAGTAAAAAATATATATTATAGCAAAACTTTCAGTGTTGTATACACATCAAAATCAGAATACAATTTTTCACCCAAGAAATATACACGATATTTCCACTTTTGTCTTTTAGTGTGTACATATTTTGTCCGCCGCCTTAGCTACCAAAATATGATCCATCGATCGATCGATAAAGTGATGAGAACCAGTTAATTTTATTTTCATTATAGATAACAGTTAAGCCAACTTAGAATAATCTCTACATTGAAACTTGAATAGTCTGGTTTCCATACGATTTTATGAATTTTTTTTTATTTTTTTATAAGATAGGACCAATTTTAGTAATGGTTGTATTGCTTATTTAGTCAATATTAATCCTTCAATGCTTTAAAAAAGCACTAATTTATTAAAAAAAAAATGAGCTTATAAAACAACACATTTACTTTTTGAATGTACTGAAGTAATATTTTTTAGCATATACAAAATAAGTCAGTTCGAGTTACTAGACGAGTTTAAATCACACCCATATCTAATACAATAAATGTATTTAAATTTGTATATAGCCACATATACAAAATAAATTGCAGTGTCTATTGCATTCAAGCTACAAAAAAATTAAGAAAACTGGTTATTAAAAATTTTAAGACGTCAAATCATAAGATAGCAACTAAATAAATGAATATACAAATTTATAAGATCAAATCGACATGTATTATTTATACCTAAAACCTTAAACCAAACCTGTTAGCCGGTTAATAACAAATAAATAAATAACAAATACTTAACAACACATCAGATCGAGCTTTTATTATCGTATGATGTGTTTCTTGACGCCAACGTGTGAACGACCAAAAGAGCGCGCAAATATTATTAGAGAGAAATGGAGAAATAAAAAGAGATGAAATATGAAAAAGCTTAGAGACTATAGTATATACATATGTTAGTCAGATTTTAGCTCTATGCCTAACAAATTCTATAGTTGCAATTTGGCAGACAAATTTAATTTGGAAATGTGAATTTGCATTCGATATTTTTTGTGCTATGGTGAAAGTCTACGAAACTAAACTTTAAACTAATCAATTATTTTAGTAGGTGGTTTATATCAAAACGTAAAACAGTGAAAAATGTCACATGTTCAAAAGGATTTGAACAATATTAGCCATGTGAATAACTGTCGCTTGAGCCTACTCTTTATTACCATACCATCAATAGGAATTTTGTAGAAACAATATTTCGAAAAAGATTTGAAAAAACGTGTCAATGTTTAATCCATTGCCTTAGTCATACATAGATAGTAATACTTACAAGGGGTCCATCTAGTATTTAAAGTTTGACTACTGGTTCCTATGAAAAATAATCTTTTCTTATATGAAATAAGCAAAATTGCCGCATCTGTGGCACAGAAAATCAACACGTGATTGTTGAGAAGCCAATGTACACTCAACGAGTAGCTGTTACGAGTGATTTCTGGATTGTAAGTATCATTGGCCCATTTTTCTTGAAGATGAGGCAGGTGGGCAGTACCACGCAATGATAACTAATAATTTGTGGTCTATTTTCGAAGGTATGGACTTGGACAACATTTGGTTTCAACAGGATGATGAGACAAGCCATGCTTGCGATGCAAGAAACACATAAAATATTTCACAAATTAAAATTTGATATGCGAATGCCAATTACGAATTAACTTAACTTAGTATTGAACCAAATGTAGGCGGAATTGCGAAATTGGTAAAGTGGACGTGGTACTTTTCGACTTTTCATGATTTTTATTCGACTTCTTTCGACTTTTTGAACCTTTTTCAACATTTTCCAACTTTTTTCAGCTTTTTAACCTTATTCTACTTTTTTCAATACTCTCCATAGTTTTTTATTCGAGTTTTTCAATATTTTTTTAACGAAACCTAGTCAGTTAAGTTGTACATATAAAAATGTTATTCAAAGTAATTAAAATCCTAATAAATTTACTCAATCAATCAATCTAAGTACAGAAAATAAATAAACTTCTCAAATTGAATGTAGTTGAACAATAAATTGAGTTATATATAAACGTTATTCGACTTTTTGAACTTTTTACAATTTTTTATCTTTTATTGGTTTAAGGCTGGACAATAGCACTGGAACCGTACCTAAGTTTATGATATGAAAAAAAAAATTGGCGATAAATCAGCTCTGTAGCTTAATTTTTAAATATGACGCAAAAGCTTGTTAGTTTTGCTTGTAAATAATATGAAAAAACTATATATTTATACCTAATTATTACAAAATCCTGCACAGGTTCTACTTCGGAAATGGTTCATAAATTCCAAACCACCTTAATGATTTCTTTATGCGCAGACATGTTTAAATACTAAGTATACAGTTTTTTGTAAGACTAACAAGCTTTGAGGTCACAGTTTACAATTAAGCTACAGAGCTGTTTTTGCACGACATTTTTCTTCATATCATAAACTTATTTTTTTCGTATCAGTACTTTAAAAAACAAATTTGAATCATCCTAATATACATAGCTACATATTCATATATATTTATGATCTTAATCTAGGTTATTCACGATTTGACAGCGATGCCTTGTAGTTCCATTAAGTTGTCTGAAAATTATTCTTTCTTGTATTTTTTGGTTTTATGTAGTACAAAAGTTATGGCTCCTTCCTTGTTTTTGGCCATTTCTTGCTGTAGTATGCTGTTAATCGACAATTTTATCAGAGTTTATTCTAGTGGAGAGTTTATTATCTTTTAAATAGCAGCGATCCAGAGATTGCTGCGCTCCATATAACACGTGATCTCTTGGATTTTACTCCACAGCCCGTTGTAGTTTAACTGTAGTATTTTTACTGTTTTCTTTACAGTCTTGGGGTGGCTTATCTGGCAGGCTGTATTGTTGCTGCATCCGTTATAGTTGATAAGTTTAGGTGTTGTGGTGGGTTTCGTTGTTATGTCTGTAACCATTTTTGCTAGTGGGAAGTTGTTATAAGATTTGTTGCTACTGTTGGAATGGCCACTGCTGCCGTCGCTATGGTTGCTATTGTTATTGAGTGACCATATTCCGGAATATCAATTAAATTCTCACTCGCATTGCAACTTACCGAGACTTGGTTACGGTGCATAGCTCCATTTCATACCGAGCCATATTTGTAGCTTGGGTGACTGTTGTGGCGGGCACATATATTGTATGGTGGGGTTTTGTGGCTGCAACTGTTGTTATTGCCGCTGTTTTTGAAATTATTGTTACTAGATCTAACTAGATCAGATTACATATCGGTCTTTAGAATTAAGCACATAAAAAAAAAATTTAAGAAGAGAAATCAATGGAAACGGTTAAGGGACACACGAACTTTTCACTTTATGCCAATAGGTAAAGTCCCGCTTAACAAATATAATCTTTCACTGTTCAGGAGAGTATTAATAAACAATTTTGATTTTCACAAGCAAACCCAAAGACATATATTATTAATTGTTATTGTTATTTATTATGCAGCATGGTATCTGCAATAAATCGGGTTTCGTTACTTTTAAAAAATGAAAAAATTAGGCCAAATTAAATAATCCATTTGTTATTTAATCAAGACAGCCAGTAGCAATATAACAGCGCAGACAACAACAAAACGCAAAAACAAAAAAGAGAAAGTGGGTAAAATCAATACATGTATGGAATACAACAAAATGCATTTTCGTTCACGCAGCCAGCTATTGATTTAGTTATTGGAATACAAATATTTCAGTTACTTAATTATTTACTGGCTACAACTAAATGTTTAATTTTTATGATATATTCATTGTTTTCAATGCAACTCATCCGCATCAAAAATTCCATTCCAATTCAATTAATTTGCACACCAAAGGTCATGCAAGTAAAGCATAAAATATTTATTTACACAATGCCTCTTTTCTATGGAATAGTATTAGCTCAACCCAAGTCCAAATCTAAGCACAAATTCAAATCCGAAGCAAAGTTTTATGTTTATGCGTTCCATTGACGCAGCTCAACCAACTATTCTACAGTTGCAAACTATACAACAACAACTAGGAAAACATTTAATTTATACTTTACATATACTAATTATTTTTTAACTTCACACTTTTCTGTATACAATCGGCAGACTTACGCGCTTATTACGAATACGTCTTCTCCCTATGTGTCGTTAGCTGCTGGCTGTAGCTGAAAAATTTACTGTGTGTGTGCGTTAAGTAGGATGTATATATTTTCTTCCTTGGGACCTTGGGAAAAATTGATTGTTTATTCTTCTTCAATTTATATGATTATAGGTATTAAATTACTTCTGCCTTATTTATTCACTGTTCACAATATTCTAATCGCGAAAATTAATTTATTCCGTTATTACAATTTAAAATATGTTAAATTCCACAGCGCAGCAAAAACTGCAGAAGTTCTATGATTTATTTTAAGTTTCAAAACGAATGAAAGCCTTTGCAAAGTGCTAAACCATGACTGAAACATTGAAAATGCAATGTGACAAGCAACAAAAAAGTCACTACACCAAAAAATATTGGTAAAACTCTAGTGTCAAAGTTTGAAAACACTGCTGTCATTGACCTAGCTCACACTTGTCTATATATGCGCCGAGTCAATTTTAGAACGTCGTTCCAACTATCATTTTTGCAGCAATTCTAAGTGACAGAAATTCTTCTTTATATAAAGTTCTACCTTATAGAGCCCACACATGTTCAGATTTTTCATCAGACCTGTCAAAATCTGAACGTCTGAGGGCAAGTCGTACGAAAAAATCCTATCATGTGACGCGAATGTACGACTCGGTCGTACGGTATACAGTATGAAAAGTCTGAACGTGTATGGGCCCAATTACTTATCAAAATCAGCTTCTATTGGGAATCAACAATAGAATTGGGACGTGCAATATCGTACAGGTTTTTCCAATACGTTTGTAGTGAGTAAAAATTGACACTAGCAAAATTTATTGCAGAGAAATAGAACAGATTCTACTTTTTGGTGCGATTTGACACATAAGATAAATCGCACGTTCCAATTCTGTTTTTAGCTTAATAGTGAGTACAAAATTGACACAACAAAATTTACCGCAGAGAAAAAGAACAAATTCTATTTTTTTGTGAGATTTGACACAAAAGCTAAATGGCACGTCCCAGTTGTGTTAATTTTCTACGTCAAGGAAAAGATCGTGACGATATACAATATTCTTAAATATTTGTTATATATTTTAAATCCTTGATAGTATTGTTTGCAGCTGATTGATATACGGCAAGATCCGAAAACCTAATTATATTGCTTCATACAAAAACAGTGTATTTGTTCGCATTTACTCCAACGGTATATGCATAAATACCCTTTCTATACAGTTTTGAGATAATGTTTTGTGTTTATAATTTTTGTTCGGCAACACTACGTTTAGTTTGTTTGACATTCGCATTATTCCTCGCATAAATATTTTCAAAGGCGAAGATCATAAGCAGAATAGAGTTTACTTTTAACCACTTTTTGGTGATAAGAATTGGTAGAATCCAAAAAATCGAGTTAAGCAGGATATCGAAGAAATAGCAGTTCATTTTGACAGTGCAGAAAAAGACAAATTACTACGAAGCGAGCCGAGGATAAATCCATAAAAACTACTCTATATTACGAACCAACAAAGAAAATTTAATGATCGGGCTCACCCCCGAAGCAGATCAAGGAAACATTTAAGTTACAAAACATTTTTGAAAGACTGCAAATAAAATTTCGCCTAAATTCGACTGAAAAATTGGGCTATAATGAATTGGCTCATGACTCCCATGGTAGTTCTGCTCGGCCTTCTATGTCTGGTCGGCAGCAGTGGCCACATGGTTGGTGCCGACCAGTTGCTAATCACAGATCATATTATAGCAAGTGTTCAGCATGCACCCGGTGATGCGACGTTGCCCATTAATATGATGGTTAATGCGGCGGCGGGTGCTCAGGATTCCAGTGATGCTGATTTTGAATTGGCGACAGAGCTGCATCGGAGTTTACGCTTTGAGCCGTCTAAACTTGATTTTGGCTCCTGGTCCATTGGCATGGCGCGGTCGCACACAGTAACGCTTGTTAATCAAAATACAAACCGGAGTGTCTATCTGAGTTCAGTGTCTGGAAAAATGCCAGCTTTTTACAGTTCGTTTTTCGAATCCAAAGTGGTACCGCCACAAGGCAACACAACGTTTAGCGTTGTTTTTTTGCCGCGTGCTCATGGCGCCGTGGCTACCAGCCTGCTCATTCACACGTCGTTTGGTCAAGCCAAACTACATGTTCGAGGCATAGGACGCGAGTGTCCTTATCGATTAAAACCTATAGTGGGCATCAAGGCACCATTAAATGCTACACTAACGCCAGAGATTATAATGTACAATCCTCATGGGCATCCACTTCAGATACTGGAGGTAAGTATTTATACGTAGTCCACAAGTCAAGTCAAGTGAAAATATGCACGGCACGTCAGAAATGTGTCCGACCGACTGATGCCGTAGTTAGGAAAGCTTATTATCGTTCAAATTTAGGAACAAATGAATTAAACATATTTCTAGTGCAGATTTTTAATTTTTCAATAATTTTTTGTATAATTTTTTTATTCAGAAAGAAGACATGGAAACATCAGACCCCTGTCAAAATATCTATGTGTTTTAACGGAAGAAAAAAAGGTCTGATGTTTCTGCGTATTGAATTTGTGAGATTGCAAAGTCTCGTAAATTTATTCGCTGGTATAATCTCATTAATACAAATTTGAATTCTTAGCATCATCTTCCTAACATTTAATTTAAATTGTGTTATATGATAAAAATGTTCTCCACAGGTGTATAGCAGTGGTGGACAATTTCAATTAGAGCTTCCAAGCGGAGGGCAGGAGGGTCCACAAGCGCTTTGGGAAATTCCGCCATATGCCACAAAACCTGTAATACGCATTCGATTTAGTAGCCATCAGGCAGGAAACCACACCGCCTACATACGCATCAAAATCGCGGATCGCCTCAATGAGTCCGAATCGCTTAATCTTGGAAGCGAAAATGTACTCGTAATTCCGATAGAATTTGAAATTTTGCCTTATCAGGGGCTGTACGCAGTAAATCCTTTCATTGATTTTGGTCGTGTGACTACTCACGATAAAATAAAGCAACATAAGATTCAATTAAAAAATTCGCTAGATCGTACTAAACCGCAGGAAGTTGTGGACTACGTCCTACGAGATTTACCTGGATTAAGTTTTAATATTAAAGATGTTACAATTTCACTGGATCCACAACAATTTTCGGAGAGTATGCTTATTGAAGAGCTACTGATATTAAAAGCAGCAGCAAAACGCAATATGAGCCAAACACATGAGTTTTCACTGCTTATACGTGCCGAAGTGTTCAAGGGCAGCCTGACATATGATAGAAATGTAACAGTTTTTGTGCTTAAATCTAATGAGTATGAACCCAATGTACAACGAGCATTAGTTATTAAAAATCAGTTTGCATTACCGCTCGTAATTTACAATGCTTCTGTTGAATCCAAGAATAACATAGCAAAGGTATTCCAAATTCAAATGAATGATGCAGCTTTGGAGAATCATTTGTTGCTACATCCAGACGAATCAATACAGCTCTTAAGTCTAAAACTTCTCGAAGAAAGTTTGAACTTTAAGGCAATACTACATATCTACACTAATGTTACTACAATTAGTGTTCCGCTAATCGTTTGCACAGGATTACTACATGTGCAGACAATGGATTCTTCTGCTAAACGATTTGTATTAGAAAACTACAGCACAGAGCTCAATTTGGGCATCATACCCTTTGCGGAAATGTCGCAAGATGGTTTTATTGTGCTTCAAAATAATAATCCTATGAGCATTAAGTTGCAATCATGGGACTTTAAGACTCCGCAAGGTGTATACTTTCATACAACGTTTATGGGCTGCTTACGTGCTGCAGTTCTAAAAGCACTTAAGGAAAATGGCACCGCTCCTCTTGAGAGTTCAAAATTTAAATTTTGCTCTCATCTGGGAGAACAAGATGTAGCCATATATCAGGTGGCAATAAAATCATATACGACTGAGGAGCATATGGGTAGTTTAAAAATTTGGACCGCATATGAGTTGATTACGGCGTCAGTAAAATTTAAAACATGGATTGGAAAACTTGAAGTGGATCAGGAGCAGCTTTATTTTAGGGACTGTTTTCCGGTAAAAATTCTTATATTTCCTTTTAGTCGATTAAGGATTTTTTTCCTATATATTTCAAACTTCTGTTCGTAAAGCTAACTTTTGAGTTGTTCTCATTTTGCTTACTCTGAATTTTTTTGATCACCAGTAAAAGTTAAGAAAATTTTATTTTCAACGAAAAAAAATTGTTTTGTTTCCTTATGTGATGATTAGTTTCTAAAGTTATTACGAAAAATAAATTTTTATTCATTCAGAACAAAAATAAGTTTTTAATACAAATAAAACGCTAGTTGATTTCTGAAATCGGTTTGTTAGAACTCGAGAACACATTTTTTTTAAATTAAGATTGCAAAAAATTTCAATTTCTAATAACTTCATTTTATTGTTTCCTAATCATTTCAGAACCTAATCAGTATCACTTAAGAAAACAAAAAAATATTTTTCATTCGAAATAAAATTCTGACCTCATTATGAAAATCAAAAAATTATCTATTTCTCTGTAGTTCATGAAAACAAAAACAGAAACAATTCACAATATGAAATTTATAATATGACTCAATAGAATTTGTCTGGTTCATCCGATAAATCAATTGAAATGTCTTCTGGAAACCAATTTTTAGATCATCGTCAATAACACAGGTCGACAAATTTTTAAACCAGAGACCAGACCTAACATACTCGAAGGACTTTGATGCGCTGAATCTGAATCCGAGCTCAGAATTTTTCCTATACGTCAGATTTTCGAGATATTCTAACCTAAAAGTGCAAAAAACACGGTTTCATCAAAAATCCTTCGGATATGATAGGTCTGGTCTCTGGTCTTGAACTTTTTTTATTTTTGTCGGCCTGTGTAATAGATTAAAGTTTTATGTTTTTTGGATATATACATACATACTATGTTTTTGCAACTCTAATAATTTTTTGATTGTTTTTAGGGAAAACTATGCTCTTCAGATCTAAGTATTCGTTCTACTTTTCTAAAGCCTATGCGTATCAACTCTATTAATTTTACGGATATCGGCCTAACATTTAAAGATTTTGATGCTGATGGAAGTTGGATAGCACCTGAGTCAACAACTAAAGTTGGTCGTATATTCTTTGAGCCAGCAAAACTGTGTCAAAATCGCTGTTATATACCACAAGATGAGAAATCAAACTCAATTGCTTTTCCTGCACCGAAAGAAACACGAGGTGGTCAAAATAATAACTTACATTTCGATGAGACTGAATTGCGACGAAGGACTGAACTATTTCGCCATTTAAAATGGTATTTTCAAACGATTTCGTTTACGCTCAACAGTAATGAGATACCGCAATTTCAACTTTATCTCATCATTGATATTGAGTGGCCAAAATTGGTTAGTGGTAAACAAACATTTTCCACAGTAGAGGTGGGCAAAAAACAGCATATGCAAGTTATCGTAACAAATCCATCAAATCATCCTATACTTATTGATTATTTTTTGTCCGATCCGAAGTTTTCGAAGGATACTCAATTATCGCTTCCCTTGGAGGTTGTAGACATTTGTACGAATTGTTACTTAACAGATAAATATGTATATTCATTGTCGGCTGGCGCACCAAAACAGCCCCTGTTGATACCCTCAGCTACAAGTTTACCGATTAATATAGAGTTTTCGGCAAATCAGCCTGATACTTATTCAACGCTACTACATATAAGAAACAATTTAACATTATATGAAGCCATTTGGGTGACTTCGAAGACTGTGCAGTCACAATTTAAATTTGGAAACCGAAAACCTGGTTCCAGTACTCCTCTATTGTTTGAAGTAAATGAAAAACATCTATCCTCATGCGCAAATGCTAATCGAGAAAACGCGCAAGTCGAGCAACAGGCGGTAAGTTTAGTTTTACTTGTCTCAAAGGAATTTAACTATTGCAAAAAACAGATGAAGTCAAATAAGACAGTTAGTTAGACCGTGTACAGCAGATGAGCTATGCTGCAGCAGGAGAAGACATTCACAGTCAGATTGTGTCTGTGCAGGACTGACAGGGAGTGTTCTTAAGCGAATTTTGAAAAATATAGGTATTTGAATTGAAGCATACTCGTAAAAGACTTTAAAAGAATTTTATTGCAAGCTTGAACCAGCATCTATGCAACTACCCTACAATATTCCTCCTATTACCCATAGTTTGGTTGATATAACATCAGCTAAAACGACAGAAAGCCTTTCTCTACTGATATTAAAGTAGGTAGCCCATCTCTTCTGCCGCTTAGACATTAAAACATTTTTCTCCTGTCCTAATACTGGTAATGCTTGCTCAATCTACCAAGACTATTAACAAAATATCTGTAATCGAGCCTAAGATGGTGGTAGCACTGCCACCAATAAAATATATTTTATCATTCCAGGCATCTGAGACTTATGAGGAGGATAATTTGTTTCATTCATCCTCACGGTTAAACTTACAAAATGCAAGAAATATTCAAATCAGAAGTGTGTTAGATTTAGCCTTACCTACATCAAATGATCAAAACAAGATTTATTTCATACCTGACAGTGCCGGTTAAAAAAATAATTTTGTTTAATACGAGTAGTTATCCTCTATTCAAATATACGTGTAAACTGAACACGTAAACGTCATAAAAGTAGTTTACTCCTACGTTAGGTAGATTAGATATGAAAGAAATCTGCTCTGTATAGAATTAAGGGAAAAGTAACACTAATGCTAGTGCTATATAGCAGGACTACTACTTAACTTTTTCAATCACATTTTTAACATTTTTCGGTTTCAATATATTTCAAAATTTTTTGGACTTTTTAAACTTTTAATACTTACATGACTAAACATTATTAATTGCACCTCCTTTTTTTAAAAAACACATTGCTTCTGAGGTATATTTGTATGCCTTAAAAATGAATCAGTAGATTTTTAATTTTACTGTCGGATTATTTGAGATTTAAATAAACAACCTTTTCATTGATCACGTTCTTGCTAAAATTAATACTTTTCTTGTTATACATACCTCTTTTATTTCTAAAAACAATGATTAACAATGATCTGTTAATTTTAGATTATTACCAAACGTACGTTTACCGCACGCAACACTGGAGAGATTTCTATTTGGATTGAAAGTTTTCTTATTGGTAATCAACGTTGCGAGGGTTTTGGTTTTAAAATACTGGACTGCACAAGTTTTGCCTTAAAAGCGAATGCTTCAAAAAAAGTCGAAATTGCCTTCAGCCCTGATTTTACAGCAGCGCGTGTTTACCGTCCTTTGACATTGATGACAAATCTCTCGTATGATGTAAACTATGTGCTATTGGCTATCATGCCGCCAGTTAGTCTAGATCAGTGCTCTGAATTATTGCCACGGCCGCAGTGGGAACAGCGTATAAAAAATGTTGCATTAGTGCTGTTGGCTACAACGTTTGTTTTTGTGCTAATAGCGGCACATATCGATTATGGTAATGTTTTAGTCAATCAGTCTGCATTGTATTTGTCACGTGATAAAGGACCAGTTCATCCCACATTCAATCTACGTAATATAGCGGTCAAATCACAAGTACCCACAGTAGAGCATCAACACCCACAAACGCAAGCTATGCAGCAGCGTGGAAGCAGAAGTTTAATCACACAACAGCAGCAACAGAAATTCAATGGTAACGGCAGCAACTTTGCTGTTAAGAAGCGTGGTGTTAAAAAAGTTAACTCTAATGGGAACAGTAGTGGAAGAAATATGTCGCTGTCGGATATAACGTGGCCACTTGAATTTTCAATGTTGAAAAATGCCGCTGAGAAAGGAGCAAAGACTGCGCAAACTTTTAGCGAGCGTAGTTTTAAGCTTAAGTTGGACGCAGACAAACGTGCTGAACAGTCTTCATGCTCGAATTCGAGTTCAAGCGTATCGTCAAGTGAAGGAAGCGCTAAGTCGACGCCACCTAAAATCACAGAAAGAAGATCAGAAGCCGTAGAAGCGCAAAATTTAGATAAAGATAGCGTAACTTTGAATGGAAATAAAAGCAGCAGAAAATCCTTAAAGAAAATACGTCATATCAGCCAAACGCTTGCTAACGATAAAAACGATAGGGACCCCGATCTAAGGGCAACAATAGTAACGCCGAAATCAAATAAAAGTTCAAAACAGAATTGTAAGATAACAAGCGAAGAAACAACTCCCACAGGGGATGGTTCAAAAACTATAGCTGAAAACGGCAAAAGTAATATTGAATCTGGTATACTTTCATTGGAAAATGGTTCGCCTAACGGCATTGCGTTCAATAAACAAATTGGATCAAACTGCAATGATACGAATATTAACAGTCGAAAATATGGTAAAACACCAGGTCGGGAGCGTAAAAAAGATGCAAATTCTTCAATTGATGGCAACATCCCAGTATCTACATCATCAACGTCCTCCTCGACCTCGTCGATCAGTTCAAAACGTGCAGAACGTAAGCAAAGAAGCAAGGCGACTAACTCATTGAATTTCAACTCTACACCCAGTCCAAATGATGTTTTTAGCTCAATATCAACACCCTGGGAAACTAGTTGTCAAGTATCATTTAGTCACATACTTCAAGCACAAAAACTTAACTCGTCAACTGGTGCAACCGATGAGCTCAGTGGCATAAACGTGAATTCAGATCTGAAACTGCCAAGTAAATCTAATATAAAACTTATATCTGTGGAAACATTAGAGAATGAATTGATGTCGACAAATAACAACCTGATTCAAAATCAACAGCAGCAACCATTCGATTCCTACAATCAATTAGATAACTTTAATTCTGCTGAACTTGGTCCAATAGGTTCAAAAAAGTCGCCATCCTCAACTCCAGTATGGGAACCTCTAAATGGACCTGCAACAACTGGTGCTAATACACCAATGGTTGCAAAACCAACTTTATCCAACAATTCGAGTTTCTTTTCAAATTTACTGCCATCCTCATATGGTTATAATGATAATCAACAATATATGGGTAAGTAGTCCCTCAAACCTACCTAAACAGTATGTTAAAAATTAAAATCGTTGGCAAAATCGGTAAAAAATACCTAAAAATAAAAGAAAAACTGTTGAAATAAAATTTCAATCAAAAAGTTAAATAAAGTCTCGCAAAAATAAAAAAGACCAAAATTTTTTGTCGTTTTTTATTTTACTATTCATAAAATGTTAAGTCAATGTTTTAAGTTCATGCAAAATTTTAATTTTTTTTGATAACGATGAAGTCGCCCAACTTATGAGCTATGAATATTTATCTTTTTAGGCCTACCCACGAATCTTTATGAGCTGAAAAAAGCTCAAGAAGAACTGCAACGTCAATGGCAAACAAACGAGTATCTATTTAATTTACATCAACAACAAGTACAAGCTCAACAACAACTGCAAGCAATGGAAGCCACCAACAATTGGCAGATTGGACATCAGACTTGGTCGCCTATGGGTTATGGACAAAATACTACAGCAAACAGTGGTGTATCCAATACAATTAACAACACTGGCAGCATATCATTGGGTCCATGGCAGCGAACACATACAATGCGTCCACCACCAGGACTTGAACACAATTTTCAAAATAGTTTGCAGCAAATGCCAGATACAGTTCAGCAACAGCAGCAATCGCAAAATCAAGCAATTATAATCGAACAAAGTGGTGCAACTGCAGCAGCTGCTACTGAAACTATAACTGATATGCAGTCTATGCAAACGTTCGATCCATTTAGCTCACTAAGCTCGATTTGGTCGGAGAATTGGAATAAAAACAATCGCAATGATTTTAACTAGAATGGCTCAATATCATTTATGATCACTTATTCCAAACAAATTAATTACAA
The DNA here is from genome assembly GCA_963662105.1 of Meiosimyza platycephala. Taxonomy (NCBI): domain Eukaryota; kingdom Metazoa; phylum Arthropoda; class Insecta; order Diptera; family Lauxaniidae; genus Meiosimyza; species Meiosimyza platycephala. The sequence continues at coordinate 1,914,657 of OY759211.1, forward strand.
ATTAACCAATACTGACTTTCAAAATTTTATGAAATCTTAAATTAAGTGTGGTATTGATTCTTTTAAAAAAAATGATAGAAATGAAACGAGATCTCAAAGATAAAACTGATCTTTGCAGTAGCACAGTTTTAAACTATCGAAATGATTTATTTAGATAATTTTTTGAAATTTTGTAAGACTACTTTTTATGATTAAAATTTTTTTCTTATAAAATTTTTTATTGATTTAAACAAAATCAAAACATTCAAACAGATACTGCGCGTTTTTCTGTACTAAAATCGAAACAAAATATTTTACATTAAACGTGTATCAACGTGGTTTTGCATCATAAAAACGATTACAGGAAAAACCGAAATTTTATGTGAATACTTTTTTTAATAAATATAAAAAAAATAGTTTTTGTTTAGAGCGGGACAAAAAAAAATGTATTGGCACTTTAATAACTGAAAAAAAAGAATCACTTGACTCTGTTGATTATTTTTAAATAAAATTTATAATTCTAATAAATTTGACACTAATCTAGTTTTGCTTATAAACTTTATCAAAAATAAAAAGTGTTTATTTCTTGAATTGAAGCCATGCAGTCGTATTTATTGCCTTGAATTGTTCCTTAGCTCAAATAGTTCAAATAATTGTATTTGTTAAGGAATAACTTTAATTAAATTTCATTTCAAAATGGTGGTTCTTTTTTAAATAATGGGTATATGCATTAAAAAAAGTTTTTTCTCTTAGAGGTTGGGCCATAGTAGCGACGTAAAAAATAAGCAAATTTGGAGAACTTTTTTTAGCAGGACAATCAAACTAAAAGAAATTTTTATATATTCATCATGATATCATGAATCTTGCAAAAATGGCCGAATTTCAAAATTCAACTTAGAAATTTTTTTCGTCATAACTCTCTCAGTATGTCATTTTTAAGATACTAAGGCATCTTTTAAGCCAATAAAAATAGACTTTTGAAAAGTTCTACTGTGGCCTAACGTCATGTAACCCTGTTTTCAAAGTTTAACAGCTCTAATAAAGAGTACTTGTGGTGGAATTTCATGAATCAATCTATGTATGTTAGAATGAATGAACATTTCAGGTGCGATTAAACAGTGGGGTGGTATAGTAAACTATTAAAATATTGAAATGAATTTACTTCCACAGAAATAGCTCACAAAAGTAGTTTAGGAAAAAAATGATAAATATTGTAATTTTGACAAAAACACTAAAAATCTTAGAGAAGATTTTTGTCAATCAAAATTTTTTATTTTTTCCCATAAAATAAAAAAATACAGGTTTGTATTTAAAAAATCACAGTTAACCTCGAAGTGACTTTGAAAATTGGTTTAAAGGTCAAAGACAAGAACCCTGTTATTTAACTTCTTGGAAACCATATAACTTCTGCCTAAAACACTTTTTAATATCTTGCTTAGTTCATGAGATATTGGCCTAGGGAAATTAAGCTCAGTCTCTATGCTTTATGACCTACTATCTACATAAGGCACCTTTGGTCAAGATTTGTAAAACGATCTTAGCCAGTGAGAATATACGAGAAAAGTTCAGCCTTTATACTTTGACGTACTGGCTGGCTCTTAGTCTATAATACTTTTATTTATAAATATCATCCAAGTAATCCAATAAAATGTCAATCTCACAAATAAGTAATAATTTCGTATTTACGACTATTGACTATTTGTCATCCAAAATTAATCAAAGATACATACTGAGTCATATGGTGTACCCTAGAACATTTTTTCAATCATAAAATTTTTGTGTGACCTTTTAAAGTTCTTAGAACTGTATAGTATGTAATCTTTCACTTAAATCGAGCATTGATGAAATAGGAGTGTAGAAATCCTTCAGTAATATTAGTACTATTAGATCTATTAATGGTGTGTTTAATCAGAAAAAAGTAACTTAAGATAATTTAAATTGTAGTTTATTGGAAAATATTTAAATTATTACTAAAGTTTTGAGGAAAGATGGATAAATTAGAAACAAAACAAAGATTCCTGGTTTACATTTAATTCAAAACTTAGTGGAGCTTTGGATAAGTCATAATTTTTTTATCAGTTTACAAATTAGAAATAGTAACTTTTTCTGTCTCATTGGCACAGAAATATTTAAGCTATCACATAAAAATGGACTAACAGTTTTATTTATCCTTGTAAATTATAATGCTCTTTTCTATTAAATCTGGAATTTCAACAGCAAGCCATGGTGCTAGCTAAAATAAAAAAAAATTTTTTAAATATCTTATACTGCACGAAATTATGACAATATGAAATGACAATATGTATAAATAGTTTAAATAAAAATTATAAAACCGTGCAACTTTCGGAGATATTTTGATCAGTTAGGTCCAAAAGTTAAAAAATGTTGGTCATAAGATAATTCACTGTCACTTACTTTGGAGCCGCGTCTTTACTTAAAAAAATATATATAAATTCTGTCAAAATACTTTGTCAAAACCATGGTGTAATATTACACCATGGTCAAAACGATTAAAAGAGATGAATGATAAAATTTAGGTTTACAAATTGAGATCTCTCCCTAAATCAAAGAAGATGATAGGTGGTAATAGTTAAGGCAATTTCCTTACTGGGTTGTGCAAAAGTTAGTTCAAGTTCAGTTCTTATCTGAACTGCTTACCAATATTAAATTGAAATATTAGATCAAGAATTCGAAAATGCATCGGTTTACAATTATGAACATTTTGTGTCGATTTTCATATTTTTTTTACTGTCATAATAAGCTTACTTTAGTGCATTTTTTTTTTTCAACTTACTCCTAACGCCATAGCATGAGCGATTCCGAACTTGGGCACATTACGCGCCCATAAAGGCTTGAAATGGTCAGTTAGACAGATTTTCCCACCACGATACATTTTTGCGGTTTTACCATCTAACTCTGGGAGGGCAATCTCGGGCGCTGTCGCAGGATATGTGACTGGAATCTGGAAACAATCAACAGAATTAATATTCAAAAATCTAAAATAAAACGTCCACATTACATCGAACTCTACATCAAATTCGTATTTCAGCAGGTTGTGCATGTACCAACATTTTCCAAACCACTTTGTGCCCTCCTTGTTAGATTCCAGACGAAACCAATCAGTGCCAGATTCTTTATTGTTCTGTACGTACTGTCAATGTAAAGTAATAGTAAAAGTTTAGAGATTTATGACTTTCTTGTTTGTAACTCACTTTAATTAACGCCTGATACTCTTCTTTAAGTCGCTGCACCCAGATATCCTTATCTCTGGGTCCAGCTCTCGTTTGCAACAACGGAATGTTGCTCAATGTTTTCCTTGTGCCTTCATCAACCATCTTTTTTTGTTATACAAATATATTGAAATTAACAAAACAACTTTCTACTAACAACACTGCAAGATGGACACGTCAACGCTGGACTTGCAAGAATTTTCAACCAACATTTCGCAAAATTGACAGTTAAACAGCTGCTAAATTGTGAGCTGTGTTTAATAAGCTGAGACAAAATTATTTATTATGTACATTGGCACACTATTCGCAGAATTTTATCTAAAATTTTTTTATACTCTATTTTGTACTCGTCGAAACTTTTACTATATAAAAAAATATGGAGGAGGTTCGAGCGCGCCCTATATATATACATACACTTACTCAGAATCACCCCAAAAATAGTTTATTTCAAGGTCAAATTTCAAGTTTCACAATTGGAGTTAGAAACTTTCAGCAAAATCAGCGAGATTTTATTACGAGTTTAATTTTAAATTCCTGAAAAACTACTTTTACTAGAACAATAATCACGTGGACAGACGGATGTCCCACCGGTGCTACGAAATAGCCCTCAATGAAATAATTCCCAAAAAAAGGAATGAAAAAATTCTCAAAAATTTCTATATATTTGTGGGAGATACATATTTTATAATTAAATAACAGCCAATGTTTGGGGACTATTTCATTTCATTTGGTGTTTATGTCATTCGTTCTCATTGAGTGTTATTTCATTAATCCCTTCTAGTGATAATTCTACTTGGCTGTTATTTCATTTGACTTTAAATCCAATTTTCGACAAACTGACTTTAACAGTGAAATTATTTATTTGTGGTGCTTGCACCAAAAGTGACTTACCATAATTGATCTATAAGGTTATTGCAATAAAGCAATTTGTTGAAAAACTGCAACTTTCGCTATAATGACAGGAGTCTTCATATTAGATCAGTATGACAGTAAAACATCCAGGACTTAAGCTAAAAACAGAATCGGAAGAATCGGGTTAATTAAACCATGCTATAAACGTATAGGAAAAATCTGGACGATATTGCACGTTCTTTACTAATTAGATTATGACAGAGTGCATGTGGTGATTTTAACGTCACCTCAATCTAACATTTTCATCAGTTGCCTGCCATACGTTTATCATTTTTTCACACTTTGCTTATCAAATACACATACATACATACATACAAAAGAAAATTTTTTCCTGAGGTGTGGCAAAATCCATTTTTTTTACCTAAACTTCGAAAATTGTAAGTCCGGCACTGCTGTGCACAATAAAATGAATAATTGTCCAAAACGAAATGGCAAAATTATCCGAAAAAATTAATCATGTAAATACGTAGATATTAGATACTCGTGCATGCAAACAGGCCCGGATTTAGAGATATGCCGCCCTTAGGCCGTTCACAAATTGGCGCCCTGCTTCACTGGAGAATATGGAAAAAAAAAATTTAATTTGAAAAGTGAGGACCTTTTTTTTGCTTCTCAACATTTTTTTAGGTAGTTTAGGGGGCACCATTCCAAGTATTCGCAATTTTTCCCCCTACGTAACTCTCACCATCACCACATTTAAAAATTTTTTCAAAGTTCCCAATATTTGCCGCCTAAGGCACTGGCCTAGTGTGCCTGTAAGGTAAATCCGGGCCTGCATGCAAATCTAAATAGTAAATACAGTAGAACCTCGATTATCCGAACATTGATTATCCGAACATTCAATTATCCGGACTTTTTTACTTCTATCGCTGCTTGACCTCTGCTTTCCTTTTTCCTTTGATCACATACGCGTAAATTTCTTTCAATTTTCAAAGATTGCCACATTTACTTATTGGCAAATCAAAAAATCCACACTGTTTCAAAAATGTCAAAATCCCTTTAACTTACGCTTACCAACAAAAAGCATGGATGAACACAGATATTTTTCTTAAATGGTATGAAAATACATTTATTCCTGAGGTGAAGAATTTTCAAAAGAAGTAGAAAAATATTTAAATTTAATTATTGTTTGATTTGACTTTGAAATCGATTATCCGGATTTTTGATTATACGGAATACCCCTGGTAGGTACATATAAGTGTGTGTATGTATGTTTATAACCTCTAAAACTTGAAATAATGCTGAATGATAAAAGCCGTTATATGTATTTTGAAATGATTTAACAAAACATTCATTCAGTAGATAAAAAACATAAACATAACATAAAAAACATTATATGTTTGAACTAAAATATCGTTATTTGGCTTAGGTCATTAGACGCGTAATTTCTTAAGCTACCCGATGCTATAAGAATCTCGAATATCAATTTTTTTGAGATACGCCTATTTCGCTTCTCACGGCAGAATAGTAGAATGCTTCCTTCCAATAAACATATTCTTTTGTAGCATCGGTATTTTTTTTTAATAACTGTACAAGTCACACTAAACAACAGCACGCCTTCTATTGGTCCAATTCCCTTAAACAATGTAAATGTATATATGTACTTATGTACGAGTGTGATATATGTAGATGAATTTGCTTCCATGTTGTAAGTCAAATTCAATTATCCACTTTACATCCTGATTTGACATCGTTTACGCTCGGTTATGGTATCCTCCATTAGTCCGCAATAAATGTTGACAAATACAACACTATGACACAATAATGTTGCTATATTAAAACTCCTAAAATGTTCTAGGTAAGGCAGACCGTAACGACTTAATTTAGAAACATTTTCTTCGTCCTGCAACGTTACCGCTCCCATGCAGATCTTAGCACAGACATAGCATATCCTTGCCAAATAGCAAAGGGCGTGCATAATTGACATCAATAAAGTTTTATATCCTGCCGCCAACTCAGTTTTGCTTTGCATCCATTGTGCAAATAGAAACTCAATTGAGTGACCAGCCAGCATCAGTTACACCAGGAACAGGAGTCATAAACCAAAATATTATGATGCAACCCGCTGAGTTCTACGATTTGCTGTGGTAACGCACCGATAGGTTCCACTTTGAAATTCGTCAGTGTGGTGACTACTGTTACCATTTCTTGTGGATTTCCAACTGTGCTTGTTGATGTACATAGTACGTGTTGGTCTCTTCTTTGTCAAAAAGCCCTGTTTTACGTTGGTCAATTTTTTATGCTCAGTTAAATTGACAATTTCAATGTCTCACTCAAACCCTCAGCAGTGCAGGCGAATTTTTTTTTTTGCATTGCCACCGATAGCTGAATTGTTCATGTTGTTGTTATTTTAGGTACTGCTTTCAAAATATTTACGCCGAAAACTTTAACGCAGGCATAACGAAGTGTCACAAAAAGAAAAAAAAAGACAACGAACCACATTTTGTCCTTGATGGAAATTGCTTCGGTATCACAATTGCGTACCTGGTATAGTCTACCATAAAAAAAAGTCAACATAAAAAAAATTTATTAAATGGAAACTTAGTTTTCAATTGATGATGTGGTTTGTTCTGCACATATTTGTATGGCTACCACGAAATAGCCTTCACTACTTAATGCGTACACTGAACGAAAAATGTACACGTTTCCAAAGTAAAACACAGCAGTACACAGTAAAATACAGCCAGTGTATTATATATGTATGTGCGAAAACATGAAAATGATGTATCGCACACGAGTATAATTTACTATTATTTTAGTTGTATGGGAGGTGCCACCCACTGTTATCAAACCACGCCCACATTTTACGTGAAGCTAAAATTGAGGACAAAATACACCCGAAGCCGATTGGGTTTTTGTGTTTGCTTTTTTTTTTGTGTAATTTGCGGTCCTATAATCCTTTATTATAGAATCGGGTTTGAAGAAAATTCTCCCAACAGTTCAGCTTCCTAGATCAATCCTGAGAACGGCGCAAGCAGTTTTTTTCAAATTAAATAATAAAATTAAAATATCTTAAAAACTATACCGAAGATAATTTTTGGATCCATCAGTGTTCTTCTCACAAAACTTCTGCTGAAATCGAAAATAAAGCCAATCTCCAGAAACAGAGACCAACATAAGCTCATCGCATGGAGGAAATGATAAGATAAAAATTAAAAAGTTATGGGTGATCAAACAAAGGGCTACTGGGCGCCAAGTCAAACCCAAGAAAAGCTGTTAAGTATTGACAAAGATGTGACCACCACTCAATTAAGTTGGAGGCCACACCCTCGAGCGTTGATCTCAAGAGAGTTCTATAAGCAAAACTTATTACTTTACGGACATACGTATTGTACTGCAATTGCAGGCTGACAGCCGAAATGTGTTTTTTTTTGTCATAAATGCATGTAAGTGTTTTATTAAACTGAAAATCTAATCCTCAAGCGCAACAGGATGAATTCTTGGAATATGAAACTCTGCAATTAGCAGCGAATTTCCGTTTTAAATAAACAAAAAGTAAAGCATAACTAATTATGAATGATAAAAATTGCAACAAAAAACTGATCTACTTTTCTAATTTATTTTTAATCGCATTGCAGTCCCTAATACAGCAAGTTTATTGTAATGAGTCCGTATATTGTATACACCAATAAATCTGCACGTAAATGACTGTCAACTAATCCACGGTGCTGCTGCTACCTATGCGCACAAAAAACCGAACCAATTTTTAGTTACTATTTTTATGAGGTCATAAAACTCCAGAAGGACATAATTTAACTAGGGCTGCTTCAATTATTGGTATCATAAAAAACTTACAAATTTTTTGTAGAGAATAAAAAATAACAAACAAAACATTTGGACAGCACTTTTTTGAACAAAAAAGAATATTGAACGAATTAAGAAAATAATAGGCACTTATTAGGTGACAACTAATTAAGAACGAAAAAAAAACAAATTCTTTTATTGCGGTTTTGTTGTGTATTAATTATACATACTTAACTTTAGTGTGATAGGGTTCTTCACACGTCGTTTTGATTTGGTATTAATTTACACATTAAACACAGCCTGTCAAATTCACAGATATTATTCTGCGGTCAATTCTAGGGGACCCATATTTTTTTATTTGGCTAATCCTTTTAGTTATGGTCATTTGAACTTTGTCCTTTAAAATTATAAAAAAAAATTCCGAATGGACATTTTTTTCAAATTGTCGATATTTCCTTAATAAATAACGGAATTTCTTAGTTTTTTTTTTCAAACTTTTCATAATTTAATGGATTTTATGAAGAGTTAACATTTAGTGCAAAGTAAATTGTTTTGTAGAAAATATGGCTAATATCGTAAACCAGATGCATTTATTTCAAATCAAAAAATTTTTAAGTGCTTCAGTTTTTTTTTCTTTGAAATTTTTTATAAACACAGAAAGGCTTAAACTACATTTGAAAAAAGTTTCAACTGTCCAAAACGACTTATTCTTAATTATTAAGAAAAATTAAAACCAACAATTTAACAATTTTAATTGAGAAGTTGGGTGAAATCCGGGTACTTTTGCGGAAGTGTCTTTTATTACCTCTAGATATACTAGAGACCTTCCTCCACCTCCCACCATAAATATCACATCGATATACGCAGTATTAGCGTTACAGTAGAGCTTACATACGTACACACATACGACAAAATATATAATCTCAACATGTTAACGCAATTATTCCAAATCTCTGTTGCAGATAATACTCGCACATATTCATAAATGTTTTCATATTCATCAAGGCTATTCCGATATTGTTAAGCCGCTACAGTTGGTTTTAGCCATTAGCCCAGTTAAATTCGTTGTAAAAATATTTCACAGTTGCGCGTAATAAATAATTTCAATCATAATGAGCACATAATCAGTCATAGCACAGAACCATAAAATAAAACATACAGTTAGGCTTCTATTCAGACATAAATACCCGGAAGGATAACTTTCGAGTTAGGCTATGTAACCGGCAAAAGGCTGCGAATGCTTCATGTGACATCTCAACTCTGTTTGCAGGTACTTTATGACCAAGCCATCCACTGTATACGCTTGTTCATTTTAGGGACCCGTTAAAACCAAAGGGTATTTTTTACAATGTCGCGTTTATTTGCTTTAGTTAAGCGGTTGGGCTGCCTGTCCTTTTGTTTGTTTGCCTTTCGACCAGGAAGCGAAATATCAGACCATAGTACTACGGTACTCGTACGTATGCGGTTGGACATAGTATGTACGAGTAGAGTTGTGATGCGGTACAGAAATGCAAATTTACAACGCAATATAATCCAACAACAGCACCAAAACAATTATAATAGCAACACAATGACGAAATCCTAAACTTTAAGGGATCAGTACTAGCGGGAAGGACCTGACTAAACGCTGCGATGAATTGGTCTTAATTGTTTCATGTTAATCCGTTTTCCATAAGCGACATTATTAGTTAATTTTTGAATTGCAAGTCGAAAGTTTCACTTTTCCTCTTTCGTGTTGGATTTTATTGCAGCATTTTGGACAATCGGTTGTAATGTAAACAAGGAAGCCATGCTGTGCAAATAGAGCTATGTTAGTTGCTGTTTTATAAGGAATTTCTTCCTTTTCCTTAGGATTGCTTGTTTAAACATTATGCTTAAAAGACAATGCATTGTGTTTGATTTGTATTTGAAATTTCGTTACAGTTGAGCCAATTGCCAAATATAGAGGCAGCTGAAACATTGAACTAACTCGAGCATTTTTTATGTAGAAGCCTAGCAAATGCCAAAATATGTCAATGCTCTGTTGTTTAGATAGCCAGGCCTATCTTTGAATTAAAATTATTTTCAAAAATATGCAGCTTATCATATCCAATCGTTTGGCAATTGATTGAGAAAATATACCGATCTGGCAGTTGAACGATGTATCACAAATATTTTCTGACAAAAAAAAATTTAAGCGAGATACTACCGATTTCAAACGTTCCTTAATTTTCCTCACTTTAAGCGAATTCGGTTTTACTTTCGCTAAAGTAAACTAATGAAGCTTTGGGCACATGCAAACTCATTAAGTATATGAGCCAGAGTGTAAGACACACACTAATATCTATCTCGATCCCAGGTCCAGGAACCCAGATAAATGATTTATACTCAATGTATTTGCCAATTTACCATAAATAGACTTACGGCAGAACAACGCTTGCTAAATTCACTGAAATTTCAACTTTCAAATACCACTGAAATACCTGGACACTGAACAATGTCTGGCGGCAGTATGGGTTGTTTTTGGTTTGTGCTGATAAACCAGCTGAAATTAACGAATTCAAAACCCACATAGCTCACATTACGCAAATATGTATGTACTCAATTGCTCGAAAAAGTGATCGAAAACTTGCCCTTCAGACTGCGCTATACATCGTCCAGTTTATTTATTTATTTTATTTATTATATTCACATCAGTTTGGAGAAAAGGATATGCTTTAAGTACTTAATCCATATGTCTATGGAATATTGTTATATGAAATTTTATGAAAATCTTCTTCCACATAACGGATGTGACACCTAAGTGAATAGAAATGTTGGCAACTATTTTTTTTTTTTTGTTGACTCATTTCGCAATAAATGTTCGAAATAATTAAATCGGTTTTCCTTTATTTATTTTCGTAGGTACCAATGTGAGCAAAATATGTAATAACAATAAATTTCATTAAATAAAATACAAACTAAACTTCGTTATCAAGGGACTTAATGGCTTATCCCGTAGATGAACTCACTGCAACATCGTCAACCAAAGTTTTTTTCTTAACGCCTTCCTCGGTCGAATCTTACTTTAGATAACGCAAAATGAAAGCGAGTTGTATTAAGACGCCCTGAAAGTGTAAATTATATTCTAACAGCAACAACAATAATAAAGCCACCACCAACAACAACAACAACAAAATATTGAGGGAAATAATTGCTTCTATTCTACAGTTGCAATAACATAGAAACGGCAAACGAGTCAACTAATCTACCTTAGAAAGAAAAAAGTCATCCAACATAGCCCAATGTGGTGTGTTAAACCTCCACCATCAACAGAAATGACTCCATATCACTGCCACACCCTGAAACAACTGGCACATCTCTCGACTATCAACGCTCAACGCCCAACTCCCAATCCCTAAAGCCCATTATGCGATATCATTCTTGATGAAACAGATAAAATCCAATTATTAAAGGTTTTTCATATCTCATTCGCTCCCGTGGCTGAAGCCATTTGCGGACAACTGAAACAAAAGATTCGTTCATCGCTATGAATACAAAATTTGTGCTGCAGAGTTACGGACAACAACAACGTCCACCCACTGGAGGATGCAGCAATTGCTTGCTATGTAAAAACAATGAAGGAGCTCAGTCAGTGTGCGCTTACGCTCCGCCATTATAACTTAATTATTAAGTTTTCCATCTCGTTTCCACTGCTGCAGTATATTGGGATTCTCGGAAATTCACATTTCCAGCTGCTGCTGCTGATGTTGCTGCATACTGAAGTGATACGTTTTTTTTATGTTGCTCCATTGCTTTAGCATCGTAATCGCCGTCATCGTCACATTATTGCCTGCGTTTTGCGGAGTGTAGAGCGAACGTAAACAGTTTATGTCGATGCATTGTGGGACAAAAGAGAAAAGTACGTGGTGTTTTCTGAGAAAACTTTTCTCCAATACCGATTTAAAATCAGATTAAATTTGAAATGAAAGTTTCAAACTTTCTTTACGATTACATTAAGATTCATTCAAAGATCAACTCCTACTAATCTAAATTACTATTCAAGTTAAATTTGATATTTTTTTATATATTGGCAAATAAATGCATTTGGGTTTTTGGCAAAATCACCAAAAGAAAATAGAAAAATTTTCCAAAGAATTCTCATAAAAATTTGTGCTGAAGTAGAATTGGCACAAAAGGTATGTGAACTGGCGCCAACATCTATACTAATATATGTAAGTGGTTATCTTATGTTATTTTGTTCGTAATAGTATAAAACTCTTTTCTACTTCTCTCATCTCGAAAACAAAGCTTACGTCCTAGATTTAGTTTTCCATTACTATTGGGAAAAAATAAAGAATGGTAATTCAAACAAAAGCATTTATTTCTTGCAGATGGAGAGCGTGATTTGGTTGAGGTGACATTTGTGCAACCGTCTTATATATGAACTTTTGTGAAAGATTTCATAGTTGGAGCAAATTTATCGTTGTATTCTCGAAGCAGTAATAAATATTAGTGGATTCTTTATACAAAGTACCATTATTTATGAGATGTCTAAAAAAGATACCGACCCACTGTATGCCTTTGTACTCGTATAGTGAGAGCGCAAAGCGTTTAACTGGTAGCAGTGATGTAGGTTGGTTGATTATGTGATGCGTCGGAAAGGAAGAGAAGTCATCGTCATGGTGTTGACTACCACAGCATTAGCACCGTTGATGCTTGTAGCAGCAGCATGGCATAGCTTACAGCACATGCAGCATATTATTTATATTATACGTACCATATCGAGCTACCTAAAGCATCAGCATTCCTGCATACCAACATAAGTTGTATGTACATATGTATTGGTGCTCAATTTGCTCATTGGTTGCTATGCGCTATGTGTGTTTGCTTTTGTCGTCATGGATCGGCCATTGTTTTCACACAAACACACAATCGACCAATAAATGAACACGCCTTTGCCTTCTCTGCTCGCCTCTCCGCGTTGTTGGTATAAAAGGTTTCGGGGTTGCTGAGCTCATCACACTCGAGTAGTAACATCGATACAAGCAACATCAAACGGTCGCCGTATCATCATCGATATTAAAATTTAATTTAACACGATTCCAAAAGTTTGGCTATGCCGCTGTAAAAAGATTAGCATAATACTGAAGATTCTATTAAAATTAGTGAAATATACATAATTGAAAATCGCATTCGCTTTCATCAAGATGCAGGGATACCGCACTTATAACTTGGAAAACCATCATTCACATCACGAAAGCAATGTTGACCAAAAGCCTTTAGTCGTCGACTTAATCTCGTCACACTATGGCCATAAGCCACAAACTCCTCCACCATCACCAAATGGTAAGTTAAAGAAATCATAGGAATGAGTACGCACGTTGTCTTCTTGAAATGGATATCCCAGTCAAGATTGCATCATCTGCAATGCAGATCCGGCAAACCTCAAATGTTTCTTTTAATACAACGAACTTTTGACTGCAACCTATTTTCCTCTTCTTTTTAGAATGTCTCTCAAGTCCAGACAATTCGCTAAATGGCAGTCGCTCCATTAACTCAGAGATACCCGCTGATCCGTCAGTTCGCCGTTATCGAACTGCATTTACACGCGATCAGTTGGCACGTCTTGAAAAAGAATTCTACAAGGAAAATTACGTCTCACGACCACGTCGCTGCGAACTTGCCGCCCAACTAAATTTGCCCGAGTCCACTATCAAAGTATGGTTTCAGAATCGTCGCATGAAAGATAAGCGCCAACGCATAGCTGTTGCTTGGCCCTATGCGGCTGTTTATTCCGACCCTGCTTTCGCCGCTTCCATACTGCAAGCAGCTGCTAATAGTGTGGGTATGCCGTATGGTCCATATCCTGCCAATCCGATGCTCGTTAACGCTATGCCCACGATGCCAATAACCGGTCCATCGCATTACGCGCAATATCGCTACAATCCCTATCACATTCCAGCTCGTCCAGCACCACCAGCGCCACATCATCACATGCAATCGCACGGAATGCCCGGTGCAGCAGCGGCTGCTGCGGCTGCAGCTATGGGCGCCACTCAAATGGGATACCCCGCCAGCATGTTAAGCGCGGCGGCGGCTATGCCACCCAGTTATGCCACATTAAGTGTTCCAAAGCCCCACACACCACCACTTGACTTGCAATCATCATCATCACCGCATTCGTCTACGCTATCGCTGAGTCCCGCTGGTTCGGATCACACAAAAGTTTTTGATCACAGCCTTAGTCCCATTCGCCCTGCGCCAACAACAAGTGCCACAAGTATTGGATCTGTAACATCGCTGCCACTTCCTCAACATGCAGCTGTTAGTAATGGAGATTCAACGACAGCGCACTCAGCATACAATAATAATAGCAGTCCAGTGTCTGCGCAAGCACCAACATGCGGCGGCGGTGGCTTACTGATACCAAGTATAACCAGGCAGTCAACAACATCGCTTTCACCGACGCAAACCATCATTTCAGAGCCAAAACCGAAATTGTTTAAGCCCTACAAGACTGAGGTCTAAGCTGATTAATTGGGGAAGTGGGAAACTTCCCCTGAGGAAAAAAAGGCTTGGCGTTAATTGAGCTGGCGCGACTGGAAATTTTGGTGCAATGAAGACAAGTTGCGAATTCCTTAAGAACACTTGGAGTTTTCACAAAATGCAGCACCTTGAAAATTTGGTTGAACTCAAAAGCATTTGTTTATTCGTAAGATGCTGATTTAGCTACGAATTTAGTTTAGAAAAAGTTTGTACAAAGGGTTACAGAAACATTAGTTAGCACTACCATTAGAATTGTTATTATTTATATAAGTTTTGGAAAAAATTATTCATACATCAAATTGATGTTGATATTTTAATGTAAATTCGATTCTATTCACGGGTCAATTGTAGATATGTACATTGTATAATACAGCAATACAAAATCAAAATTAAGTATTAAATTAAAAACGAATAAATTATGTAAAAAAAATAATAGCAAATTGTTTTAAAATAACAATAATAGCCAAAAATATACGTATCACACTTACGAGAGTGAGTTTGGGAAAAACCTACCCTGCCAACAATACGCCATGTACTCAAGCGATGGGTCATATGTATTGCACACTACTCCAATCACAACTTTCACTGTTTTTTCAAAAAGATATGAGAACTTTAAAATTAGTATACAAAGTAGGAAGTCTACCAACATCGTCGCTTATAATATAAGCAGTCTGTTGACAGGTTGATCAACTGTGATGCTCGCATGGAATAAAAAAGTTCTCAGTTGTGTTTGCCGTGAAAAAAAGCAGTAAATCAGAACTCTAACAAAACTGCTAAGAAATTTTACCTGTGTGAGAGCAAACCAAGACACATATGTGGCAGTTTTAATTTTTATTGTAGGCAATTAGTAATAATAATATTTTATGATCAGATCATTAGTATTTATGCAAAATGGTGGATTAAAATAACATACACATACCTATGGATTAGCTATCGCTTATCCCTGTGCGTGGGTTATAAACAGCTGCAAAATTCATAATGACACCAATAAAACTACCTATATTTTTAAGATGATCTTTACGCTTGTAGATGTTGGTATTTTAAAAATACAGCTGCCTTCACTAGTTTTAATGTCCATAAAAATAATCAAAACATAAAATATTACTAATTGCCAAATAGCCACGTGTCATTCTATGCCGCCCACCAACAGCGTTTAAAATGAGAGAGAGTATAAGCGAAGAAGAAAAATCCCCACTGAGCGATCGTTAACCTTGGTCAACAAAAGATTTAGGTAAGGATACTCTCCCTGTCGGAGCTGCAAGTTGGCAATGGTAATGGCACAAGCCAGTTAAATGTCTCATTAATGTGATAACCGATCATTGATCACTAATTGTGTGTAAAGTTACATGTATTATGGCAAAACAAACGCATCCCTTCCCGTTGGGAAATGTGTAGTCGAGCAAATTTTGTGACATTCTGACAAAATTTTTTTTTGTTTTTTTCATTGTTATGGCGATCACTACATTTAATGCAGCACAACCATACATCAGCAGAACACCAACAAAGTTGAACAATTTTGGAATTGAGGGTTAGTTGGAACCCTGTGTTCAAGGCTACACCATGTGAATTTTTCTTATTGCATTAATGCCACGCGACAGGTCTACTAGTAATTCATGGCAATATTTGAAATTTGAAGTTGACAATATAATTTTGATAACTGTGTACTTAAGTTGTTTTCTATTTTAACATTATTTATCGATACTTTGTACCAATAACAGTAAGTCTTAAATCTTGTCCTCGAATTCTAATGATATGTCTTTTGTATCCCTTTTCGTTCCATACAGAAATATGTATCTCCATACATACATAGTACATACATATATAACCATCTGTTCCATAAAACAATTATTAGTTGCTTATGGTTATTGCCATTGTTGTAGGTACGTGTGATAAAAATGAATAATCCACAAAATATAGATACTTCTTTTGACTTAATTTTGCGAATGATCATGGATTGCCAATATGTTCCCCCTCTTTATTGTTTTAATTAAAAAAAGCATACAAAAAGTCAAATTTACATTTAATTGAATAACAAACATGTGTGATCATTTATAAATACTCATAATTCAAGGCAGAACATTACTTCTTTAACCCTTTGGAGTGGCGTATGCTGAGTGTAGCTAAGGCTGAGCAATATACGACTTTCTTTGTACAGTTTCTGTTAACATGATGACGTACGAAAACGTTATGGGTCTGGGCTTGTTTGTGAATGCGTTAAAGCGGCATAGATGGAAGCATATTGTTTTTTAATGCAAATTTTGCAATCGCTACCGCAGACTTTTGCAACGATAGCAACATTATGGGTCTGCTATGTTTTTCAGATAATCAAAATTTAGATAATCGTTTCAGATGCTTCAGATTTAAGATAGTTTAAAATTCTAAGGGAATACGAGTTTCGTGCGTAAAAATTTATATCTGAATTTAATTTTCGAAGCTTTTATTTTTAAATAAAAATAAACAATTGCTAAAAAATCAAAGAACTCTAAATGTGTGTATTTAACACCATATTAATTATCTGAACTTTAAAGCATCTAAATTTAAAATTATCTGAATTATCTATTTGAGCTGTCTGAATTTTGAATTGTCTGACATTTTTTTATTGTCTGAATTTTAAACCACATGATCATGAATATCGGAACTTTGTACAACCCCCCAAAATAACATTTGCTGATGCAATATGTATAAGATAGAGAAATGGAGGAGTGTGTTGAATATTAATTTTATCTCATTTTATAATGATAAAATTTTTTTATAACGTATTTGAACTTTACCTTAAGTTATTTTGGTATGCCAATATGAAATTCAAATACATTATCTCATTTATTTTTTAAAATGGTTGATTTTCTTTTAGTGCAGAAGACTTTACATCAAATTATTTGAAATGTTTAATTTGAGCAAGACCGGGTTTAGAATCTGAGTTCCGCATATAGGATCGAATCCTATTAGAATTTAAATCTAAAAAAAAAAAAAATTATAAAAAATTTTACTCTTTAATTTTTTCTACATTGACATTGTTAACAAATTATTTTCTAAAAATTTGTTCAAAAAATCTAGTCTTATGAAAAATATTGTAATAATCGTTACTGCTGCATATAGAGTGCAACAGAACAGTTTTCTCATTTCAGCTTCATCTGCATTGTACGATACTTGGGCGGCGGTAATCCAAACACAACAAAAACAAAAACACCAAATAAAGAACAAGAGAATCGCATTTTCCCTTTTCATCCACTTAAACATTGGAAACAATTTTAAACGTTGAAAAGGAAAAAAAGAGCAAAAGGGTATAACGCTTACTCGCCTCGTAATGCTACACTGAGTACTGGGAAGTGTGAACAGAAGTGTTACAAGCCTTAGACCTAATTGACTATGTATGGATGGGTAAACGTTTTGCTGTACTCGAACGCGATGGTACGTACGCTCAATCAAAAAATATGTTTTTACAAGTTGAGCATCATAAAAAATTGTCTGTTCATTTTTTAGGAAGGACGATAAGGGGTTCGGCATTCGGTATCTTTTATGACCTTATTACAAATTGTGTGTACCGTGGCGCAAGTGCTAACTTTTTATTACTTAATAATAAAGATAGCGACAAGGGTTTGATACCCAAGTGAGCAACTCCCTCGGGAAGAGCAGCAGTGAACGCTAACGGATTTCAGATTTGGATGCTTGAACGCTGTCGGTTGATTGCGAGGGTTTGAGGAATATTGGCTAACTAACTTGGTAAATGTAACTGGATGCGTTACAATTCAAAAGCAATATTTTGGCAATTAATTTTTAAAAGAATGACACAAGGCAGTGCAATTGGCAACGGGCTGGGCTGGGCTGAGCTGAGAATGATATGCAATGATATGCTTATTCACTTGTGTCAGATGTTCAAATGCGATTGTTGAGATTACAGGAGATTACCAACCAAAACATTTGCAGGTTCATGAGGTGATTAATCATTTGGGATTACAAGTGACGAAGCCTTCTAAATATTTACTATAATGAAATAATAAACAGTTGTTTATTTATTTGTTTGTTTGTAAGGACTATTCCCTTGTCATACATATGTAGACATGAAAATGAAGGATTGCAAGCGTTATGCGTTAATTATACAAAAAAATATGTTGACCATTTTTTAAGCCGCTGTTTCAGTCTCTGCACATTTGAACATAGAACAGGCAAATTTGGCGGCTCCAAGCCTTTGCATTCTGGGCGATCGACGCCTTCGCTCCTGCTAGTTACGCCACTGAATACCTTCGATTGAAGCAGGAACTCATAGTAATTAAATCTTTGGTATTTTCAAACAAAATGTAATGAGCCTATGTACAAAAATACGAACTACAAAGGTATTGTTCTAAGGAAAAGTGAAGAAAATCATAAGAAATATCAATTCAGGATATCGATTTTCAGGAAGTAGGCAAAATCGTCCAAAGGATTTTCGTACAAAATGTTTTCAGATTTCGTGTAAAGAATGAAAGTTTTGGGTTATATTTCAGTTGAGGCTTGGATGGTTTTCCTGAATTTAAATGGCTCTATAATTAAAGGGGAAGTTTAAAATCTATTTAATTTTTAAATTTTGGTTATTTTTCCATTGATTAAATGAAACAAAATTTTCATTTCGTGCATTGTTTTTTTTTTTGAGTTATAGTTTTTCGTCTTCGTCTTCACCAAACTTTTTGCTATAGTAAAAAAACAAAACATACAGCCTGTCAAAAAGTAGATGGCGTTGGACATAGAGGCATAGCATCTGGCATATAAGCGACAATTTTTAAAAATATTGGGAGACATAAGACACTACTAGACAAAAACGTCAATGGGTTTAATAAGTAGGCGTGACTCATCCGATGTAAGCAAAAACTTCGAAACGCTAGTCTAAAAAAACTTTTGAAGCAGATTTTAGCAAGTTTCATATGTAAACGTCTGAGAAAGTTTTACGAATTTCGGTTCGAGAGTTTTTGGTTTAACACCGTGTATAGAAATTTGATTTGATTCGACAAGGAACTTCTCTTTTCTCAACAAAATCTTTATTGGACACTTTCTAATTGTAATATTAACATTTTCCAATAAATTCCTATTCCTATTCCTATTCATTTCTGTTTCTTTTATTTTTAGTGGCGACTTTGCTTATACCTTACAAAATTTTGTACTTCGGTATAAAATTCATCAGTTACATGAGGCAATGCCGAAAGATTCTACTGACAATAACTTTTGAATTATTATCAATTAGTTGTTCGCTTCTAATTTTTCACTTTTATTATTATTGGGGCAATCGAATTCGTCAGTTCGAACGGACGTCATGGGAACCGACTACCTACCATCGGATGCTTGTAAGCGATTGACTTCGATTTTGTGGTATTTCTGCAATCATTGATACCAACAACAGTAAAACGCATTATTCACATACCCACCCGTACCCATGTGATAGTCAAACAAATTAAATTTTATAGGCACCCAGATTATGTGTGTGTAGAGATCTAACGATTTACAATCCAAAAGATTACCTTCATACTAACAATAAGTAATTGAGTGGAATAGAGGCGGTGAAGAAAAAAGGATTCAGTTTTTTATTGGGCTCGCTTTGATTTCTCTCTTAATAGCGAATTAGCACCTCAAAACTTCTCGGAGTTTTTATTGCAACATTAGTGTGCATAGCTGGAGAATAAAGAAAACAGCAAAAATCAAGAAAATAATTCAAAGGCACAAGCGTTTCCTTGTTCATCATCGCCACGCATGTTGTTAGTATTGGCAAAAGCATAAAAAGTCAATGAAGATATAAAGCGATTATGGCCCGACATCGTTTCGTTATTAATAACTTTAAGGTGTTACTGCACAGTGGGCACTAAATGTTAGAGACAAATGAATCTTATGTTTTTTTTATTGGGCCATACAAGTTCCCATTCATTAGCCATAGGCAAATGTTCGCAACTTTCGTTAGTAAGGAATATGGTCGAGATAATGTCGGCATTTGTCTGTTTGGCCTATGAATGGAATTGTTTGTCTTTTGAAATTTAAAGAAATTAAAAGATTTTAACGATAGCATAAATTGATTTTAACACATTATTTCAAAAATGTGTGAGTTTAAATTTACGAAATGAGGTTTGTTATGAGGGCAGCATTGTCGAGGATTGATTTTTAAAATATGACTATTATGTGAATTTCTTTTTTATTGTTTACGTTAGTTGTTTGTGGTCTACAACATTGGAGCATACGACAGAGTAATGTAGATATTAACAAAATGCATGTTGACGGGAAGCAAATAATTTTTGTTCTATTTCTTAGAATAATAAATGGTTAAATGGGTCATTCTTTGAAAGATTGAGCTCTTCGCAGTCTAAAAGCTCCAATCTTAAATAAAACTACATGTGCTACTCGTATCTATCATTATAACAATAGCCCATAAAATAGAACTATGAGAGATAGTAGCCAGTAGGCCAATTATGATACCTGGTAATAGATTGTCCAGAATACTTATCAGCAAATTCTTTAAGTCAAGATTTGCCATCATTTGCTCGCATGTGCCCCCAAAAACTTTATATATATAAACTATAAATTTATAGTTTTATTTGCGGCCAGAGGTATTAACGTCAATGTTGGTAGGCACAGGCATCTACAGTGCTCGTTGAATATTTTGGTTGCAAAACCTTTGCTGTTGCTGTGTCGGCGTCAGCAATGAATATAAAACTGTGTTTAGCCGTTTTATAACTGCATGGACATTTTTAATAATTTACTATTCTTTAACTTTTAAGGGTTTAAGGGTCATATAACCCATTATATAGCTCTTAGGGTTGCATATTTGTTGGTATTGCAAATTCTTGCATATGAATTGTAAAATTTTACCTGGACTATGCGCAGCCTTTTTGTGACACCTCAAATACAACATTTTCTAGTTAAAGATGATGTTAAAAAAATCTTTCTCTCATAGATATGTAATTTGGGAGACGTCCGTTTACTTACTATCAGTTTGGTTAAGGTCTTTCATAAAAGATACATCATAGCTAACGGATTGACAAGAGGTAAAGGGCTACCATAAAATGAATAAAAAAAATGCGAAAATTTTGCTATGCAGGAGATGAAGACAACAAGGTGCGATAATGCACGCACATAATATGTTTTGCAGACAATGGATAAAAAGTATTAGGTCTTATGAAATTTTGCGCAAGAAGTCGTAAGATGTGTATTTAGCTTTTGAAGGTTAAACATAAATGGTTTCTAAACGGTTGACACAAAAATATTCCTTTCAGTGGAGTAGTAAAAGTGTTAAATTGTTATTGCACTCGTAAAACATAAATTATATAACGTTGCGACGCAAGCATATGGAAGGCATTTCCTTTCAGAAAGGTACATATTTAACTTTATAATTTTTCAAAATAACTTTGAGCATAAGCTTCTATAAGAATAGATTTCTCTTTGGGTTAACCATCGGACAGTGCACTTTTCAGGCTTTTTTTTATGAAACCTACGTATATAACAATCGGTCGACTGCAGTTTTTTTTAAATCAATTTTCTATATAAGTACATTGTGATAATGTGGTAATTTCTAGCGGAAAACGTGAAAGAGCTACGATTTCGGAATTCCAATCCAGTCGATCTAAGTGGAGCTCTGACTTTTAATAATTTCATCAAAACGCAACATTTCCATTTTTAAAATGGCAATAGCGTTGATATTAAAAAAAAGTTACATTTAAAAATTTGTTGTAACTAAATAATGCCATTATAACAATAAAGACGACGAACTTTTTTGCTTAAAACAAAAGAAACAATTGCAATTTAGTAAAGAGCAATTTGATAATTCTTAAAACTGACTTTTCGCCCACTTTTTGTAAATTAGTTTCCAAAGAAATGCTTATTGTACCTGTAGCATTGATTTTATAGCGTCATGCCCGTGCATAGACTTCATAATTTGTTTAGTGCTATGATGACTTCGTATGGTACAACCCTTTTCGCACACCCCTTTATTTTGCTAGATATTTTCAACGTCAACTACGGCTGAGTAATTAACTGTTACATTTTGATTTGAATATCCTGGTATGGAAGCTGATTCGACATCCGACTATCCGAGTGAATATCGAGATTTTGGGTCACTATATACACAAGTAATTCTCAAAACAAATAAACAAACATTTTGTGTGTTCGTCGACAATTAAGATTTTAGTTAACTTTTCTTGCAGATTAGTCGCGTAAACGCATATAATCCCCTTTGTGTGTGCAGCTCGAATTTGCTTCAGCTGAACTGTGTTGCCTTTAAATATGCATTATCCCGACAACAAAACTCACCCATTTATTTGCTACTCGCAGTTCACCGAACGTTGTCTGTTTGTTAAGCCTTTCGTTTTACGATCAAACGAGATCAGTTAGAGTCAGGAAAGGAAAGGATTAAAAGTCATAGCGTCTGTATCCCGAATATTGAAGCGATTTGACTTGATGCTGATTTTCGGGAATGTCACTTAATGAGTTTAGGACGCTATACTGCTGTGTCACTTGCGAGGCTGTCGCTGGTGACGCCCACCGCTACAATAATCTATTTATGCATGGAAACTGAAACAAACAATAGCAAAAGGATTAAGACGTCATTGTGTCTCAATGCGAAGTTGAGTGAATGCAACCAGGGAAAGGATATCGCGTTGCTGTAGGATGCATATCATGTGCAGATAAGTTCGTGCTCATTGCAAATAGTTGTCATAAAAGTATGATAGGGTTGCTAATTTTGAGCTACTTGTTACTCATTTTAATACATTGTCCTGCAAAAGGATTTGGTATGCGCGATGTGATGTTGCAGTAGTTAGGATGCCAGTGAACAAAAGGTTTCCTTAAATAGCAATTCAGTTTAGAGCTAAAAAGGTATTAATGCAGTTGATAATTGATCGAAAATGAGGTCAACAATACAATGTCTGGGCTAGTTGCGATGTCTTAGAGCTAAATTTGCAATCAATACCACATAAATAATTAGTTTAGGTACGGTCAATGTGCACTTTCTGTAATGGTACTTTGATAATAATTTAAAAATCAAACATTTTCACGGAACGAAATAAACTACTAAAAGATTTATAACTAAAGAATTAGCATAGGGTTCCGCGGTCCTTTTTAAGTAGAGTTTGGAGATGTAGTCGAAAATGACTAGCTTGCTTTATCAACTCTTTCTCCAAGATGACCAAGAATTTGGCGAAGTAGGTAGTACTGTGTTGCGCTTATAATCCAAAGCTCTCGGGAATCGATCACCGATTCAGGCATGATAAGACATTTTATATAAATATTTTCTACTTTAAATCTCTTCATAATTATATAAATTTTTATGTACATTTTTAGGTAATTACATCTTCCTTTTTTAATAAGCAGTTTCTGCCTACTAACCACATTAATAGCAATAATATTACCAAGACTTGCAGTACGTATTTGTTTGTTTTACATACTACCACATACATATATATATATATACATATGAACTTATGCTAAAAATAAAAGTTTCAATATTGAAAAAAATTTTGTAATAATAAACAAATAAAGTCAACCACATTTCCGTAGCGCCAAGAACATGACCGCCGCCACAAAATCAGCACTTAAGAGAGCTGCTGGAGTTAAACATCTTGTAGGTTCCGAAACTACTTAAAAAGCAATTAGCATTGAATATGCCATCGACAGACAGCACTACGTAACATTCAGTTCGGGCAGCGCCTGTTGGTGGTTCAAATGAAGTTGTTAAGTGTCTCAATTTCTGTCATCGCTTTGATGCTACCGTCCACATACGCATGAATACCGATCGATGCATTCAAAATGATCTAATTTTCCAAAGCCGACGAGATGCGAGCATAAAACACCATCCTAATTGTAGTGCGTCAAAAAGCGACATTTTCATTGGTATCGATTCAATTAAAAGTCGAGTGGAAGAATTGCTATGTCGGATATTTTACCATATCCTGGAGTAGTGAATAATTTTAGGTTTTAAAATTAATTGTTGACAGTATTTAGTTCCGCATTAAATTTAACTATGTATTAATGCCAGCCCATAGGGGTTTGCTTTCGTTTTTTAGGGAAATTCAGTTACTTGGATTCACCATCTGTTTCTTGGCTTCAGAGTAGATCATGAATTTGTTTTTTCTTTTTTCTCTATTAACGACTTTATGTGATGTTTTCCAAAAGTGCATGTGAGATAGATACTCATATCAACTTGTCATGATCGCTCATACGAATGTGGCGTAAAATAGGAGGTGAAAATTTCATTCGAAGAATGACTTTTTTGATGAAAACTTCAAGCTTTTTTTATAAAAAATTTTTCAGGCTATAAATAATGTTTAAATTAAGTTGTATTCTTAATTGTTGTTTTTTAGCATAAATGTGGCAAAAAGTCATTATATAAAACTAATTTTCCATTTCATTTATTTCAATTTACTTTTCCGCAAAACAATTGATCGATGAGCTGTAAAAAAGCTAACAATTTTATATCAATTATCAAAGTATGACCCATCATTTTATAAAGAATTATTTCGGAATCCCTTATATACTATATATATCTATGTAGTAAATTAAAACAAATATTTTTAAAAGATTCCAACGTATTAAACTCCTGGTTATTTTACGATGGGGTTTTCAGAAATTTTCTCGCTCACTTCGTTACACAGCTATGATGTTTTCAATTTATTATTTTTTTCGATAAGATATTGATAAATCATTGAAAAACATTTATTTGGGTGAAGTGTTGGTAACCCGATCGATTGATTCCAGATTTTCGACACTCTTAAGAAATTTTTAATTTTTTTATTTCGTAGATCAACAGTTGGTGCATTGCTAGTGAGCCGTGTAAAATTGGTTTGCTATACAACGACCTTGAGGAAGCAGGGCAATATCTTCGACACAAGTCTGTTTTTCTAGATGATCCCTGAAGCTTTAGCATAATGCGTTTGAGGATAGTTTTTTTATGTGCACTAGCGGACGAGCTCGAGATTTTTATTCCTCATTATTTTCTTACAAAGGTTGAGATCACCTAGCCTTTAGATTGTGCTTAGTTTGAAAGCTTTATCGTATATGAAACAATAGTTTTTTGTTTACTGCAAAGAGTATCTACTTCATCGGTTCCACTAAAACCACAAACCAATTAATTGCTGCTATCACCACAATATTAATTGTTCGTGTCAAATTATTCGAATCGCTTAAATAGAGGGACATGCACATGAATACATAAAGACGAGTATTATAAACTCCCCCAAATGTCAACGCACATCAATTGAAATTGTGTGAACATTGATATATGGGAATCATATTCATTGGTAATGGTTCGGTTTGGTTCTTTCCTACCGCACAACAATACATATAGTAAGCGACTGGCACGACAGGCTTCATTTGGTTCAACATAAGTGCATACGGATCATGGGACTGGCTGATGTTTCCAGTAACATTTTAATAGAGTTTGATACAATTTATTAGATTTCGAAATTTGCTGCTTGGAGTTATAATTATTGGTTGCCAATGACAATGGAAGAAGCCCATAGAAACTGATTTTATGAGGTGAGTTTTCGAAAGTGAGGGTGGATACCACCAGTAGTACAACGGATTTATAGCAAAGTTTCGTGTTCTTAGCACTGACAATTAATTGCCGAGAAATTTTGTTGTTAAATGCGCAAATTGATTGTGCTGTGGTTGTAATCGATGTCCGTTTATTTCAAATCACGCACATTAATTTCTATGAATGAAAATATTTGCGAGATTTTTTCAAACGCACATGACAAAAATAACACTGTTCTGCAAAAAAAAAGCTATTGGCTTCCATGAAAACTTTGCCTAATTTATATGGCTTCAAGTGTGCTGCCAAAAATATAATATTTTCTTACCATATAGCAAGAAACTGTGCCTAGTATGGAGCTTTTCTGATTTCGGATTTGTGTTCAGCACACCTCGAAACATCAGCAGACGCCTTTTTTATTTACAAAAGGATATTGATGTAGAACAGTGTAGTTTAACGATGAAGTTAATTGCTTTAGGTGACCATAAATAAATTAAATTAATTGTAAATTCAACATCTGTGCACAATGTTTGCCATGGAAGCGAAATTCTGCAATTTTTACTTGTTGGCTGGACATTTAAGATTTTCTTTTTCCACCGATTATAATTGTTTTTAAAATGATTTGACAATTCCACTGAATTGCTCCTTTAAAGCACCGCTTGCTATGACTGGAAATATTCAACCCTACGGGCTTAAATAAATATCCATTAATTCATGTTAGTTGAACACTTAACTAATTAACTACTTTCTGGGCAGAGGATTATGGCACCATGAACAATTGGTGCTATACGTCTCTTTCGTAAATATGCAAAGGAACGCCGGCGAAATTCCAGCAATCAAAAGACATTAATTTCCATAATACGCGCCTATTGACCTTCAACTTTTATTGTGGCCATATATTGATGGTTTGTAGCTGCCAGTGTTAGTTACTTTCGTTGCCAATTTCAATAGAAATTTTCGTTGCCTGTTTTTTTAGCTTAAGGTTTTTCAAATGCATATTATGCTCTGATACGATAGCTACATTCACATGCCAGTGTCATGCAAATACCTCAGTCAACGAAATTGAAAATTAGCTGCTTGCAACTGCAATTCACTTTTCACATCCTACAGTTTTCACACTTTGTGAAATACCCGTTGATTTTTGAAAAGATACATCAATATTTGCTGGTAACCGCGAGGATTACATGGAAGAATCCGTAGGTAAATACCAGGAATTTTGTTTGCGGAATGTTATGACCGACACCGTAATAAAATACTAAACGTTTTCCTTTTTTTATGTCACGCAAAAGTTTTAACGCTCAACATTGAGTTTTAAATGACTTTATTAGAACATGATGGTACCTATGTCTCGAACTATTAAGTGTATGGTATATCTACATACATATTTACATATATAAGTCCATCGAAAGTAGTATAGTTAAAAGTGTTTGGTTTATAATTTCTGTAATGGCAATGATTAGATTTAAATATTTGATGCATTTTATTAAGGATATTTTCACGTAAAATGCCTAATGTTGCTTAGTAAGCATAAAGAGTTGCAAGCATATTGTACGACTACCTTAAAGATTTTCTTGGGGATGATTCTTTAGTGTTTTGTGCTGACTGCAGCAGAGCAACACAACACTAAAAACTTTTTCAAGTGTGACAGAATAATGAAATATAACGAAACAAATTGGTTAAAAAGAACTTCAGTCAATAATGCCAAGAATCAGCAATATGTTGTAACAGAATTCAGCGGCTTAGCTAACAATGGGAAAATTATTACAATTTCTGCATGGAATAAGCATTCTGAAATGTTCTTCGCCATATTTAAGGAATAATTTGATGATAGTTATACGATTTATTTTCAAATTTCATATTGATAAATTTGCTTACAGCAGCATATCGTAAAAATGACATTCGCGCTCAATTGTGACCAATGCAGTCCATAAACGGATAATCGTAATATGACGACAATTGGCAAAAATACTACAGATCACCCCAATAATACCAGTCATATGGAAATGGATATGGAGATAATCGCAAAATCAGTACCATGCCATGTAAATTACCATGCGAAAATTGACAACAACACAATAGCCACATTGCCCCTTAGTGGGCAATACATACCGATGATGTAATCGAATAAATGTTATGCATGTTAATAACATACATACATACACACATACATCCATACATAGGAGGATAGAGATATGGCTCTTAACAATTGCTGTTGTTTTTATTGTTTAATTGGACACGGAAATGCGTATGTCGCAACAACAAGAAAGGACTCATGCCGGACCGAATTCGCACATTTAAATGGGAATTTAATGTTGGAACGTGCGTCCGTTCTCTTATCGATTAAACGGTTGAAGGAGTCAAATTGGCATAATTTGACCAAAGCAACAGCAGCATGGAGGGAGGGAAAGGGAAAACATGAAAATGTAACGATATGATGCCAATTAAGTGAGCAGATAATAAAACGATCTAAATGTTGTGATGTATTGGAATCAATAAATAAAACGACCATGATGCTAAGTTTTTGTGAATAAAATTTATATCTCGACGCATTCTATGAAACATTACTGCAAGAAGATTGCACACAACAGCAGTAACTGAGTAACTGACTGATTAATGAAGGTTTATCTGGTCGTAAATAGCCAGAGTTTAATGAAAATAAAATGATTGCTACAATCACTGCTGCGGTATGGCGTTGATTGATAAAAAAAACAACTGCAATGGCGAAGGAGCCATACGTGCATGACCCAACGAACAGCAGCGCATGTCCTAGCAAAGTGGAATAGATAGCTACCCATATATTAAACTGAAAAAAAGTTCAATGGCACAAGCAACCTCGTTGAGAAAGTCAACGTTGCTTTTATGTTGTTTTTAAGGAGCTGAAGAGTTTTTGCAAATGTGTATTATTTTAATATATCTAATAAGGTTTGTCAACATTGCGGTGCCCCCCAGGCCCATAGAAACATACATATATAATTTATTTATTATAATGGTGAACTCCAAGCACTGAAAATTTTTAAGAAACAAAATTTGCACTGCCACATACAAAACTTTCTTAAAGAGTTTTTTGTAAAGGCCTTAGCTCTCGGTCTATTATCTTCATTATGAGAATATTTCTTGAAAAAGATATTGGAAATTGCAGGAACCATACATTCTATATGGAGTGTTATTTGAGCTTTTTAAGATGTTAACTTGTGTATTTTTAAGGAGGAGTTGATCGATCACTGTACGATCACTTGTAATGAGTACTTTTTAGAGCGCACAGAAATAAATTTTCGTAAGAAACTCACATTTTTCAAATGTGAACCATTTTTTATTGCGGTTTGACTTATTCCATCGGTTGCCTGAATGTTTTAGTTTTTGTCTTCTGGTTTTACAAAGTCAAAACCAAGGTTTATAGCCTCGTTGTAAAACATCGCTCATTTCATTTTTTTTTATTTTTATTTTTCAATCGTTTTACTAATTACACGCCATAAAACTGCATCCTGATATTTTTGGTCATGCGGATATCCAGCCAACATTATTTTTGAGGTTGCATTGCGCGCACTATTTCTAAAAAATGAAATCAGTTTTGGCATTTTTCAAGAAAAAAAAGTCTGTTTTCTTTTTGTCGTGACCATTACTTACTGTTTTGTTATTTCTTTCCTTTTTGCCTAGTAAAGTTTTATGATTGGTATTTCGGAGTACAAACGAAACGATTATTCGCGCTTTCCGTTTTTTATAAGCCGATCCAAAGACAAAAAACTCAAATAAAAAAACTGCCTTGGTATTATGGTTCCAGTTATCTAGTTTTAGTAATCTAGCATGTTCGCAGAATTTGAAAGAAAGTACAGAATTGACCTTGTATGATGATCAATTGCTGCAATAAAAAAATGACTATGGCTTAAATATTTAAAAAAACAGAGCATTTTTTTTTTTTCTGAAAAAAAAAGTCTACTTCATATAGGTATAATTTGCTTGATTTTAGTAAAAATGTCTACATTGTTATGGGAACGCTAGCATCGAGATGCGGTTTTTTGTAAATATTTTATCTACTTAATGCGTACCTATACAAAGCTGATTGCATATGTGATGCGATCTGCGTAAAGTCACCTTATCTAGCCATAATAAAATTTCTCATTTAGATTCAAAATTGCGAATTTTCCGAGACTTTGCTAAACTAAACCACTCGCTCTAGAGCGTGCGCTCTAAACTCAGATCTTTAGCTCTACATCTTAGACTTTTAACGACAACCATCTACTTTTTCCATATTTTGGACGTTTTTCAAATGTTTCTACATTTTTTGACTTATCAACATTTATTTAGAATAATTTATCGAATTATTTAACATTTTTCGAATTTTCAACATTTTGTCGCATTTATGACGTTTTCCAATAAACAGTCGATTCTCGCAATTTCTTAGCAATATAGAAAGTGACTAGGCCGAGAAATGTCTTCGGAAAATTCATCTCACAGTGAAACAAAATTCGAATATTACACTCAAGTTACAAATTCCAAGCCCGGATTCTTAAAAACTTCCTATATGGTATTCCGAATTTTTCGAGATCCAAGTTCATATATGTCCATACTATACTTATAGCATAGCACAAATTAGTTTTCAGCACCTCAAAGCCTATAGACCTTTGTAGATAAATCGTTCTTGTTTTTCCATCTCGAAGAAAGCAATATACGATAATAATAGAAAATAGTAAAATTTTATGTTCTTAAGAAACGAAATCCTTTAGATTGATATACTATGCATAAGTAGACATATAAAAAATAAGCTGCTTTTATGAATTTAAAACATTCTTTCTGCTTTGGTCGCATAAACTGTTTAACATAATGTGGAATCGCTTGTGTTTAATTTGATGTCATATGTTGGCTTCAATGTTTATCTCGTTTATTCGAAACAATAAAAAAAATTCCCATATTTGTTTCAACTTAATATTATGCATAATGATTAAACCATAACCGGCCGAATCTTCCGAGCCACTCACACTTTTGGTTATACTCGTCAGATGTACATACATATGTATGTATGTACACACCTACATCGGTGCTGTTTCGCATTCCCTCGCATCTCTTGCTAAATAACTCAATTATTAATTTTTAGTATACTGCTGCCATTTATCAGAAAAGCCACTAGCATGAACGGTCCATGGAAGCAGCAGCAGCATCAGCAGGAGATGTGGAAGCTTAGTAGGAACAGCAATTATTATGCTTTTGACGATGTGTCTTTGAACGTTATTGCTTCGGCAATATAAATTGAAAATTCTCCGCATTCTGGGTTGGTATGTACTCATAGATTCTATTGTGTGCATATCATGCTGCTATACTCATGCAGCTACAAGAGCTGATTCGAGCACACAGATATGGTATATGGTAATGTTTATATTAATACTACGGTGATTATGCGCGTATGTGTTTGTCGCAATTCCGGCAACTAAATTCTGATTGGTTGCTATGTGGGGAAGGGGGGGCGACAAATTGATAGCCAAAGAAATGTCTGTCATGCGCTAAGGCCACACCCTTGTTGCTAACATCTGGTCATGAGATGAGAGTGGATTTCAGTTAGAAATATTTTGGACGTTTATTTTAAGTTTCGGATAAATGTTTGCTCGTTGAACTGGTGCTTGAAGCGACGGTATATCAAAGAGTTTGTGTGTTCTAGAGAAATGGAATATAAATATATTAAATAAGTCGGTTATAGTCGAAAATTTTAAGATTTATTGCAATTTGTTTTTAATTTTGATGTACTGATATTTAATTATATAATAACTCCTACAGAACACCGTGCAACACCATTTTTAATGAGCGGAAAAATTGATATACACGCGAACTACAGTTTCAGCACAGTAAAACTGTATCCTCAGCCTTTTCCTAGAACGTCAGCTTTCTTTTAAGAAAAGATACATTTTTTCAAATAATGTCGACAAGTCAAAAAAAAAGAAGATATATTGTTTTAAATCGTATTGATTATCCTCATTCACTTGGTATATGTATGTAATCCTCTTAAAAATTTTTTATAACTGCCTGATCCTTGAAATTTCATAGTCCTTTTCAAATATATTAACTTTTTAGAATGAAGCCTGAGGTCTCAGTTTTATTTGACTTACCTGCATATAAAGTATATTTTTATTGCAGAGTGTAATCGAAATTGTTTATTCTACACGAGTACATTAAATTTTCAAACTACATTTCCCAACTTTCGACATAAATTTAGAAGAGACCAAACATTTTTGAAACAATATTAATTGGCCCTGTTATATGTTTATGAGCAGGAGAATCATGTCAAAAGCGATAATTTTTGAGCATTTTAAAGTTCACAGTGGTGCTTGAAAGGGTGTTTTTTTGTCTGTGTTATTTTTACTGTTAGTTATTGTGCGGGAGCTTGAAGTGCCAATTCACCCAACGCCGTTTTCATATGCTTCTTGAGACATCGACTAAATGCTTTGCCAACATTAGTGCGTTAGGTGGGTCCAACTCTGATTTTTTTCGAAGCGAATTCAAACAGTTTGAAGAGTTTCCACAACGTTTTATTTTTGAATCGGACGGTATTTTCCGCAAAACTGTTACTTTAAAGTTTTCTTAATAAAAAAAAAAAACAAAACCATCTGTTCCTTTACTGACTTGCTATCAGTACTACTGTATGGGTTACATCTCCTTCAATTTTCTTCTGATTATGTTCCTACAGTGAGCTACAAATCTTTTTTGTTTTATAAAGGAATATTTTTAACCATCCTGGAAAGAAAATCAAATTTCCGGAGGTAAAGCTTATTAAGCTTCATTTCAAGATTTACTCAGAAGTTGCACTATACTATACTTTTATAACCAAGAATTTATAACGAATTATTGGAAAAAATATTGGAAGCCAAGCTTAAATCACACATTTTTCGAAAAAAAAAACTTATTGCACCGCGAAATCTGGTATCAGCTAAGGGGTATTTTGACTTCATATACAGTAGACGTCTAATATAACGAACTAATTAATGTACGACTTTTATTTACGCATACTCGTATAAAAGTTTAGTTAGATTTTGGAATTAACAGCGTTGTTGAATTAAACAGCGTTCGTTATTTAGTGAAAATTTTTAGCGTTCGAAATTAAGAGACATCAATGGAATAAAGTGCAATTTGAAAAACCATTCGTTAAAACAGTAAAAAGTGTCCGGTTTGACCCTATGTATGGACAAAATTTAATACACAAATCAATGGGGGAGAATGAGAAGGCCCCAGATCTCTCTAAGAGGGTGCTTTGACCCGATTTGTGCAAAGAAAATTTTACTGCAACAATCGATGATAAAGGTAGAAAATATATTTTAGAAGTCACCGTTCCCTTATATGAAAAATAAGTTTTATTGCACCAATCGATAGGAAAAGTTGAAAAAAAGAGTAATTCGACAAATGGTGGAAAAAGTGTTTTTTTAAATAAAGTTATTGCAAAATTAAATATTCGGTAATTTTATAAACAAAAGCTTGTTGCTTTTGAACAAATAAACCGATCTGAATGAACCTTTGGCACACTAACGAGATTGAATGGAACTTTAATTAATCGTTTGTAAATTTCCAAAAAAAAACTTTTTTCATAATTATTTCACTAATTATTTTTAAATAATTAATTTTTTTGTGTCAGTTTTTTATGCCTTTCAAAAATTTGAAAAAAATGTCACCAACTTTGAAGTGAAAAGACACATTTTTCATATACCGGATGATAATGAATATGGCACAATTGAAAGTTAATTCACTGAAAATATAAATAATTTCGGATACATGACCGACGAAAATATTTCACACAAAGCTTCTAGAGGTTCTGATTATTGGTCACTTTTTATGTCAGCAATAACTCGAGTTATGAAACAAAAGCTGCAATTATTTTAAGTTTTATCACCCTTAAAAATATAAAATTTTGGCGGTGTGGCTAGGTCCCGGGAAACTTTTATTTCTTGGTGTACACAAGGCACGTCAACAACTTTATTTTTCACTTACTATATGTATATTACATGAACATCAATATATATACATATATGTATGTACATGTGAATATATGTAATTGTTTTACAAAGTATAAATTTATTCAACAGACTAATCACGACCAATCTTGTGCGTAACCAAAGGTCTATCAACACGAACAACGCGTTCAGCAACATTCAAATAGGCCTCGTACTCTACAATATCCGGTGTTGTATCGTAATGGTAATGACCGCCCCAATTAGATGAAGAAAATGAGTGAAAATGTGTCAACCTTAAGTCCAAGCCCTGGAAAACGAAACAATATTAATATTACTTGATTCTTTAAATATTTAAGTGGTAACCAACATGCTCATTAGTGACCAACGTTCCGACGGCATTTAATTTGGCTGGCATATCATAAAACTTAAGCCAGTTATTGACTTCTTCTTCCGAGTTGATGGGTGTCTTGCTAAACGCACGCATAACGTGCTGATGCGCTGTGCCCGCATTTATGAGGAAAACACCTCCCATGCCTATAGTCAAAAACGAGTATTTTACAATGAAATGTTTTTTACGATATTCCAGATATTCCTTACCGACAGTCTTATCTTTGAATTTTGCTTCCAATGCAAGACGTATGCAATCGATGAAATTTTGCTCTCCCTTGCGTTGTTTGCAGTGAATTCGTAAAACTTGGCCAGGCTCACCATTGCAAGCATACATGTTCAATAGTAATGCGCAACGTGGATCAGTATCAGGTATGCGTTCCAGCACACATTCCTCCTGGGGGCCATGAACTCTTGATGTATAGCTACCATTGGTGAAGGTATCATCTTCCTTGATGCTCATATTAAACATACCCTCGCAATTGATGCTACGAAGTGGATATGGACCAGCACCAGCTCCAACACCGAAAATCTTTTTACATGATCCCATACTCCGCACCAAGACTTCTTTAACGTTGTACAGTTTGGATAGTTGTACCAACGGGAGCAGATATGGAGGACCGCCAATTTCCAAAAGCGTTGGAGAACCTCCAAAACCTAGTGATGCGAAAACACAAATAAAAGAAATTATAATATTTTCCGATATATGAGTACGTACATGTTAAAAAGTTTTTAAACATGTTGATCCTTAAAGTTAATCAGTTTTCATCTTGTCAACAATAGAAAAAAAGTTAGCAACTATTTTTTCAGAAAGTTTTTAAAAAAAAAAACTGTTTTAAGCACGTTTGACCCGAGAAGGCGAATCGCTAAGCATACCATAAATTCGAATATTTAGACTTTACATATACATATACATTTGAAATTGTAAAAAAAGTATTGGTCAGAAATACTTATGTAAAAAAAACTGTCATCAAAAACATTGAACAACATTTTTTTTTTTAATAAATAAAATATGCATAAACATATACACATGTACATATGCATATATCGATTTTGAAAATAACTTTTTAAATACTTTAATATGTTTTTGTTGAAATTAAAGAAAAATGCAAGATTTTGTGGTCGATAGGACTTCTAGATTAATGCTATTTTTTGGGCGGGGCATAGTGATCCTAAATCTTGCTAGAAATGAACCATGTTTTTTTTTAAATCAAAGCTAACGTCGGAAAATGTAAAAAAAAAAGCAAAAACATTTTTTATGGCTTGAATGCATGGTTTGGATGATTTACAATATTTTTGGGTTATGAAAATTTTCAGAAAACTTTCAGTTTTTGCGTTAATGATTAAAACAGTTTTGGTCTAAATTTCACCTTTTATCATTTTTTGTTCCTCAAGGTTAAACTATTTTCGCTTTGGCAAAGAATACGCAAATATATTTACGATTTTTTTAAAAAAATAAAATTTTTAGATCCCTACCTCCCCTTTATAAAATATCGTAGATGATTGGGAGGCTAAGCGTCTTACGTATTTAATGTACACCCCCTGATTCATTTAGTTTTATTAATTAGTTTGACAAACCTTTATCCACTAGACCAAATTTTTCATCAGTTAGATCTGGACATTGTACAATCTCCACCGTGGAACTGTTGAAATTCTGAGATAGCGGCTCACATATGGCTGTAATAATATAACGAAAAAAAAAAACATTTTTAGAGACTTCACTGTAAAAGCATTCATATTAACCGAATTCTTATCAAATTATCTACAAAGGTGGATAAGCTTTTGAGAGAAAAGCTTTACTCTTAATTTTTGCTATTCAGAGAGCGAGCAATGTACAAAACCGGTCGGTCGGTCGCATGCCGTCGATATGTATTCATATTTTTTTATTGACTATCCAAAAGAAAGAAAATATTTCAATAGTAGAACACCTGAAATTCACTTTCAGTTTCCGTATTTATGTAGCTGTTATTGTTTTCTCTATAAATACCAATTTTAATTTCCTCGAGCGATGGCACATAAAGCGGTTTCTCCTCGAATAGCAGCTCTGCAGTATTTAGATGTTCGGTGGTCGACATTTTCTCTGTTTTTATTTTGGAATAAATTATTAATTGTCTCACTACACACGCAACATTAAAAGTTTGCCGGAGAATCATAATACAATAATACAGATCGGATACATGACTTTTCCGTCCAGAGTAAAAAAAAATTATATCAAAATAAATAACTTTTTTTTTGACATTGGCCGCAAGATAAATAAATATTTTTGTTTTTCACTGACAAGTGTATCCAGCCTGTATTACTGACAATGAATCCGCAGAGAACAGAACAATTAGACGTACAGTTAATGTTTGGATACAATCTACGACTAAACTGTGATGGCAGTAACAAGTGAGGTTCAACTACTTGTTTGCTCACAACTTATTTACTTTAAATTAATTTTATAACTTGAGTATGTACAGGGTGCATGAGATAAGATAATGAGCCCGCATATCAAGTCAAGATTTAGGTTCTTTTGACTAATAATTGCCTGCACTTCCAATTGTAAGAAAGATACAATATTGTACATAGTACATTGCAGATATACACATGTATATACTATATATACTTATTTATGTCTTCATTGAATGATTTAAAACAGCTCATATGTTTTACTTCTGTAAACATTTCTTGTAAACAGAGGTTCTTGTATTATGTTTTTTCATCGGAATATAAATGACATTTCGTTGACTTTGATATTCAAAAGTTTAAAACTTAAGTGCAACAACGATTACGGTAAGGTATTTGCCATCACTCACATGTATGTATGTATGACAAAAAATAAAAATTCAACAGATATGTACATATGTATGTATACCGGGTGTCCCATTTTAACTTACACAGCTGAATAAGTCATAAGTCAAGTTAGAGGTCAAAGTGACCCCTGAATTTAATTTCTGGCCTCATTCTGCTTGGTAATCATTGGCAGGACCGCTGCACAATCTTGCCTTAACTGGCTGCAGCTTTTCTGCACCAAGCGGGAATTCGACCTTGAATGAATAACCTATCTGCCTGAAGTACGGAAAAGCGAAGAAACTGGATGAGTAGAACATTCATTCAGTTTAAAATAAACTGATTTTTTGGCTTTTGGTCATTTCTGTAATTAGTTTTTGAGTTTATTCCAGAGATTGCTACAGGTGAGTCGAGGGTGCTCTCCGCTAGAACTTCAATTTAATTTTCAAAAAAAGTTTTTTCTTAAAAAAGAGCCAACCAACCTTTTTTATAACAATGTTGGCATGCATATAAGTACTTATGTACATATATATAGCTTTTACTATAACAACACCCTATTTGGAATGTAAAAGTATTTTCAATCCAATAAAACAAAACCAAAACAAAAAAAAGCTTAACACTCTCCGCTCACCTTACACTTGACACAATTGTATGTGATAAGACAGTCACATTGCATTTGCACTGTTTACAAACAATTTGCCACGGCAGATAACACACGAATGACCGCATTTTACAATTACGAGTACATACACTCTGGACATTTGAATGTCAATCAACTGTTGTGCTTAATAGATAGTATTCATGATAAACCTACCACAAAAAAGATACGCAAATTTATTAAGTTACTTTTAATGAAATTCTGATAGGTACAAACGAAAACATTTAAGTGAATTAAGAAATTTATTAAATAATACAAATTTTAATTTTGATTTTGAAACAACCTTATTCCAACCAAATATATAAAACATTATGATCTACAAAATGGTCCTTCTGGCTTTGTCGTCAGTGCAGCGGTTTTTAAGATATTTGATAACATCGATTTTCCAAAGTAGCAACTGAAGAACAGCTTCGTATGTTGAGGATCAGAATATTCCGGAAGATGCTGCAAAACCCATATGATTCTATTCGGTATTTAAAACTTGAAGCCGGAAATTACTTGTCAGCAAAAATTCAGCCAATTTTTGCGATCTAATTTCATTAGAAATCTGATGTACCAAAGCTAAAACTCACTCACGATCTAAAGATACCATACAATTACGTGAGAGTTCACTCACATAAGCACCGGCATTGTTTCACATGGGTTTTACACAATAAAAACGTCTTGATCATGATTTAACTATATTTATACCTACTAATCATGGTCTTGATTACACTTTTAAATTTCATAAGTTCGTTTATATTTTCTCTATTTGGTCTCTTCCCATAACTTTTATACTTTTACATACTTATGTACATATATCAGAACGGTTGTGGGACCAACTCTTATTTCGTGCAACTTTTCTGTCGTCAAACTGTAGTTTCTATACAGTTGAAGTTCTGTATGTGATTTTGACAGCAGAAGCAAGGTTGTATTTGGTGGAACTTTGACAGCTGTGGCTTACCTCATTATTGTATCATGCGTGTCATGACTGAACGAGCATGTTGTTTATTTTGTCATTATTTTCATTCGTTGATCTCATCGGTTTCGCTTTTGCCTTTCGCGTTTATTCCGCTACGCTTCCGAGCGTTAAATTTATTTATCTATTATTTTTTTGGGACTGAATTATTTGTTGTTATTGTTGTTGCTGCAACGCATACCAGTTTTTGTAATATATTTTAAAAAAAACGCAAAGCTGAAATCATCGTACGTTTTTGAAAGGAAAAAACAAAAACTGCATTTACCTATAAGGAAACCGAATACGTGCGAAATATGTGATTAAACCAAAACAACAGAAAACATAGCATTTAAACGTTCGCATAAATAAATAAATTTAGTTTTGGCTGAGAAGAAGAGAAGAAGAAAAATGGGAATCATTCTAGCTAAATTTAGGGTATTTAATTCAATCAAAAAAAAAAAAAATATTCCATATCCATATTTATTAAAAATTTGTTATTCAATTTTTAATGACGTGTGCTGTCGGCGTCCAATACTTTTGTTGGCGCCGCCGCCCACTCTGTTGTTTCTATTTATAGAAGGAAAAGACCACAGCTGAGGTTCTTGAGAATCTGGAGGAGCGCATTCAACAAATTGAAAAATATTCAGTCAATACACAGGAGCAGAAAAAGCGATTTGTTGGCAATTTTTTGGCATGCTCCATTGGTATCTATGTCGTGGCATTTTTAATATTCTACTTTGTCTACTTCCCACCTACATGGAAGAAGCGCATCATATACTCGGTACCGCTATTGCTGTTCCCAGTGGTGTAAGTCATAGTGCAGCATTCTCCTCATCTCGTAAAATATCTTCTCTCATTCTCTTCTAGCATAATTCTCCTACGTATGATGTTTACGTGGTACTTTCAGCGCAAACTCAACAAAAATTCAGTAAAATTAAGTGTCTTGCGCGCAGAGAAAAAGAAAATCTTGGAAAATGTCATGGACACTCAGACTTATAAGGTATTCGCAATTAGGAATGGGAGAAATATGGCCATTGCATGTTCGGTGCTAGCATTGTATGTTAAGCTTGCTGCATTTGCGACGTCTGCATGAGTCGTTAAAAATATTTGCAAATTTCATATTTCGTTCGTAAATTAAGACGGTTCATTCATTCGATGATGATCAGTATGTTGAGCATTCTTATAAAATATAAAAGTAAAGTTAATATGTAATGAATCAGAGCTTTCTCATTTCATCATGATGTCATAGTCTAATTACTGAGACTTCGCAAATTCGAAAATATCTAGAAGGCAATCAATAACCACTGTGGGTCTACTCAAATAATAATGATAAAAGATTGTGAAGTGCCTTGCAAAAGTAATTTCCTTTAACTTCTATGATACAGCCCAAACATTGGATCTTAGATTCTCAAATCTAAGGAAACGGCGATGAAAACGAAATATTTCCACTTTTTCATTATAAGTAGATAAAAACTAAATAAATTAATTTCTTATTATTTTCTGTGATAAAATTGCAAAATGTCCTTCAAATGGGCATGCGAAATTAGAGAAAATGTTCCGTATCGATGTAAACTGAAAAGTATTCAACGAGTGTTGTTGGGTCGATTAACAGTGTGGTAGTCGTATTTTCATACATAGAATTTTTACTTAAGAATTTATTTAAATTTGTAATAGGAACTATAATAGTAAATATAAAGTTTTGCAGGTAGTTGCATAACAAAGTGCCCTTTACAAATTTTGTAAATTGTCTCACTGTAGAACAGAATAAAAGCAGCAGCACCAAAATCTACCAAAATTTCAAAACATTTAAACAAATATGTCGAAAAACAGGGTTGCGTAATATATGAACAGCCTCTTATGGTGTAATTCTAAAATAATGGACAGTTCTGTATCAGATTTAGCCACTCAAAACCATAACAGAAGTTCTGCTTCATACCGCACAAACATTCTATTTTTCCATTAAGTGCCTGGAAGGTTACTTTATGGCTTCAACCACTAATAACCGAACCCGACCCATAATACGTAGCTTGGATGTGTCCTTATAATTTCTTCGAATTTTCCCTTACATATTCCTGAGAAGTAAATTGTGTATTAGCTGATGAGCAACGCTGTCTTCTAGAGTTCAAAATTTTTCATTTTACAATCGATATTTATCACAAACATCTATTTTTCAGGTTGCTGTTAATCTTCTCTCTCGATTTGGAGATAAAACGACAAACGGATCTAAACCAACATCAGGTATACATTTTAAGGAATTGTCTCTTTAATATAAGTCTTAAATTGTTAATACACACATAACAGCACTAACACCTAAGTTAACCAGCACAACGCCGTTGCGACCCAATCAATCAATTCGGGGACTAACAGCATCTTACCCCGCTAATAATCAGCTGAATACAACGGCAAATCGCACTGGACTCACAATCACACCGCGGCAACAGTTTTTGTCTAGCGGCTATGGCACAAGTTCTTTATCACGACAATTACTTGCAACTTCGCCAGAGACGCGCAATCTCCAAGAGTTGCGTCGACGCACACCGTTTCCAATAGTCAATCAACAAAGTAAAGGTGTGTTTGAGCGATTGGTTGACATATTGATCGGAGATGGTCCACAAGATCGTTTTGCAATGATATGCAAAGAATGTTTTGCACACAATGGTACTAAAATTATTGTTGAGTCTTTCTTTTTAATATGTTTTTGGTTTTTCAAAGGTATGGCTCTTAAGGAAGAATTTGACTTTGTCACATTTCGCTGCGCATTTTGCAATGTCTTAAATCCATCACGTAAAGCACGACCTGTTGGCCCACCTTTGCCCTTACAACAAGGTGCTACGCCCAACAGAATCACTAACGCCAGCGATAGTTCAGATTCATCATCTACATCGGATAATGATGAACATGGTAGAGCTTTTAATGTAAAACTTATTTTTACAATTTATTTTGAGTATGGTTTTTGTTTTTGCTTATAGAAAAAGATAGCACTGAATTACCACCAGCCATAATAACGACTGAAGCCAACTTACCGGAGGCTAACAATGGTAAAAAAATTCAAACTGTAGAAAATGACAATGATTATGATGCTGATGACGATGTGGACCTAAATAAGGAGAACGAAAGCGAAGCGGCGCATTTGCATAAGAATTTTGGTGAAGACTCGAAACATAACGATGAATATAAGAAGGAATTGTAACGCTGTTTAATTTGAATCTATGCTTAACATGTTAATTATTTATAAATAATTTTTTACAATGTTTTTTTTTTTGTAATTTACATAATGAGAATATGCTAGTTAACGCTTGATTAATGCTTACTTTTCGTACAAGTTATATTACAAACTCGTTTTGTTTAGCTTCAAGCTTTATTGAACTTAGATTTTCTTGAATTTAATGAATATTTATGACATGAATTTGTTTTTTTTTCGCTTTGAAAGCGAAATAAATGAAGTTAAAAATTAAAATATATTATTTTTTAATATAAATTATTATAGTAAAAAAAATATGAAATAGATCTGTTTCTGTTCAGAGGCAAGATCTTTTCTTATATCTATCATAACTTTATGGCATCATACTGTAGTAGCGGTGGATATGACTCATTGCATGGAAAAAAGCAAAACTAATTATATAATGCAAGTAATATGTACGTGCGATTTGACAACCATGGCTCGGTCCATTTTAATTTCTACAAGATGTCTTCTATGCTTCAATGATTTTCATCTTGATTAAGCTCGCAATAATAAGGTTAATACTGGCTCATATGCGATGCTTAAAATTTGTAAATAGTGAAAAAGATTGCAATACATAATTTTTTATCAATTTCGCAATTGTTCATGCTCTACGCGCATTTAACAATTATATTACCTTAACTGACACAATCCCCATCACTCTGCCAGAAAAATAAAGCATGCGTCGTCTGTCTGTCCGTTGACAAACATAGCTAATAAACCATAGCACTATTGAAACTTTTCCGGACCATTGATCAAGGCTAACGAGACCAGATTGGTGAACAAAAGCCGCAAACTTTAAAGGCAACTCGAATCAAATCGAGGCGAATTGAAACCTGACTAAAGTATGACATGACGCCACCTACAGTATTTGACATCGCCAAGTGCGCACGGTCACCTAGAGAACCTAACAACAACAATGTATGCAACAAGAAGTGGCGAAACCACCGCACCTCAGCATTCCACTGTACGAGTTTATGTACAGCGCTGTTCAATGGACGCCTACCGAATGACTGAGGGTTCGACACGACTTGACCACAAATACCACAACTAGAATGTAGATGTTAATGCACTTAGCTGCATCAGGCTGCCAACCAATCGACCAATCAATTGTGTAAGTACCTAGAAAATCTCAGCGCAAGCGCAACACTTCGAATTGAATTCTAAGGTTGACTGGAAACAACGAGTTGCATTGCTGCAGTGTGGTCTGCTTAAACAACCGTTAAAATGCATTATAAAGGTGTCTAATATTGCATAAAATGCATATGTATGAATGTTTGTATGTGGGTGCGTATGTATAGGTATGACTAATAGTAAGTATGTATGTATGTACATATTAAAATATGTAGCAGTTTATTACATTGAAGTAATTTATTTAAAAAAAAATTTTGAGATTTTCAATTTCATGCAAACACACTTAAAGATTATGATAATCATCGCAGTGGCGACACCTTCTATGATCCCTACAGTCCCATTACAAGAAATCTAAGACTAGACATTTGGAAAAGTACCATCGAAAGGGTAATGCTCGCAACCGCTCTTCTAAATTCTTTTTGAGAAACTCTACGCGCGACAAAAGGCCACAAGCGACACCTCACAAAGAACTAAAGTCATCATGTACCACTACAGCTACCATACAACCGGTAGCGGGGTATACTTGTGCACCGCATTCGGTTCAAAAGACGAACTCTTTCTCCAGAAAAATTTATGAAAATACGTAGAAAACTTTGGGGGCTTAAAACAACTTAAGACACATTACACTTATTCCTGACTGACGCAAACATAGTCGAAGAATTGCTTACCTTAGGGTATGCTTTAACTCCACAAATGATCTCATAGTGGAGATAAAATGAATAAATGTGTGCTTAGGCTGGATAGGCTTTGCCTTTAATAGCTGTAGTACCGACTGTTGTAGAATGGCTTGAGTTGCGAAACAGGTCTTAGAGTCTGTGGAGAGGAATATTCGCTACAGAATGAATAGTTCTTTACGCAAGGATGGTATGTGGTAAGAAATCAACCGATGAATCTATGAGCTGTAAAATCATATGGATGTCG
This sequence comes from Meiosimyza platycephala, assembly GCA_963662105.1. Taxonomy (NCBI): domain Eukaryota; kingdom Metazoa; phylum Arthropoda; class Insecta; order Diptera; family Lauxaniidae; genus Meiosimyza; species Meiosimyza platycephala. The sequence continues at coordinate 1,958,456 of OY759211.1, forward strand.
CTCAAAAGTTAAAGCTCCATCGACTGCATTGGACCAGACGAATCATCTAAATGGATTCACAAGTGCCAATGATCGCTGACAAGCTAGAAAGATCTCGCCAATGATCGAAAAAGCCAAATAAATAAGTAGTATTTGAATATTTTATAAGGGTTGTTAGTGCGGACAAATATTATGCAAAAGATAGGAGAAAAAATATTTCAAAATAAAAGCGGTAGTTCAAGAATAAATAAATTTTCTCAGTGCATATAATTACAATAAGTACCAATAAGTCTAATAAACTTTTCAAAAACAGCAGTGATCTAACTGAGGTATGCTTAAGAAACAGTGTCATATTTAAGTATGAGTACTATAAGTGTATTAATATATATGTATGTACGTACGTACATATCTATGTAAGTATGTTTGTGCTCGTAAGTATTTATTTGATTGTGCATTAAGTGTCTGCAAAACTAGTGCAAGTTCGCACAAAATAAAAACCGGCTAAAAGCTCGATACACTGATATTTATCTTCCGGTAAGCATAGAGTTTCGCAAGCAGCAAAAAGAGGTGAGGTTATGTTTTTATGATATGTGGTTCTATTCATATACACATGTATATATGGAAGTATTTATATACATAAGTGTATCGGGCAAAATTCCATTATGCACAAAAAAAAAAATAAAAAAATAAAAATGCGCACAGAAATAATTGACATTCAATGGAATTGCATTTTAATAACATGGTTGCAGTGGCGACATAAAGCAGCCTGTAGGTATAATTTAATGAGGTGTAGGTAAAACCATTAAAAAATAAATGAATCAAAATTTCCAAAAAAATATTCGAATCAAAGGCCACTTTAGAGCTACTACCAATGGTAACTATGCTAAGATGAATTATAGAGCTGGTGTCTTTAGATCCAGCACTAGGATTTTAGTCCATGGGAATTACGTTTTATTTTCTGCGATAAATTCATTCCACATTTCTATTCAAGATGGTTAGATTGCAAGTTTTTATTTTTTTTGTTATTACCTATTTACTTTTCTATTTAACATAACTTTAGACATTTCGAAAACCGTGGCTTTAACAATTTTAGGTTCACCGGAAATATGGGAGAAATTCAAACTTAGTGTATTGAGCTAAGAGGTTACTATGTTGACAAATAAAACTTATTCTGGAATGTATTGTCTTACATAGGCTGATAACTTTTCAGCCCGCTCCCAGATTATTCCAATTTTCAGAAATTGCTTGGTATAAGGCGATTAATATTTGAAAACGCTCCTGTTTTTTTTAGCCTTTTGGTCGCATGAATGAAAGTTCATTCCATTGCCAATGTCTGTCCATAAGTTTATCAGTCTCGTTTTCTATATGGCTGTAATAAGCAATAATCTGCGGTAATAATCATGCTAAGTATTCAATCAGTCAACGTAACAACAGCAATAGCAGCAACAACAACTATAGCAACTACATACCTACTCCAACACCTCAAACGACCAATAGAATGAGAGGAGTGTGGTAACTGCAGGTAACTGCAGCAGCAGCAACAGCAGCCGAGCGACAACAACAGTAAGATCAATTTTTATTTCGCCCAAGCGTGCAAACGCAAATTCTATTCGGGGTATATAAGTGTCAACTTTAACCGGACCAAATAACAGTTCGGTTCAGTACGAAAACCAAATTGGAAGTTTAAATTTATTTTTATAGTCCAATTTGCTTAGCAATATAATTTCCATTGAAAAGCCTCAACACCAAACTTAGGGATATTTAAATATGTTGTGTAAATTGGTAAGAGTTTTGCAAGCAAATTTATGAAGCAAAATAAATAATTATATAATTTTTTCCACAGGCGCTCGTCTCGTTGTTGTCGCTGGCTTTTGCCGCTCCACAGCACCAACAAGCAGCACAGTATCCTGCTGGTGTTAATCCAGCGGACTGTCCCAATTTCCCCATCTGTGATAACGCTAGACTTCATAATCCACAACCGCATTGGAATGCTCCACAGCCACAGCCAGCATGGAATCAATGGAATCCAGCACCACAAAACCATTGGGACGCACCAGCACCATCATGGCAACCTCAACCTGCCTGGCAGCCACAACCCGCATGGGGTGCACCTGCTGCACCAGCAGGTGGTGATAAATTCCCTGCCGGCGTAAATCCACACTCTTGCCCCAATTATCCATTCTGTGATGTCAATGCTGGTCATCATGGTGCCCCCGCTGCCCCACCACTACCGGGCTGGACTGAACGCTTGTATCCCGCTGGCGTATCCCCACATGAGTGTCCAAACTTCCCCTACTGTCATTAGAAGAAAAATGCTGCTCGCTAACTACACGTTGCTGCTACGAAATAAAATAGAATCAATTGTTGGACGCAATTTTTCCATCTTCTTCCCCTCCTATACACACTGTCTCATTTGTAAAAGTTCTCAGCAATCATGTTAGAAAAAAAAAGAAATCCTATCATCCTTAAAAAATTTGTTGTTGGCGAAATAAAAATTTATTTTGAAAAAAAAGTTAATGAATCACCGAGTCTTTCTTGAATGTGTGTATCATGAGTATCTATCTATAATTAGATTTAATGATTTAATTACTATCCGTACATCACAAATCAATCAACTGAATTACATACACCCACAAAACTGTCTAAGATTTTGCGGAAATCGTGGCACTGCATTTGTGAAAGTAGTTTTGTAAGGCTACTCGCCTATAAATTCAACATGCGACCACCTCGGTGCACAAGGTCAAGTCCACGTTGAAAATAAGTGGAACCTGAATCAATTGGAGTTGATAATTACTATTTATGTGTAAGATAGTTAATTCAGGCAGTTACATGACATACTTGCGGCAACAAGTTAAACCCGTTTTGCTAACTTCTTGCTCAGAATTCCATATTTGGAGACATTGAAATGCTGCAGTTTAAGGATGCCGGTGCCGTGTTTGCGTTAAATTGTACTCAAGAAGGAAGCATTTAAGTGCTTGTAAACATGTTTGTTAAGACTATATATTCACATATGTACATATATTATGAGATTGTTTCCAATGAAGCCATTACAAAATTTTCAACTGCACTTTTTAAATGACGACAATGTGGTGCGACTAGTTTGTTATGGTTGGATTAGATTAGCTTGTAAACCTTACTGCTAAAGATTTGTTGTTTAATGCTTTTGAGATATCAAGCATTATAATTTCACACTGTCGAAAGATGGTAACAACTTTTGTAATGTAGAAGAAATTTGATTGTACAGGGTGTTTCAATTAAACTGCTGCTGCTTACTGATAAATTCGGATTGTATGAATGAGTTAAATTATTTGCATTTTCGTAGCCAAAATAGCAATGCTCGTTTTTTTTTAATTGAGAGTAACAACATAATAATAAGGTAGCTGCATTCTGCTGTCCAGCCCGCGTCAGCCTTAGAAACTTTTATTAAACTAAAAGAGAAAGACTAAGCTGAAAGTCGCTTAGATAAATTTCTTTATAGAAAAGTAGCAAGTTTTATACGAAGATGACGCTGATGGCAAGTTAATACGATAATAATAATAACATAATAACACACATATTTATCTAGTATTTTTATCTACAAGTTTATTTATTAAATGAAAAATTGCAGTATGAAATCATCAACAAAAAAACAAATGAAAATACGAATAAAACTATGAAAACTAAATATAGATTTGTACAAAAAGTTGTTACTAAACTAAGTATGTATACAATATTTACAAAGTCAACTGTTAAGAACTAACAATGTACTTGACTGCATTTAATACGAATAGCCCTTAAAATCGTGCTCTTCATGATGATCATCGTGGTGTTCTTCGTGGTGTTCTTCGAGTTTTTCGTGGTGCACATGTACCGGCACATGAACTTCCTTGTAAACGGGCACATGCTTGATGACTTCCTTGTAAACCGGCACATGCTTGATGACTTCCTTGTAAACGGGCACATGCTTGATCACTTCGACCTCCTTGACTTCTGGCACTTTCTTAATATGATGATGATGAATGGTGTGGGTGTGGATTTTGTATGGTACGTGAATGGTATGATGTTCACTATCAAGGAAAATACAAAAAAAAAAAAAAACGGATAATATAGAGAAATGTCGTAATACTACCTGCAGCTACTACCATTACCACTACCAGTACATAAATTCAAAAGTGAATCATATCAAATTGTAATAATCCGCATTGATGGCGATTATCGATTAGCAAAAAAAAAACTGAAAGTGAAAATACTCGTTACGAGGCATGTGCACTGATTTGATAATTAAAATATACGCAAGTTCCAGCATTCCAGTGCACGTAGTTGTCTTGCGACTAACAATTAGTGTTTCAAGAAATTGAACATTGAACATTGAATTGATCTCCGATGCAATGTTTGAACTTGCCTTTGTGTAAATTTGGCCGGCGACCAAGGCGCCCATTAACTAACACCTGATTAAGTGCTGCTTTTATGCCAATCACAAAGTTTTGATTAAATTCCTTTTATTGGCGATATTATTGGCATTAATTTGTGACTTAAAATTTCTTTTCCACCACTTTTTTACTGTCGCAAAGTTTCATAAGAGTAAGGTTCATTAACACCATAAAAACATTATGTGGGATGCACTGCTATATAAGATATTTTCCTTATATTTGAAGGAAATGACTTTGTTCGCTCCCAAAATCCAGAGAAAGATACATTTTTTGATATTATTTATGTAGATAGAAGAATATGAATAAATGTTTCACTTACTGTTTGTGTCCAAAGAAACCTGGATCTGGTGCACAGTACGCCAAAGCAAATAATACCGAAAGGATAATCTGAAAAATAGAGCTGGTAAATTATTTATTTTAAATAATTAGTTTTTGATGGCTAACATTCAAAAGAAAGTAACTATTTTTATTTTGCCCTGCAAGATTTTATTTTTTTGTTTCTTGGTTCATATTAGACTAATGTGTGACCTACAAACGTTAGATTCAGAAAATAAAGGTCCTAATTTTGATGTGCGGAAATCATTAAATAAATTTGTAGTGGTACTATCTGAATGGGTGCCTTGATACACTCGCAAATTAAAACTTTCGATTCTAGCAAGCACCCAATTAATTTAAAAAAAAACTGTTGTCAAGGAAAGTGACAAATGTCTGTTACAAACAAACTGCATTATTTTTTCAGATGTAGGGTATATAAACTTTGTACTCCTGTATTCCATATTTACCGTCAATATAAACTAGTAAATATTTGCATAATCGATAGTCTATAAATTTATTTTTAAGATAAAAGAAGTCTTAATTAAAGACATTATATTAATACTTTCAAGGTTTTACTGTTTATTCTAATAACATTGCATTATAAATATTGCACCTTTGTGTTTGTTGCAATATTTTATTATGCCTTCAAGAAAAATTAAATGCGAGTTTATTAAAAAATTGCAAATTACATAAATTAAAGTGTAATGTGTTGGTCAAAATCTTGCTTCGAACAAAAATTCAGTGATAGAGGTACTTCTCTACTGTTTTTTCTTTTTCTAAGAAAAATCATACGATACCGAATAAATAAGAATATAGCAAGAATAATTACATAAGTTTTCAAGGTGTCTGCAAAGTTAAATTTTCATATGACCTATGTTGAAATTTTGCGTAATGACAATTAAGCTATAACAAAGTTTTCATTCAAGATATCAGCTGCGAATCTAGGATTCAGTCATGGGGGAAAGACTAGAAAACATGAAGAAACTAACATAAGTGAATTCTAGCGTGAACATTTACCGCACGAGGCGAAGAACTAAGTAATATGTCGCCCGCTGTTTTTTAAAAAAAATTTCTACCACCAAAAAATTTAAATAAAGGAAAAACCCTAGCGAAATGAATGAATTATTAAATTCAAAACCTGTTTTCTAACTAAATTTTACTAAAAAACTAAAAATGGTCTATCAAATTTAATTACATTTGGAAGTTATTGATCACAAGCGAATCTTAATTTAACAGTACGAGGATCATTTTCCCGCCCCCCAAGCCTTTATTGGCCAGGGCAGGAGCTTTAGCCTCCCTAGATCAGTGGCTGCAAGATATTGATGAAGTAATATCAAATATTATGAAATATTTAATGGAGCTCTTTAAATTATTAATTTAAAAAAATTGCACAACAATTGTGAAGGTCTGACCAAAGAACAAATTTAAATTTTCCCAGAAAAAGTTAATAGGTATATCAAAATTTTTTACTACGCTTTGGGCTGGAAGTATATTAAAACTATTCCTTTGTTTCAAATGGTAATATCTAATTTGATAGGTTTTTTAAGAAAATGTACGTTAAATCGAAACACAGTATGATAGAATGTGTGTGAAAGAAGCCAGAGCTCAAAATATAGTTCCATTTTCGGTAGTGGTGAGATGACCTCATTTGAAGGTCTTATTAAAATCTATATTCAAAATACGACATGGGAGACTTATGGTATTTTTATTTGAATGTACTTGAAAGCACCTTTCAAATGAAATGCAAAGACCACTATTTAACTTTTCGACTACTTGTTTCCTATGAGGCTAATTCATTCAAACTTGTACCCTTGTACCATGAATAAAAGTACAATAAAACCAGAGAATATTTTGCAGAGCTCTAAAGGATGAATTCGCTTGTATTTATTGCGCCGGTTTATTTGTGACCGGAAAAGAAATGACTAATCGTCAAAAAGTTTATATATCCGCCACTTGCAGCTGCAAATGTTTTTCACAGTTGACGTATTTTTTATCCCATTTGTATTCTATCCAATCATAAGTATCGTCACTTTATTGGTTTCGTTTTGCATAATTTGAAAATTAATAAGTTTCACACGATTAAATATTCTGCGCCAGTTTAAAAAAGTTGCACATTGAGCATAAGAAAAATAAGTTTTTGCGGAATCGGTTATTGGTAGTAAAAATCCCAATAATTGTCACTTTTAATGTTGTGTCGCTTTTGTTTATGACTTTGTTTGTTGATCACATTTATTTGTAAATGCAAATTGTAGCTTTGCAATTCAGTTTCACTTTTTATTTTATTTTTAAGTTCTTTGCGACACTTACGAAAATTTTAAGAGCGGCCATATCTAAATTTTATATCGAAAGTTTTTTTTTTTTTTTGAAAAACCGTTGCAATTCACTGTTTAATTGTGACTGATAACCAAACCGCATTGCCTGATCTTATTTATACAAAAGAGGCGCTCGATGGTCTTCGAAATTTTTATTTTATTTCACTTTACGAATTGTTAGCGAACTTCGTTTGTTTGCAGTTTCTTCAGCGGCTGCGGCTGCGGCAGCACAAACATTGTAACAATCAGACAAAAAAAATTCAAAAAAGTTTGTCCAATGGATGGGACGATATTATGCTCTTTGTATGATGGTTTTGTCTCTTCACATAGCGCAGCAGTGATAGCCGTGTGAACATGGCAGCACGCAAGCTGAAAAACTGTTGCGTTGCTGTTAAGTGCTAACAGTGCGCCGTGAGAGCAATGTCAGTAGGTGCAGCTGCGGGCATTGTAATTTGCTGTAACTAATCTGACCCAAAACTGCGACTGTATAGTTGAAATCTTACTAAATAGACATAATAGACAGTTGAGGAGCAACAACTTTTGACCATTGTCTTGAGTTGTTAAGCGTTTGTTCATTTGGCTGTTTGTGATTTTATGGATTTTTTTCAGTTTTTATTCAGCGCTCAATTCAAAGTATATAAAATGATCTATTGTCGCATTTAATATTTTGCTTAATTTTAGGTTATTGTTTTTATTTTTATTATTGCTGAGTGTCGTTTTTAGATTGCTTAACTTTGTCGCTTGATTTAATTTTTTAACATTTTTTGATTATAAATACAGTAGAACCTGCTTCATTGAATTGGCGTTAAATGCTAACATTTTGATTCAGTCATATGGGTGATGGCTTGATTCTACTGAGTGGTCATTTAAAAGAAACCCGGTTAATTCCACGTATAATTCAATTAAATATTTTAGCCCATTAAGCGTGAAATTCAAATAAAAGTGAGTAAATTAAATGGGAACTACTGTATTAATTTCTGGAACCTTCAGTGTGCAATCAATTTATTTGTCACAACTATAGTATTTGTATGAATTTTTTTGAATAAACGCTTAAATTATTTATATAACATCTGAAATTTTCCGTAAGTTACGGAAAGTTTTGTATTTAAGTTGTTAACAGCATTGTAATTTAACATAAAAATTTAATAAAGAAATAATGTCTATTTGTATGGTCTTGTGTTCATTAATTGATATTTAACTATCAATGGAACACAATTTTCGTATTTGCAGAAGTTTTGAATTTGGTCAAGTGGGGATTTCCAACTTCGACTTGAATAAAAATAGCAATAGCAAATTGGGAACTCCGGTATTGATTTCAAAATGATTGAAGACTATTTGAGAAGATATGATAAAAGTGTGCTAAAGTTTTAAATTGACCTCATAGCTTTCGAGATATGATGCTTACTACTTACAAAATGTTAGTTTCTTGAAATTATCATCTTTGAATACTTAAAGCGCAGCGGAAACCAACGCTTTGTCTCGCCCAAAGAGACAGCTCGCAGTTAAACCCTAAAAGTTTTATTGGAGATGTGTGTTTTCGAAAGTAGCAGTATTTTTGCGAAAAATAGAGCATTTTAACTTTAAAGTACTCAAACTTTTGGCATGAAGGTACACCAATATTCTTCTTGATATTTCATGCTACAAATAAAATTTAATTGATTTTTTGAAAACAACAGTTGAATACAAAAGTAATCGAACGCTTTTACATTGACTAAAAAACTATTCTACAAAGCCATTTGTATTACGAACATCAAAAAGAAACATAAAAATTAAAGGAGAATGCGTACGCTGCATGCGGTAATTTTGCACTGCAGTTGAAGAAAATAAAAATTAAAATCTGTTTGGTCTATTTTTCGTGTGTTGCCGTACATCACAGTGACATGGGCATTTCAGTGCGTGACACTTGAAACTGAACGAATTAAGTAATCCGAGTCTGCTGCTTTACTTACGTTAAGTAATCGTAAATTCATTATGTTATTGTGTTTATTGCATAATGAAAACATTGCAAAGTTTTTGATGTTAGTTACTCTGTTATTATTAAATGTTTTTTGACCCATGAACATCACATTGTTGTTTCTATACAAAGCAGATATTAATTTTCTACTGCCAACTAATCTAGCGATAAAACACTGTTTATTTCCTCTTTATGTGTTATTAAATTAATGGGTCTTTAAACTTTGACTTTCCTTAAAATAAAAACAAAACATTGAAAGCAATGTAAACAAACAGCGGATTAACAGAGGCTTAACATTTGCCGTCTGAAGAATTCTCTCCTCTATCGTTACCTATTTCGACAAAGCGTTTTACTTAAATGTAAATTATTAAGTTCAAATTTTTAAAAAACTAAAGATATTTGCTAAACGCAACTATTTCGCTGCTCCCAAGAAATCAATTATCACTCTCATTTGCTGTGTCTAGTCATTAAACACCAAAGCAAAATAATATTGAATATGGCATTTTCTGAAGCGTTGACCATTAGAGTGAACGCTTGCAGGCTTTCGTTGCCAATATTAAATAATAATTTTTAATAGCTTTAATAGCTTTTAGTGTTAACAACAAATACTAGCCATTAAAAAATTTATTTATATCGATTTTCTTAAAATTTGAATACAAATACTTTCTTCTCTACAGAGATTACAACTGGGGAAGGGTTGAACCTTGACCGTTTTAAATTGTTTTAACAACTTAACGCCCGTAGTAAAGTTTTTATAGCTTAATAGTCTAATTCGCTTTTGAGCAATCTTCAGTTTTTATATTTAATAATTTGAATTTAAGTTCGCTTGCGCGAGTATCATTAAAGTCTGAGTGAATGCTATAATTTAAATAAGTGCAGTGGCGTAGCAACAACTTAGCGGACCCCTAAGTGCTACAGAAATTTTACTTCTTTCTAATGAAAGTAAACTCTAAAGTGTCTAAATATGATATTCTGCCCACGGACTCAAATGTGAGGATCTTTTTTTTTTGCTCATCAAACTTAACAAGAAAGCGATACACACTGACATGTTTCGGCCCCTTCTTACGCTTGTGAATATATCTTTCAAGTCAACTTTGACAAAAGTTCCGATCAATCAATACACACTTTTTCTGCTTGAAACATTATTTTTATATCTCATGCTTGTCCTTGATTCAAGGCATCATTTTGTTTTCTTTTTGTAACAAACTTTCTATCAGCCCAAAGGACCATTTCTGGTAATAAGGGTGTCATCTGAGTCTTATGGGTAGACTTTTGAAACTTTAAGCCTTATATTAATCTTTCATTTAATACAATTAAAGTAATATATATATTTCATTTATCAAAATAGAAAGTTGTTTAGCAGAAGTGAATCTCTATTCGAATCAGCTAATCTATTTTAATTCCAGTTAATGTTCACATGTGGCTCGCCAATCATGAACAGCGTATCCTACTGTTTTAAAAGATATTTTATTATTTCGCTCGATAGCTATTTTGTTGAATAGTGTTACTTGTGGGCAATTAAAAAACTGCGTTTTGATCCAGTTATTGTTCTAGCGATGATTTTAATCAAATGAAGAGTTTTATGCAACACGCAAGAAAGTTGAACCTCCTCTTCTTTGCCCATATGTCATCGACTTACAACCTTGAAGTGAGTATTATGCAACATTACTCACTCGAATGTTGCAAGTGCATTAATGAGTGTAGATGAACTCATACTATAATGTAATGAAAACAGAAAAGTAAAAGGAACACGAAACAGAATCAGAAATCAAGAAATCGGTAAATCATTGGTTTCATTAAAAGACATACGGTAAAACAAGCAGCAACGAAACGAAATTACTTAATAATCAGCCAAGTGTTAAGCAACTGTTGCTGCAGCGAGCGAGGATTTCAATGCGGCACAAAGAATACCGTAATATCATCAAGCCGCATCGACGCAACGGTCGCATAAACATTTTTGTATGAATTCGTCAAGCGTTGCCACCGAATTCATCGTTCATTGCTGTCGACTTATTGCGTCAAATATTTTTATTTTATTTTTTTTGTTTTTTACTTTAATTAGGGTTTTGCTTAAGTAGGCCAAAAATCGCAGTCGGAGCTCTTGGCCAAAATGTGGATTGAAAGTGCAGCTCAATTTTCGAGGGCAAATTATTTTCAATTTTTCGGTTTCATTTTCATAATTTTCATAATCGTATTACTGGAAATAAAAATCTTACAAATAATTGCAATTATATAATTAAAAAACAAATGCTAGCAAGCTAAACGAATGCAAACTATTTGCATAGATTTGCCACCTTAGCAATAACAACAACAACAGCAACAACAACCACACTTATTACTTTCATTTTTTCTCTCGCAAAAGACCAAGTGGTCAACATGCAACAATAGCAACAGCCAACTTCCTGAAAAGTGAGTTTTAACTGGAACATACTCTGGGTCGTTAGACCTCCTTATAGCCACTTGTATGCATGTACTGTGGTGCGTTTTTCATATTGAAATATGAGCCATCGTCATCTATGATCTTGGTCAGGTAATTCAGTGAAATTCAGATTACAAAGTTAGTGGGCCTGTAGTAAATCTACTGATTGATATTTAAAATCTTTTGAGTGTGGAGATGAAATTAGTTAGCAAGTAGTGGATTTACTACCTCCGTAGCCCATAAACGCAAGCTATAAAATTGCGTAAGATTTGCGGTAGTGAAAATTTTTCATTAGAAAATGCAAAACTTTAATTGCACAGCCAGAGGTAATAAAATCTTTGACATTCTTGATATTTCTTGTGACTGAATTTATAGCATTTAACCCAGCTAATGCTGCCTTAATATTTTTAAATTACTTAAAGGGGTTGTATTATGTAATGGCTTCCAAATGGATTTAATTTATATGGTAAAGCTTTTGATATGAATCATTGCTTCAATTGTGAATCATACCAATCAACGGCGCAGAGTTTCTTTATAGTTTTTCCTTTTAAAAAGCACTTTACCAAAACCAAAAAATTACAGTTGGCGACGTTTGAAATCCTATTGAATAGAGAAATTTTGGGCAAGATATCGTTTCAATTTTTTTTTTCAATTTTTCCAAGACTCTTGTTATTTAACCAAAATATTGGTTATTACAAACATGTTCATTGCAAAGTATAAATAAAAACATACATAGAAGTAGTATGACCCCTTAATTTTTATCATTTTTTGGTTTTTTTTTTTTGATAAAGATTTTTATTACATGCTCTTACAACTTGTGCTATTGGCACGTTAGCTCTGTCATAGTGATGCGCAATTTCAAGTAATCGTCAGTATCGAATACCAATTTTATATGTATCGGCTATGATGCAACAGGCGTACCAAAATAGTGTTGTTTGTTTTACTTTTAAGTTTAGTTGAAAATTTGACCGGTATTTCATTTGGTCATTTCGTCATGAAATCGTCATTGGGTATAGAAATGCACCGTATTGACATGAAAGTAAACTAACCGAAACTTTATATATATTTTAATATTATTATATTTATAATTTAATTATAATTAAATATTAATGATTACACTAGTTTACACAAAAAAGATCAGGTTTCTCAAGCACTTTTTACGATGTATTTTGGGGCGTAGATTCCAAAAATGCAAACCATTTTTTTTTCTTAAGAAGCGTTTTCGATACGTCCCCAAAAAACCCGTTTTTCGGCCCTTTTTCATTTCGACTTAAATATAAAGTACACCATTCTAAAGATTTGTCTTTTTTCTAATGATATGCTGTTTGAGTGAATCGAATAAGATTTAATGGAGTTACAAGCGATCAAAGCGACAAAAATATCTTTAGAATGGTGTACATTGTATTTGAGTCGAAAAAATTTTGATGGAGATATGGGAAATAAATGAAAAAAGGGCAAAAAACGGGTTTCTTGGGGATATCTCGAAAACGATTCTTAAAAAAAAAAATGGTTGGCATTTTTGGAATCTACGCCCCAAAATACATCGTAAAAATTTTATGAGAAACCAGATCTCGAGATGAAGCCCAAATTTGTAGACTAGTGTTATTACAGTTGACTCAACATGAAAATTATGTTTAACATAATTTAATTTTGGAGGCTAAACTCTAAATTAAGCCGCCCTGCTTTGCTTAGTTTAAGCTGAAGATTTTAGACCAAATAAACTGCCGATCCAAATGGTATCTAAACTTAAGAATAAAGGGCGCGAGTACAGACAGCTCTTGGACATATTATTCTTTGTTCACTGATGCTAAACGATATCAATTGCTTGGTACCGATACTTTGGCACATCACTATGCGGCCAGATGTTAGTTCGGTTGTTTAAATGCTCACATAACCGAAGGCAAAAGTGTTTTTTTATATTTTTTGAAGCGGCACACGCTTGCGTAGTCAGCTTGGGTATTATAAGTAAATAATTTACTAGATATTTGTTAATTCAATTGTTATGGTTTTTCAATTTATATCCATAGTGGCATACATAAAAGTCCCATAAATTAATGGAATAAGTAAGAGTCTGCTTCACTTTGAGTTTTTATGGAAGACAAGGAATCGAAGAAACTTTAATTAATTTTACAAGGAAGTGCGAACAGAGTCTTAAGACTTATGTTTGTTACGAATTTATCCAGTTTCATAAATTAAGCCAGCCTACAGAGTATTTTTTAGTCGGTCATAACAATTTTGCGTATGTCAAATATGTCAATTACTTCATGTTACGCATAAACTTCATCTAGGAAATCCTTTGATAGGGACACTGTGCTTAACATAAGTGTCATTATGTTAGCTAATTGTTGCTGTAGAGTTCCATAATAATAATGCAAACTCTCTATAGATGTTATATGAAAATTATGGAATTTCACTAGGGATCTACCAGCTTACATACAATAGGATTGAGGCATTAGTGAAGTGTAAAAATTTTGTCGTATCTTAGCAATTTAATATTTTGATGCATATCTAATATAGACCACCTGCGAGGACGTGACTAATTGTTGACAGTTTCTGTACCATCCAGTAGAAATCTAATAAGGAAGTTTTACAACCCTCGTGAGTATTATGCCATTCATCGAATCGAACTTAAATTTGACCATATTAGGTATTTTGCTAACATATGAATAAATGGATAGGCAAAGAGACAAATGAATATTCGGACAGATAGACAGACAAGAAAACACAGCACACAACACACAGGTAACATACCAATCAGGCAAATACGTAATAAATTTTATCTTTACACTCCTATCAATTTCAATTGTGACCGACTTTGCCGAGACTGTGCTAACTGACAGATACTTGTGTGTTTGTCAGATTGGACAACATGGGCTGGCTAGTTTTCTGACTGACGAACTGGCTGTTTTTGTGGAGTGCTGCTGGTGTTTGTTGCATGGCTGCGATTTTGTGGGTGGGTGCCAAAGTCTGTGTTTAGTCTTGAGAAACGTGATTTACTTATCATTTAAAATACCAAAAACTTTATGCGTTTTTTATGAATTTTTTATTTTTATTTTTTGGATTTTTGCAATATCGATGTTGACACGTTCAATTGCTTACTGAATTTTGATCAATTTTGAGTGTGAAAAAAAAACTTAAAATGAAGTAAACATTAAGTTGAACTAAAATTACAGCCGATTATGCAACTCACATGACCACTGCCAATGCTTGCAAAAGACCGAATTTTTTTTGCCACTGGACGTTTTCATTCACATGGCGTTCATTCAGATGGGAAAAAACTACTTTCAATGAGAACCGAAGATCACTTCCTTGCTGTGGCTAAAGTTCCACTTCAAGTGATAGTACTAGGTAAGGACATTGGCTGCTCAATCAAATCTTTTGCAATAGAACGTTTTACAGACTAGACCAAGGATGCGCAGCCCATAGCTCGTTTGGCTCTTCCAGCTCTTACAACAAGAACAAAAAATATTCAGCTCACTTCGAGCTCACTCCGTTATTTGAGCTAAATCATTTTGGTCCGCAATCACCGCATGTATTTTGTTCGTGTAATTTTTTCTTCAACTCAGCGACTCGTTCAGCTCATGCCATTGCTCAAGTTAAATAATATCGGTTCGCTATCGTTGCATGGGTTTTGTTTTTGTAGTTTTGTCTTCAACGCACTTTATTGTTTGTGTGATTTTTTTTTCAATTCATTTGCTCCTTGAGTTTGAGATTTTTATTTTTGTTTCCATGCAATTAGCTTGCCGCAGCTATTTAAAAATTTTCATAAATACTAGGAATTTTTTCGAAAAATATTTTTCAATACTTTAAGATTTTTTACCAGAATTTATGTTGAGTTAACCAGCTCGCGAAAAAATGTTTGTGCGCATCTCTGGACTAGACCACGAGAAATATTTTTAACAAAAGTTAAGGTAATCCTGCAGCGGAAATATTTCTTCCCCTTTTTGGTACAAACAGGATATCATTTCTACTTAGTACTGTAAATTGTAAAGTATTGCGATAAAATTTTTTACTTAATTCTTTAATTATATTTTTCTAAATAACATCAACAAATAAATCACACTACATATGTATTTACCCACTGAAGGTAACCATAGCTTCGTGCCTAGCGATGTGAAGATTTATTTGGTTTTATTTTGACTAGTGCTCATACTCGTATGAAGTTATTGCTTTTAATTTATGCAAAGTTTTGGATTCATTTGTATTTGAATTATGCCATCGCCTGTGCTAGAAGCCATAATTCTATTCAGCTGATGACTGCATCATCATCTGTGGCTTTAATTTCAGTGGCATAAGCAAATTTGATAGAATTGCTCAAAATTCACGGAATTTCATTAATTATCCTATGAAAAGGTGTGCATTCGTTAAATGAATGAGGAAGCAAATTTAAAAATATATAATTATGTTTAACTATATAAGATTTATACGAGTAGCAAAAATCCTCAAAAAAAAATTAAATTTTTTGAAACGTAATTTCTAAAAAATATAAACATAAGTATAAGATATATATGTATGTATGTCCTTATGTTTATATTCTTTAGAAATTAATGTTAATATGATTATAAAAAGCTTAAAATGGTAGAAGTTTTAAAGGGGCAGGGGCAGTCATACGCGTGAAAAATAGAGCATTTTCATTCATTTTTTTTAATTTTAATTTTTTAATTTAATTTAATTTATTTAATAAAAGTGATATGGCATCATTACATTATGTTTCAACTTAACTTAATGAAAATTAAAAAAAAAAATTAAAAATAAAATTATAGCTAACTGTGTTGGACCCTGTCCCATACAGATTGTCTTGCGGTGACCATCACAAATCCTTGGAAAATCATCTGAAATCAATGGGATAAGAAAAATTAAATAAATAATCTAGTGCCTGATCGAAGGTTTTTTTAAATCAGCAAAATGGCGGCATCAGGAACTTTACCTCCAGCTTTTCGGGAAAAAAAACCTACAATTAATTGTTCATAACAAATCGATATTTAAAAAAAAATCCTTCAATCAGGGACTAGCTTTTTATGTTTTTCAAAAACTGTGTAAGTTTCATTGAAAACATTCGAGCGGTTTTCGAGTTACAGAGGTCACCATTTCCAAAAATATAGTTTTGAGAAAAACGCATTTAAGGTTTTACACTCCGTGCTCTTTCTACCAAGAGCCCTTTAGTTATTACCGAATAATTCTAAAAGTAATTGTCGGATTGACTTCAAATTTTCAGGATATATTTTTAAGATATAAATAATATATATAAAATAATAATAAAATGCAAAAAAAATCGATTTCTCTAAAATTATGACTGCCTCTGCCCCCATAAAAAATTCAGTAGTCTTAAATTTCCGAAGATGATGCGCTGAATTTGAACCTGTCCTCCAATTTGTCTAATCGAAAGTTTCGTCCCGAAACGTGGGATAATGGAGGTATGGATTGTTTGGGATACTTGATCAGTATAAATTTTTCTTTCCAGGAATATCCATATTTCTATTAATTCTTTTTGTTCCTTTACATTCCCTTACTAGACCACGAGATCCGATTGATTTCTTGAATAATCCGAACAAATAAAATTTCATATATGAACTCCTTCATACTACTCGTACACTGAGAAATGAGCTTGTTTTCTTTAAATAATTTCATTTGGACAGATTGTAAAAATATTTATTAACAATTGAAAATTGGTTTCAAGGTCATAGACAAGGTCACTGTTTGACAATTTTCCCTAAGACATTTATCACTAACCTACATAGCTCTCGAGATATTGACCTGGATAAATTAAAATCGATCACACTGTACATACATATTATAATTAAGTCGTTTGCTCTATGTTTTCTTATCACAAAATTTGAGAAATTACAACTGATTTTCAAGTCAACGCACCATCACTTGAAGCGAACCAAACCAAATGGAAATCAACGAAAGCTCATTGGATTGCAACAACCCCGATCTAAATTAGGCATCAACCAGCGTGACAAGGTCACTGATTACTCGACTCGTGTCACATGTGGAAAAGGCAAGGTAAATAAAACAAAGAAGGGTACTGACACCAACTACACAACTGCGAGAAAGCTCAAATTACAAGAGATGGCTGCTCATTTTACTCGTAGTAATTAATTTGTGTCGATATGAAATATTTGTCTTGTCGCATGTAACGAGGTATAAAGCAAAACCAGCACTCCGTAGTAATTCGTTGAGTCATTTACTCGGCTGGACGTGAACCAACCAATCAAATTTTAGATTGTTACCATAATCTTGGTTGTTGAAATTCTAATACAGAAATTACAATTTCAACGAGCACTCGTGTGTTAATGTTTTTACGATTGTTCATCCAATTAAAGGTAAGTACTCGCATTTTAATAGTTATTCCTGTTCTTGGATAAAAAGAACTATTTAATGGTTTTTTTAATTCTGCAGAAAGAGCTGTTAAGGTAAATTTCATTCTTCTGCTTCAATTAAGTTTTTCAGCTTCCGTGCACTTAACCCTTTCCGACCTGATAAAAGTTTGTTTGATTATTAGAATGGATTAGTGCAGTTCAGCTTTTTTGCACATCTTCAGTCAATTTTTCGGTACAATTTTAAAATTTTCTGTTAAATAAAAAAATCAATTAGCAATTCATCAACATAACGCATGGTTAAGAAAACTTTTTCTACTTTTTCGCTCTGTGTAAGGTGCAATGTATACATTTCTTTAATAACTCAGCAGTCTCAATTTAATTTTTGAATTTATTTTTTGATAAAAGAAATGTAAGCAGATGGTGTTAGAGGGTTAAGCCAATGCTTGTAATTATCGTACTTCTTACCTATCTTAATTGCTTTTTTCTTTTAGTTCTCGCTTTGGTTAAATCATCATCAAAGCGTTAAAACTAAAACTATGAGTAAACAGCTTGGGCGCCTCATAGAATCGAGAACACTTAGGCTGAAAAAGATGTGGAAAATTGTAAGTCTGTGCTAGGAAAGAAAAGTGTAATAATTAACTTAAGTGCTTTTAAATTGCATTCAACAACCACATTGTGATTAGAATTTTTTTAAATATTAAAAAAATTCTTGAATCCGAATAAGATTTTAGATTTTTTGTTTTCTTACAAACGTAAGTGAGCTACAAAAAAAAATGAGGAACATTAAGTTTATGGTATGCGCTTTGAATATATGGGATGAATAAATTTTTAAAGTATTCAAAATAAAGCTTATAAATAATTCAGAAAAAATATAAAAAGGCAACATTCTTACAACACTCAGTTTCCTGGATAGCAAAAACTCTCGGAAAAATGACTTAAAGCAACGGTGGGCAAAATATTTTAAACTTAACCCATCCACAAAAATACTCTTATTGATAATAATTTTAAAAAAAAGTAAAGTGCCGGATAAAATGCTTTACTGGATTGAAATACAAATTATTTAGGAAAATTTTATTTTTTTTAAACAAAAATATTAATATTTTCATCTCCTTGATTAAATAATCTTGAGATACTTGCCCTATCATTTCAAAACCACTGTCGATGTATGTGTGCGTATGTGGGCTACTTTTTGACTAACAGCTCATTGTATCGCTCAAAGTCAATACAGCAAGTTTCATTACAACGACAGTCAATGAAAGTCTGATTTGTTAGCCATACATTAAGCTGTCCAAAAGATGATGTTTTCCCAATATGGATGCTACATTATAATCATTCTATGACTTATGGGCTTATTCGAGTCAAATTATGATTTTTTATGGATTTTGGCTCGATGTTTTTTTTAGATAATTATTAAATTTGCGTTTCGCTATAATAAGCATTTCAGCATACATAGACTAAATTTTTAGAAGTTGGCTCATTCATCTTTATCTCAACCGCACCATGTTATTGTTCTTTATTCGCAGATACTTCAACACACAATTCATTCTTACTGGGTACAACGATTAACAACGATGAAAGCTTTAACTTCAGGAAAACACTTAAGACATCCAACAAAAAGCCGTCTTAGACACGATTTTACAAAAAGTGAGTGTACGCTTGCGCGCTAAAACATCGTCAGTTAGTACTTCAGATACTCGTACACATTTTGTGATGGATACACAGATAAAAAGGTGGAAGGTACAAATGATGTTCATACACTTAGATAAGCATGGAAAAGCACCGAATAGCATGAAGTATGCGATGAAGTATGGAGCGCAGCCAAAGCTCACAACGACAACAACAACAACAACAGAGATTCGACACTTTATGTGGTGCTTTGTCTCACCTGAGTAAAAATCTAAAGGTTTGAAACAAAACAAAAACAGAAACAACCCAACAACCCAACAACAACAAATAAAATCTAAATAATAATGAAAAAAAAAAATGTTAAATACGAATAAAACAGTGCACGTACAATAACAACAATAATAGCTGTAGTCTCTAGCAACAACAACAACAACAACAACAACAAAATAATAAATAATTTCATCCGTTTTCATCTAAACAACTAAATCAGAATTTTTATTCAGTTTCGTTTGTTTAGTGAGTACGGACGATGGTGCCGGTTGCGAAAAAAAGTCCATTTGAGTGCAGAGATTATTCGGGTGTATAATAAAATGCACATATTTCGCAACAAGATAACATGCGGATATTGTTAATGAGCAATGGAAAACTGCTAATAAAAGCAAAAACAACTTTACTACACTTATTTTTTGTGAGTGTATAGCAGAATATAGAAAAAACTAAATCAGAATTATTAATAAAATTATTAAACTAAATTAAATTAAAAAAAAAAGTGCAAGCGATAAATCATCACAGCCAGCGGAAGTTAATGGAAGAAAGTTGACTTGATGTTCAAGATCATTAAGTTTGCCAAAATTCACATGTATCTGGGAGAAATTCAACAAATAACTCAGAAGCAAAATAGCGCGGAATGGTACCATAACAATCATTCTACCTATTGTTAATTGCGCTGACCTATTAAAGCGTAAATAAACTTGGCGTGTCTTAACTTTCACATGCAGTACTTTTGATGTGATTTGGGCAAATTAGTGAAGTTTCTTATCTTGGAAGCGACAATTTTTTTCCTTTTCCACCTACATAGAAAAAATTATCATAATTATGCATTAATTTAGTATAACGGAAGTTAATGTGAGAGCTTATAATGCGTGCAATGTGATTTGAACCTTTGGAGACTTGATAAACAAAATTTAGATCATTAATCTGCTAGTAAGATTGGTGTTATCTTTGACCTCGTCAAAAAATTCCAAACCCTACACTGCATTGCATAAGAGTGAAAGACTTTCATATTTTTTTGCGAGGCTACAAGCCATAATTCAATAGCTTTCCAATCATACTCACAAGTCTAAATCGAGCCACTTTTTGTTAACAATATTTTGAGTCATCAAATGTTGTCATAGCGAGTTTTGTAACATTTACTTCAATAGCTATCTCCTTATCACATTTAAAGTCTTTTGATTGTACGGTAGGTGCCACGACCAGCTTTTCAAACTTGCCCACCTTGTCCGAGTGCTTGCTGGATGCACTGAGCGTACCCATGATATTTTCAACTTTGACCAATTTTATCTCGGAACCTATAAAAGACCGAATTTTTTTCAGATTCGGTCTTAGGGGGTAAAACTCCATGTTCCAAAAAAAAAAAAAAAAAATTTGGAGCATCGCCCCTAAAGTAAAATTATGCCCAATTTTTATATAGTGCCTATCCGAACAATTTTTAGCATGTGTAAAATATTTGCATGTATTACCAAAAACATTGTTTGTAAGGGATATGCCGCTCCGCTTTACTTTGTTATTAATTTATTAAAATTTATCTCAGTCAGTACTTCCTTACGTAACTTTGGAGAAATATTATCTTGGCTTAATCTTGAATCTTCGTGAGTTAAACATTCACCAGGTTAATATTTATACTGTTGGTCAACGATTTTAGGCGGCGTTCACATGATCCATACCCCAAAGAAAAATGTCCAGTTTGAAATCTTTAAGATTATTCGGAAACAAATCACAATCTATAAAAATTGACAAATCGATTTTTCTGAATATATAAAATATAGTATACGTATCGTAAGATAATAACGAATTATCTATCAAATATGAATTCCCCTAAAATAATAGAAATACATCCAATATAGAGAATTTTTATGAATGCGAACTTTCTTGACTTCAAAATTTATAGGACCACTTACTGATGATATAGTCCAACTTGTATTGATAATTTTTACTGAATACTCGCAAAGTCTAGCCTAGTCTAGTCTAGTCTAGTCTAGCACATGCTATTTTTTTGACCCGTTTTCAAAGTCAGTGTAGTCATAGGAGCTCATTGCTGCGCAAGTTCATATATTAACTTATTTAAGATAAAGTTATACCTTATACCAAATTGAGCATTATATATTTTGACATTACTCCAATACTTTCATTCTTTATACCTATTTTTGAGAATCTTAAGTAAATTTTTTAAAGTACATATAGAGAAAACTCTGGGGGAGAAATGCTATTCAAGAAGAAAAATTGAACTTTGAATTTGCTATCGTTCTACGCGTGCAGCGGTGAGTGAATACCTCTTATAATTCAAATTTTATATGCTAATTGTCAACGTTAAAGAAATAAAAAATTTTCATTTATCTTGCTAGACTAAATTTTTTTTAAGTTGAGTAAAAACAATTTAGAAAATTGGTAGTAACTTGACATCTAATGACCCAGGCAGCCAGGCGTGAACAAGGCGGCTAAAAGTTTTTCTCTAGAAATATAAGCTGACGCATTCAACTCTTTAAGTCTAACGATCTATTACGACCATAGAGATTGACTCATGCTGCTTCTTCAATTATGTTAATTATGGGTTCAAAATTCGTAAATTTGCTATCGCTTTTCTGCCCAACCACTGATGCGGGCTTTAATGTAAAATTATTCAAAAATTAATTAATTAATGAAAGAGTTTGTCATCATAAAACGTTAAGTTTAATCTTGATTTATTTTTAGAAATCTTTGTAGTTTTTGGCAAATTTTTACTACACCTGGCATTTGTTGGAATTTTGCGGCGCATTGTTTTTGATATATAGATTTTTTTTATCACTGGTATGACAGTGTCAGTTCAGCAATGCGTAAACGTAATTATAACTTGCAGAAACAATGGCACACAAAAACAATAATATTTTTGGTTTTAAATTTTCAAATAACAAAAAATAATATATTCCATATAAAATGTTTTTCGGTCTATGACCATTGCGGGTTTTATACGACGGTTTTGATTGTCATACAAATGCTGGTAATTCGATGATAAATCTAAGTATTAATAATTTGAATACAATAAGAATTTCTATGATATTTTTACTGCATTACTTATGAAAATGATTGTAAAACAATGAACTGACTCTTTTGTCAATTGTCAGTTAATAAGTACGTAAATGATTATTAGTTACGTGACCTAACACAAATTCGTTCAAATATTAAATAATACATTACATAGATACTCTTACTCTTACAAAAAGAGAAAATATTTTTTCAAAAATATTATGAGTATTCGCGGGTTGTACATACATATGCGTAGAAGTAATCGTTTACTGCGCTGATATTCAGGAAGAGACTTTCACATGGCTTCAAAAGTGGATATTGCTGTTTGATAATGTGTCAATTTGCTTGGCACGCTGCTGTACATACACGATTTATACATAATTTACAGTGCATATACGGCTTTGTCCGAATACCCATATTATAAAAATATGTTGGTGTCTTTGCAATTTTGAGAAACATTTAGAATAATTTTGCTACTCAGTTTGGATGTTTTTGTTTATTTTTTTAGAATGTGTGGCAACACGCCACGCTTCTTGCAGGTTGAGAGAAAAAGGTTACATGTTACTGTACATAATAATACATATTAAAAAAAAAAAAATTTTAGTTTTGAAAAAAAAAGAAGTCATTTTTTTTGTGGCGACTTAAAGCAGCGCCTCTGCTGCCTGCTCAATTCATTACACGAAAAAAGTCAAAATCGCTGTTTTTGAAATAGACGTGATAGGAAAATGTGAATACCAGAATATGAAAACCGAATTCGAAAAAAAATTATGAAATCCTCTTTTGAACAAATTCGTATTTTAACTAAAAAATTGTTTGCAGTCTTATACGAAACCGATCAGATCGCGTTTTGGAAACAAACGCGGTTATTGATTTGGTCTGAAGGAAACATTTAAGAAAATTTTTTATTTAAATTACATTCTGTGTAAAATGTAGACGGAATTGAAGTTCCTTCGACTATCGTAGTGTGGCGCACAATGAATTTCATTCAGAAGGACAAACAGTAAATAAGGAATTTTTTTTTGCGTCATGAAGCGCTTGCGTGCGAATGTCCGCCGAAAGCGGCCAGCTTTGCATCACCATCGTCTAAAGCCATCACTGCGCAAGAGTTTTAGCCAAAAGCTCCACGACCTTTTCCTGCTACCGAAGCTAAAACTACCACTTCGAGGAAGGCGAATTGAGTCAATTGAGCAAATTCGCTTAAGAAGTTGAAGGCAACTTCTCAACTTCCGAATACTTTTTGCGCAGAATTCGACAATTCTACCGCTAGTAAATTCTTCAAATTAATTTAACAGGGTAGCAAAAAATTGTAGCTTTATTGTAAATACTTTGCGACTTAACAGTTCTACAGTCGATCTGTGGATCTGTGCGCCCAACTAATTCATTTCGTTTTTTTGTTTCTTCTTTTTCATTCTTTTCCAATTAACTTTGCCGCAAATTAGTGAAATCTTTATATTTAAATCTAAATTATCTCATATGTGAAAAGAAAGACACGTGAAGAAAGAAGAAGAAAAAAGACAAAGAGAGCTAACAGCTTAAAAAAGTCACAGTCTATGAAAATAAGCAACAACAACAAAAACAAAACAAAAATCTTTTAGCGGAAGCAGGAGGAACAAACGGTTCAATGGATCTAAGCGTTGATGCCATTCTTCAGTATCGTCGCGAATTTCGTCAAACGTAGCGGATTCATAACGGATACAACAAACGGATTGTTAAAAATAACAAAAAGGTGCAAATAAAAAATAACAAATTTTTTTTAATAAAAATAATCAAGTGAAATTTTTTACTTCATATTAAACGAATTTAAATTAATTAACTATGGTTTGATGAAAAAAAAAGTTCGTGTGAACATAAAAAAATTAATATTAATGCCACCAATTATATAACCCAAAAGATATTCGATTTATTAATTATATGTAAATTTTGAAAATGACTGATTTCAAAAATGATTTTTTGACAATCGTAAATCTATGCATCATCTTGTTGCTGCCTTCCTATGGAGTTACCGCACTGACCGTTGATAACCAATTGGTTTCAGCAAGGAATGGTAAGTACAGATCTTTTAAATATATCCAGTGCCTAACTGACACTTTTTTGAATTTAAGACCCAAAAAATATGTAGATGCCGAAATTTTTCACACATACGGTAAAAAGGTCCTTTCTGTTCGAAACATAATATGACATTGGCACAACTAGTGAACTATAAAAACTATGGGCTTAGCCTGACAGATCGAAATCTTTCGCAGGACTCAGACTCAAAAATTCGAGTATATCAAAAATATCATGTGATTTTGAAAAAAAAACAAATAGTTTTACTTATTTCATGTAACCACTTTTAATACAAAGTTTAGCAGTCTGTTAAAAGTCTATTAATGGGTTCGAAAGCAGCAATGGGTCAATTTCTTAGCCATTTCTAGCCATTTGCAACTTGAAAGATATTATCTGATAATACAACATTTTTTTCGAAAAATAATGTCATATTTTCCATAAGGTCTCATAGATCAAAGTATGTCACAATATGGACTACTTTTTTACTATGTCTTAGGCTGTTTAAATATTAAACTGATGTATTCCTTTTTTTTCATACGAACGATAAACTTAAAATGTTTTATTGAGAAAGCTGTTAAAAAGCATGTTACGAACCACTGTGCAGCATTCGATGGCATAAACTAGCATTAAAAAATGTGGGAGAGTTTTGGACCTGTGGCCATGACACTTTTTATACAAGCAACGCTTTGAGATTATGTATTAGTGGCGTGGTAGAACCTTTGGGTACCCGAGGTAAATTTTTTTTTTGCTTCCACATGGCGTTACACAAACATCACACGCATGAACTGGCGGTAAGCATTAGGCTCAAATTAATTAAGTTTTCAACTAATTTCATCAAACACTTTCAGTACAGGGTAAAATATCAATTTTCGAGAAATTTGGCAAATCAAGTGCTTGATTTTTGAACCTCCTTTTTTTACAAAAATGGCACGTTAACATATTTTTAAAATTTAATTTCAAGTACTAAGATACTTTGTCTTGCAACCCATACAAAAGATCTATAATTTGAACATATATTTTACATTATCTAGTAGTTTATATTTGCTGGCTATATTCTTTCTTTGTCCTTGAAATCTTGAAAATAAAAACAGAAAAAAAAATGATTTTAATTAATGACGAAATATATAAAAGTTTTTTATTTATTTTTAATAACTAAACACATACTCACGCATTGTTAAAAATTGTAATTAAAAACAAAGTATATTAACATTGTGAAACAAAGAACATTAAATTTAGCAACATCAACTGAAGTGGCGTTTGTTTCATTTGGCGCCGCTTGAGGGGTAATGCCCCCATTTTACGCAGGCCATAAGCAAACAGCAAGTGAATAGAACAACAGTAACAAAAGCAATAGCACATTCAACCTTGTAAAGGTATTCTGTGGAACCCCTTTCGTTTTTTGACCTTATTGAATAATTCATCAGTTTGTGAAGCACAAATGGCAGTCGAAAAACAAAAGCCACAATTACAATTAAAACCAACATTAATGGTGCGGGCATCAGTGAAAATTCTATGAATTGAATTGACATTAAAAATAAAGAGGAGGCTCTGCAAATTCGAATTTGCTTATGATTCGCATTGGTTTTAAGTTGAAGGTGGACCATATTGTCATTTTTTTATTAAACTACAGAAATAATTCTTTTTCGAAATGGCTTTACGAACTCGAAATCTTTTGAGTTTTTTATATCGAGGGTGTAAATTTGTAGCATATTGATATTAAGTACAAGGGGACTGACCGCTCAAAATGAAAATCTAACGTTTGGTCAGTTTTCTAGTGCAACTTAAAACACCACTTACCCTATAGAAAATTAAATAATTTTTTGTCTGAAAATTCTTAATTCTTTTTTTTTAAATTGATATTTGTAGCGACCGAAAAATGTGTGATTTCTTAAAAGAATATTGGTTTAAGACCCATCGATAGAAATCACTATTGAGCCAGTACCTTTGATCTTTTGAAGGTGACGTCAAGTTCTTTCAATGTGGACAATTTATGGGATTGTTTCACTAAATTTAAAATACTGTTTTGAATCTGTGAAGTGACTATTCTTAAAGTAGTATTGACGACATGGGTAAAAAAAGAACTTTTCTTCACATCTCTCAACATTAAAAGATTAAAATGAAATTTTAAATGGTAAAAACAAGAACCACCCTAAAGACGCAGCACGCGTCATTTTTGGTCTATGGTCTCGTGTTGTCATATTTTCTGGCATCTGTTGGCAAAACTAACCTACCGTACAAAGTTTGTATTCGCGCTGCGTAGAAATTGACGCCATTGTCGCACATTATTTTTGTGGCATATCATTCTGAAGCATCACTGAAGTAGTGCATGGCATTGAGACACGCCAATACGAAATAATGCGGCAGCTACACAGCGTAAATAAAAAAACAATGATAATATATGGTCTAAGTAACACACCTTCCATTATACTGCATTTATGATAGATGGCACAAGCGGTAGTTTTAAAGAAAACAATAACAATTTCAGCTGTCATTTCATTAACTCTGATTGAAAATTACTAACATATTTTGTAGATGGCATAGATGGGTAGGGTAGCTATACTTTTAAATGATTTATTTAATAAGCTCTACCCAAAAATTATGGAGAATTAAGTAATAAGCAAAATGCTAACAAAAATACATATGACGCCATGACGTCAAATGTCCTAAGCCAAAAACTGAACATAACCGATTGACCATAAACTCAAATAGACGAAATGGACTATGTACTGAATGTAAAAGTAGCCTAGTTACTTCCGGTTCCGATTAGACTAACATACTAAAATAAGATAATTTTAGTGCTATGTCCAAAGCAAAGATTGTTATCATAAGGATTATCATTTTTATATGTAGTTAAGCCAGATATTAGCGTGGTATTCAAAATCTTATTTGATAGTGGTATAAATTGTAGCATAATTAATTCTTAATTCAGGTCACATGATAAAAAAACTCTATGTAATGAAACTTTTGTGAGAAATAAAATATTGCGCAACAGCTTGACCCCAATTCCAATGCAACTCATGTCAATGCTCCAATGTTGATTGACAACCAAAGAAAACAACAGCTCTTTAGGAAATTCGCTTGATTCTTATGGCTAATCGAATGCGAATAGATCCACGCAATTACTTAATCATCCAATTAATTTGTTTAAATTTCAATTTCAGATTGCTTCGAGCGCATCGCTTTGGAAGCCATGTTGCCATTTGAAAAGACTTTTCGCACCGAAGACACCAATTCGCTGAAAATGTGCAAAGACAAATGCATTCAGGCTGGCGAAAAGTGCCAGTCCATCTCATTCGGGTTGGTCATCAAACACATCCAATCCAATTGATTTCTTTCGTTGATTGCTTAATTTCTCAATTTTCTTTCTTTACTTCGGCAGTGTGCATCGACGCGGAAATGGAACTTGCCAATTGTCTATAGAAAAGTATGGCACCACTGGCGGAAGACCAAGTGGTATCATTTATGATCCAGACTTTGATTTGTATGCACGAAAGACGAACTGTTTCGATTTGAGTGACAACACGATACCAATGCAGGATAGCGCGGCTGGCGGTGGTGGTGGCTTAGGAAATGGTGATGGGTATGGTGGGCTTTCGCCTACGCCTTCACTGCAGCTACCCAATCGTCAGGGTGATGATTCCCCTCCTATTTTTGTTGTAAATCCATCACCAACAACCAGCACAACTTTAGAGAATCGACCGCCACCGCCCACAAGCATTTATGGTACGACGCCACTTTTTGTTCCTGAGGGTCCACGTACAACACTTGGGCCGACTACGTCTGATGGTGATCGTATGTATTTCTCACATGATATTTATCCACTTTACAAATACCCAATGCTTTATGAGCCAAACTATCCTGCTCCTAACGATGACCTTTACATTCCTGGTGGTTATGCTTCCAACGTGCCAGAGGTTGAGGATCGCTACAGGCCGAGCTACCCAATGGATGACAACATGCGACCAACACCACATGGACCACCGAGACCTATATTCGGATTGGGTTATGGCAATGGATATAGCTATGGCAAACCCGAGCACTACAATCCAACATCCATACGACCTTATGATCAAAATGGTCCCGTTTTCAGTCCATTGCCACCAGACAAGCGTCCATCACAAGGTGATCGCCCAAATTACACTCAAAGGCCAGGATCTTATCCGAGTGATCGGCCAGATCATCCAATCGGACCAAATGATCGCCCCAGTAGACCAGGTTATGATCAAAAGACACCAGCCTATTACCCACGACCTGAATACGGTCCAAGTACGCCTAATCGCCCACCACAAGATGCTGCTCCCTCAACTGGTCCAACAGCAATGGGCAATCGTCCAGGTGATTTCATAGATTACATAAATCGTCCAGATCCACCAAAAGATGGGTATGGTAGTGGTGGTTCACCGAGGCCATCCATGGGCGATCGTGACCCAGGTTATACCGGCTCAACGCAACCAAATGATTATGATTACGTGCGAAGGAATGGAACTGCTGCACGACCTGATGGCCCCAATTATGATGATGATAAAACAATCTCAACTTACTTCAATCCAGAGGACTATATGCCAGGAAATCGCAAAAGTAAGTAAGCGCTTGGTTTCGAAAGTCAATGCTAACTTTAAAAAAAATTCTATTTTTGTTTTCAGAACGTCCCAATGGAAATGATAATCAAGATCGTGTAGGCTATCCAATGAATGCAATGAAAGGTAAATTTTCACGTGAAATTTTTAGTTGTAAAATTTAGGTGTTTATTGCTAAGGAAGTATGCTAGACAATTATCCCCAATTTTCTATAATGCTATCATAAACTGCTGTATATATGTTCCATTGTCAATTTAAGTTTGTTTCAAAAAATGCACGAAATTTTATTTAAGTTGGATGTTTCACTTTACACTAGATAAAAAAATGTTGAATAATTCTCCATTGCTACGTACATATACTATATGTATGTAAGTCACGGAACCTTTAGGTAGGTTTCAAAAAAAAAATAGAAGAAATACTTAGACATGACGTCTCCGATTTTCTTTAGATTTTGAATGATTGTACTTTGAGAAATGAGTATTTCACTATTATTTTGAAGGTTGTAGTTTCGGAGATATTGCCATGCAAAAGCAGAAATTTTTACAGAATTCACAAAAAATGAATTATAGGGAATACAGAGAAACAATTTAAGTGCTGTTAAAAACAGAGAATATCAAGTGTGTAAATAAAAAAACACCAAAAAATAACCTTCGAGGCAATCAAGGATATGAATGAATTTCAAGAGGGCTACTCTTATCCCAGCGAGCATGTTTTATTTGTTTTATTATAAAATATACAAATAGCCGGCCGCTTATCTGCATTGTGCTAAGATTCCAACTTTTAATAAATTTTATTTTTAGATGTAAGAGAAATTATCAAAAAACTCTAAAAATATTTTTTATTGTTTCTTTGAATTTTTGAAATTGAAATTGTTGATATTAAAATTTTCTGCTTTTAATTATATTAGGTTAGGTTAGGTTATAGTGGTGGATTAATTATATTAGAACTCTGACTTTTAGTGAACTCTGTAAGAAGATATATTTTTCGAAATTAATATTTTTCCATAGTTATTCCATATTAGTCCATAGTCAGACTGAAATACTGTTTTCTTGGCTTTATTTCTCTTAAGCATAACCATGTTAA
Organism: Meiosimyza platycephala; assembly: GCA_963662105.1. Classification (NCBI taxonomy): domain Eukaryota; kingdom Metazoa; phylum Arthropoda; class Insecta; order Diptera; family Lauxaniidae; genus Meiosimyza; species Meiosimyza platycephala. The sequence continues at coordinate 1,988,778 of OY759211.1, forward strand.
ATTTAAAACAAATCGGTTATGATCGTTTCCGAAAAATTTAACTTTTTGTTTGAAAAATATTGGAATTACAAATTAGTGAATAATGGTTTAAAATAGTCTTATAAAACAGAGACATTTTGGTTTTCCTGAAAAACTTAATTTTCCGTATTAATCGTATGTTTTCCTCTAATAATACACATTGTTGTAGTAATTACTTAATATCAAAAATTCGACCAAGACACACATAGTACATATTTTCAAAATCAATTTTCAAAAATGTTAAGTTTTTTACTGGAAAATTGCGTTTATACTGAGATTGTAGTGCATAAATTATTTTTACAAATGTGATACATAGGACGACTCACATCAAAAGTAAAAACTCACTATTTCTTTTTCAAAACCTTTTGACTGGATATAACAGTCGAATTACAACGTAATGCGTGGGACCTTGTTAATTCATGTACCTAAGGCTACAATTCTTTCACTAAAAAAATTATTTGATTGTATATAATAAGTGTATATTTGGTATAGAGCATTCAAATATTTATTTGAGCCAAACATAATTTATTTGGTACAAACACATACAAATCAAGTAAATTTTTTAGTAATAGTGCTTCTTTTCGGAACTTAAAACTAATTGAAAATCACTTTTTATTCAAATTGCTACTTAACTACTTTTAGATCTACTTTTAACTTGCCTTAAAAGTAGTTAAGTAGCAATTTTTCTAAAGCTAATGCATGCACGATTTTAATGGGAATAGGTGGCAAAAAAATTTTGGAGGCAGCATTGCACTAAACGTGCTACTACAAGGCCGAAAATGGGACAAAACTTAAACTCTTTGGGGTATTATAGCCACATCAAGAAGAGATTCAAGGTTTTTGTGATACCTCATATGGTACTTTCTGAAATCTATTATCGACTTTTCTTCATTACATGGGGCAAAGAATTTTTTTCCATTTTTATCCCTATGAAAGGTATCAAAATGAATTCATTTCTTTTGCAATGGATTTGAAAAGTTAATTCCTGATTCCACTAGGTTTACGCAAAAAAAAAGATCTAGTTTCTCATATGCTTTTAAATATGTATTTTGTGGCGTAAATTCCAAAAATTAAAACCATATTTTTTTCTTAAGAATCGTTTTCCCCCCCAAAAATCCGTTTTTCTGCCATATTACTATAAATTTTTTCTACCTAAATTAAGCTAATTTTGTCTTCTTTCTACCGGTTTGCTGTTGTAAATCGAATAAAATTTAATGGAGTTACAAGCGATCAAAGTCCAAAAAATGTGATTTTTTGGTCTTTTTTAAAAGTCACAAAATTTCAGTTGTTCCGTCTAAATGCAAAAATCTTTCTTTTTCATATTTTTAAGATTCAGGATAAGAATCTATTCTTTTACAACTATTGTAAGTATATATTTGCTCAAATCGGATAAAATATGTAAAAGTTATTTAAAAATCCATGAAAAAAGTAATTTTCATATTTTCATGCATACCCGTATATGGACCATTAACTATGTAATTGAATAAGGAACTAATTCGTTAAAGGTTTTTCAGTATCTTATATATATGTTCAATTGTACTCTAAAAACTATAAGTCCAAAAGTGCTATTAAATTTAGGCTTGGACTTTTGAGAGGAGTGCAAATTTGTCCCATTTTTAATTATAACACAAAAAGTATACGTTTTTGGTAGATACACACAATAAATTTAAAAAACTATTTCAAAAGAACGGAAATATTTGCTTAGGAATCATGATGATTTCGTCTGGAGACAAATAAAAAGGTAATAGATTTTATCCGATACATACAAAATTGTGCTAATTTTAATTTTTTTAGATATGAAACATACTGTTTTTCTAATCGATTTGCTTTTTTTAATTACATAATCCAATCGACGTTACCAATTTAATTGCGGCCACCTTTTCTTTTCGAAACGCCGCCACAACTAAAAACTCAAATTATAAATTAATTGAAGCATAAAATTAGGTATTTAATATAAATGTCAATTAGGAGGCGAGTACATAAAAAACGTTACCACAAAAACACGTGCTAACGATACAAAAATATTCAGTTTATGTTACACCCATGAGTTGACGTTGTTTTTTTGTTACGTATTTTGCCCAGTAAGCGTAGTATAAGCCAACTGCAAACAACAATAAAACAGACAATCGCAATAAAGGTTAATTGTTTGCAATTTAGTTGGTCATCTGGACAATACGACTCTAGTAATGACGACAAAGTCACTGAACTGACCTACATTTTTAGAAGTTCTACTATGCTACATTTGCATTATTTATAGTCATGCGAAAATGGCAAATGGCAACACTATTACAATTTGTTTTTTTTTTCAAATCAATAAATAATTTTCATGAAAACGTTTGTCAAATTTATTGACAATTGGAGCGCAACCAGAGACTTTGAAAAAGTTACATGTGCATTGGTAAATTGAACTGTTGAATAATATAACAATATGATATTGATATCATACAATTTACAAATTGTTCAATCTTACAGATTCTCTGATTAAATAATTAGCTGTTTTTGAAATATGAAACTGTTGGCTAAGTGTTGTAAAGCTTATTAAAATGTTAAGAATTTCAAAATAATTCGGTTTTTTCCTACCCAACTTCTGATCTTCCACATTTCCAAAGCTTTAGCTGTAATGGTTTTTTCAACTTTAGATAAAATATAAAAATTTGTTTTGTTTATTAAAAATTGTGTTGTATGCGAATGAAGGTCCCACTCCTGATTTTTTTTATAAACATAATTTTAGTTGTACTTATTTAGTTGTAAAAGTATGTCATCACGACTATGATATTTGTAAAAGAAACAGAAGCAAATTTACGAATTGCGTTTCAAGATAATGTGATACACCAGAATGATGCCAACCGTAAATTGACTAAAACCATTCCAAAAAACTTGAATATTCGCCAAAAATGTTGTCTTATTTTTTAAATAAATTAAGACCTCAAGTATGATACGTACTGTACGTATTATACGTAACGTACATGAATATTGAGTGATTTTAAGGCTTATTTAAATCAAGCACAAAAAACGACAGTAAATTTTTGCCAATGAAAGTGCAAAAAGATCTTCTTCAAAACGAAACCAGATATTTAGTTAATTCAAATTTTTTAAACATTTTAAAATTGTGAATATTCGGCCAACACTTTGGCTCATTTATATATGAATTAAATTTCCCGATATGATTTAGTTTTGGATAATTTTTAAAAACATTTTTTTGTGCAATTTCGACAACATTTAAAATTTTGCTTTTTGATCCAGAGCTATCCAGAGAGACTACAATTAACTGAACGAATAACTCAAGAATAACAATCAGCTATACAGAGATTTTAATAAAAAAAAATTTATAAATCAAACGAAGGCCGGTTCTTGTACTTTTTAAAACAAATTCAATTCATATTTAAAATACAACTTCTTAAATAAAATAATTGTCATCATACTAAAAAAAAAAACTTCGAATTCTTCTAATTTTGGAGAGCAAAGAAGAAATATCTGAGGTCAGAAACTATAGTTGTAGGGGACAATGTTTTTTTAAATTAGCGATTTTATGCATTTAAACTCTAATGAGATCAGACTCATTTGTCCATGTGGCAGCAGCAGCATGAATCACGATACTTTTAGCATACCATTATCGTACTTGATCTATTTTTCAACACCAATAATGAAACATTTAAGAAAAAATTCGATGCTTATGTTTTGCTGAAGATTCAACTCAGAACATTTAGGCTGTAAGGCTACAGAAACTCACAACAGTTTATGGTATTATTATTCACTGTTTATTTCAGTGTATTTAGTTGGACTTAAGAGCCATCTATTGAAACTGAAAAGTTTGTAACAAAAATACTCCTATACAACAAATACTAAAACAAATTATTAAACTAAAAATGTTGTCATTAACTGAAACAGAAAGAAGAATGTACTTAACAATCAGCCACCACAGACATTTATCACTTTGTCACATTTCAAAAATATAACTGTAAGGTATTTCACAAAATTCAGATTTTCATTTAACATCTGCTCATAGGAATTTATTATTCAAGAACAGAATTTAAAAAATACCTTTGACTGCCAATTATTTTATATAATTTTAGCGAATTCGCCAGTGATAATTGCCTGCCAGACAAAGTTTAATTAATCATTGTCACAATATTTTCAAACTATTTAAGATAGCAAACTGCGATATTTATTTGCTAACTAATATGACGCTCTGCTAATTTGTTGGACCAAGTTTTATTGTTTTTGTGGGTCTGGAGTTGGGTATGTTATCTCAAGTGTGACGAAATTGTGTGCAAAAAAATACACTCGTATACTAACGCAATAACAGTTTGGTTAGTATGACATAATCCGGAATAAATTTAGTAATCCCAAAAATACAATAGAAATATTAAGAATTTAATTTAGTTAAATCACATCCAATAAGAATGAATTTTGTCTCGTGTTTGTCATAATTTTTTCAAAAGTTTAATTAGATTTTATCGTATGACGCCGGATGTACATATAGACTTAGTATACTAATGAGAAGATAAAAAAAACAATAAAGCGTTTTTATTAAACACAACAATTTTTATTATTATTTCGGCTAAAATCAAAAGGCAGCGAACTTGTTTAATACTTAAAACTTTTTTTCGAATTGACTCAAATTTTGAAGTGTTTTTAATTTCTTTATTACTGTCTTGCCTATATATAAATCTTCTAGACATTTTCACATGTTGTATACCTTCATTTCGAAAGCTGAAAGCGAAAAAAAAATTTCGTTGACGAAATCAACGCCATATGTTCTAAGGAATCATTCAAGACATAGTACACATGTAACTGTCCGAGAATGCACCGCAACGCTACTGAAACAGTGATTTAGAAGTTTTGCGAAAATCGAATTCATTGTATGCAAATTTCATATAGAACTGAAGACATATGTTCATATGTATGTATGGATTGACAACCGGAAAGAACCGGACAAACAGCGAAGCAAGAACTTTTTGTTGTCTATTACCCTGAGCTGCACTTCAAGCTACTGCTCTTGAGTGGTACAATAAACGGATGTACTGCATGGTAAGGTAGTTGCTGCTGTTCAACATCTTTTAATCGGTAGTTCATCAAAAAGTTGTTGATGAGATTGTTACAAGATTTGATATACAGAGATGAGTAATGAATGTTAGATGTTGTATTTATGAGGGTTACATTCTAAAGTTTTCATGTAAACTTAAATGGAAATATAGCAAGTAAGGAAAAACAAACATGAAATTAAATTTTATTAAAGTTCGTTGCTTAAGTCTTTTGTTTATTTGCTGGCGATTTTGGCAAATTACGTATTTTGATGTACATATGTACTTGAATTTCGTATTTCCAAATTTTCATTGCATTTTTATGTAAATTCCCAATTAATAAGCTGCAAAAAAAACACAATTTTTTTTCCTCACAATTCAATGTCAAGGAAGTGTACGCAAATCAGCAAGTGGAAAATTCTAAGAAAACACTCAGGCTTAGCAGTCATACAAACTACAATAGCACAGTGTTGCTTTAATTGAAACAAAAATTAATTAAATTTAAAATGTTTTTCAGCTTTTTTCATTAATTAACAAAATTTGTGAATAAAACAATTGGAGTTTAGACACGCAGCTACGCTTACGCAAATACACATACATATACATGAACACGTATTCATAAACACATTCATCAATTCTTAAGACAAACAACGAGACAGCAAGAGTTCTTTTTTGCTACCTCTTTGTACCGTAGTTTGCCTCATTAACCTCTGACAGCTTCCTGTATGAATCTTCATTGTATGATTATACTTGAAAACAATAACAAGACACACTTGTATTTCATTGTAAACGTTTTATCAGAATATTAAGAGCTTTTGCTTTAAAAGAGTTACATTAAAAAGCTTACTGAAAATAAAAGAAAATTCTATTTAAAAAAAAGCCAAGTCTAGACTTTGAGATTAAGGACTTCAACTCTTAATCATCTTTATTTAAATGGCACTAGCAACATTTCAAGGGTGCAAGAAATAAATTAAATAATAAACTGCAAGATAAGACGGGCCTTCAAACTCTTCACCTAGAAATCAGATCAAGTGTTGTGATAAACAAAACCACATTTACAGTTTTCTCCAATCCATTTAGATTTTCAGTCATATCGGAAGATGTCTATAAATATATGCAATCATTTTATTAATTTTTTTCTTATGCAAATAGACAACAGTGAACATGCTTCCTTTCAAAGATATCATCTATAGAATTACATATAGCGAGTTTGCTCCGTTGGGCATAGAACCTCCCATGTAAGCAAAAAACTTGAAAAAAACATATTCTATATATTGCTCACTTACTTCAAAACTGGCATACCTCAAAAACCCTTAAGTGGGAGAAAATGCAAATGATGAAAAGTATGTTTACATAAACTCGTTTCACAAGGCAAGCTTATTAAATATCTTTCTGATTTTTTCACACAAAATAAAATATAAAATGACGGATATTTCTGCATCATTAACTCAAAAAAGAAGTTTTTTGAGTTTTGCCAGTCTTGAAGTAAGTGAACGATATGTCTTAATGCCATTATTTACACTTTTAAAAGTGATACAGGATTATCATTACAGTTTTTTCAAGAAATGGTCTTGAAAGTACAAACAAAAGCATTATTCTAAAAAATTTCGAATTAGTGGGCAAGGCACTTCTCACACAAGTTCACATTATATGATGTCAGATGTCGTTCTTTAGGCACACGAGCGTCTATTTGACAACATGTTCTTCCATCTTCTAAAAATTTGTAAAAAAAAACCACTTGTCCAGTTCTGAAGCAATTTCAAAATAGTTTACTTACCCAAATCAGACAAAATGACATACTATATATCATTGGATAACAAATGGAAGTCAAAGATGAAAAGTTGACGGAATAAAGCATAGTTTTAGGCAAGCAACCAGGTATATATAGGTATATTTATAAAAGAATTGCTTAGGTATATTCAAATTAGCTTTGCCAACAAACAAACAGAAGCTTTTCAAACCGAGATCACAAAAAAAAAATAATAGCAATTGTTTTTTTTTTTTTTTGTTCTACCCACAACTCAGCGCTAACTCATTAGAAGATTTTTGCCACCCAAAAGCTTTGTGTGTTTAGATTTTTATGTTTTTTTTTAAGTTTTGCCTGCAGCTTCAAAATTTTAACACAAAATATAAAACCAACAAACAAACGCCGCAAAGCGTTCAGTTGCGGAGCATTTTTCAGATCAGAAACAGGTGGCTGCGCGCAAAAGCAAAAACCAGCAGCATTGAAAAATCAGCTTCCGAAAAATCGTTTAGTGATCGACCGTAACCACAAGCATAAAAACAAAACGCCCACAAGTTCTAGCGTGGCGGATGGATTTAAATTTAAATTCAAATTTATAACAAACAAAAACAAAAAGCAAGAAAATTCGGTAAAAAGCGTTTCGCAGATTCGTTCGTCATTTCGTTACGCTTTATGGACGAGCAACCAACAACAGCAAAAACAATGAACAAGCAAGGATAACGCTAACACGCAACGCTTTTATTATCAATTTTATTACTGCCAACATTGTTGTTGCTATTATTTGAAGCTAAGCTTTTATTTTCAACGATTTGCGTGCTTTTTGGTTGCTGCTGCTGTTGTTTTATTGCCGCCGCAACGTTTCGTTACTTTCGTATTTTAATTCATTTGACATTCAGAGTTTAAGTAATTTAAATCGAACAACAACAACAAAATACAAACCGTATGTGACAAAAGAACGCGCGTGCTTACGTAATTGTGAAAACCGATTGAATCTCATGTGAGCTTCATCGTTGTTGTTGTTGCTGTAGCTCTACTACTATTGTCGGAAAATCTAAGCCCGAATTAGCCAACGATTTCAATTGGGTTTTACTGTGTTTTAGGGCGGCTTATGAAGCACATAAAATAAAAAGCAAAAAAATGTCGGTGCTTCCCGTTCCAAAATCAGTTCAAATCGTCATTTTGTTTTACGTTTATTGCATACTACCGATCGTTTATTGCTCACATTCACATGGAATCAGCGGATCGATCATAATCGTGGAGGATGCTAAAGGTACGGTCACTCAGAGGTCGTGAAAATAAAATTGTGTCTGATAAAAAAATACTTTTAAGTGAATGGAGAGTAAGAGATTACCTGAAAATGGGACAGACCACTACGAAATTTACTTTACTAAAAAATGTCCATAAAGTTAAGGAACCGTTAAGTTGAAATTTTCAGATTTAAGAAAAGTGAACCTACAGTGAAACAATTTATTATCTTTTATTCGAGTTTTTAGCATCATTAAAGATCTTAAAGAAAAAACTCCCTTACAAACCTATAGTACAGCATATAAAGGTTTTTAGATTTTAAACGTTTAAGGATTCTTCGGAGGGGTCTTCTTATTGATCAGTTTTCCTTAAAACAGTGTTATTGAGTTAAGTGTTCAAGAAATAAATTTAACGACAGATACAAGGACTATTTCTTTCAAATTTCTTTTTTTGGGTATTTACAAGAATTTTTTAAATAATTATTCATTGATAGCTTGAATTACGTTGAAGAGCGAGCGCTGGAATATTCTTAAAAATAATCTCTTTAAATGTACAACTTCTGCGATATTTGGGCTTTTGCAACAAAGTTTTTAAATAAAAAGTAAAGCAAAACTACTTACCATTCAATCATCCTTCTAAATGTCTCCCATTAAGTGCCACACAACTTTGACAAAAAAAAAGTCAGAAAAGAGTCACTGTGAGGCAGTCATATGCCCGAAATCATATTCAAATGCTAAATGGCATAAAATTATTCACCGAATAAAGCCAAAATGCAGGTCATTTGGAAAATCTTTTTGTGTTTAATTTCGAAAATCTGACACTCCAAAAAAACATGGCTCGGATACCGTATAAGAGCAAAATATTTAGTGGGTCAAAGAAATATGGACCTCTTCAGTACTCTTCTGAATGAATACTGAATTGAAAAAAGGGACGAGATTCGTTCGGATGTAGCCCTCAGGCCACATTAATTTCTTTTCTATTAATTTAATATGAAATATTTTCACTATGTCCTGGTGTAAAGAATACCACCCGCGCTATAGTTTTACCACTCATTAACCAATTCTGCATTTTTTCTTGTGAAGTAAGGCAGCTACATATGTATATCCACAAATTCGACTTGAGCTTTTTACAAACTAGCAATCTTTAAATGTTCCGAATTCAGGCATATAAAAGTCCAAGGAACCAACATAGTTAGAAGTTACATGATCCCTATTTATGATGCATATTATAATTCTACAGTTGCCAGTTCATCAAATTTTCTCTAGTCCAGTTCAGCATAATTGGGACAATGCTCTTTAAATTATTTTATAATGACATAATTTTATAATACCCATAGACTCAGATTAAGATAATTTGCATAATTCTTATTGTGTTTCTAACACTATGTGGCTGTTAGGCGCCAACAACAAAAGAGTGTTGCTCAACATGGTGGCAACGACCAAGAAAATGCGCAGAGAAGGTTGTACTTTGCCATTGCTTGACTACCTTTTTAATAAATTCACTAGCTAACAGGGAGGGTAACGTTTTCAGTTGAGATTTTCACTGTTTTTTTTTTTGTTTTGTAATTTTAATTTTCTTTGCAATATACCGGATATCATATACAAAGCAGAAGAACAGAAGCGAAAACGAACGAAAAAAGCGTTTGTTTTTTTTGTCTTTTTTGCGATTAAAATCTTCAAGCAAAGATATTACAATGTTGTTGTTAATGTTAAATGCGTTGTTCTTGTAGTTGCTCTTCATTTTCATCTGCGAGTTGCGATCAATGTTCTTGTTGTACTGCGGCTCTTCACTAATTTGTATGAATGATGCGAGTGCCGTACAACCTCAGTGGCAAATAAAAATTTCGCAAGTACGTGGCATAGTTTGCTCAGATTCCTTGTATGAAGCTCAAAAAGCCTTCAAATGTAAAATGTTTGAGGGATATTGACTTGCAGCCGAAGATCAAACTAACGCTGATCTTTCTCAAGCGTTAAGACGATCTCATTTTGATTTTAATTAATTTTTAATGTATGTACTCTTAAAGTATTGCAATTAAATAAAGGTATTTTTAATTAAACATAACAAGGCATGTTAACAATAACTGAGGTGACCTTCTCGTTACGGTACCGATTCCCGAACGTATTCTGGTTTTAGGACTTAATTAAGTGCATTTCCACTAACGTTAATATTTCTGTTCTTGTATTTTACACTCGCTTTCCATTGCAGCCTGCTTTCGTCGTGTGTTGGCGGGAAAACGTATCGCCCCACAATGGGTGCGACGCAATATTGCTTGCGAACGTGTCGAAGAATGCATGCGAGAGTGCGGAAATGAAAAACGTTTTATGTGCGAAGGCTTCAACTATCGGCTGGATCCGTCTGGACATGGTCAGGGTGATTGTGAGTTAATCGAAACACCATTGGCACAAATGGATTTATATTCAAGTCCAAATCGACGTGACTCAAACTTGCTGAGACATCCAGACTACGATTATTATGAGCGCGATCGTAATGCGCCATCCAGTTGCCGTCGTAATGTCTGCCAGGATTGTTCGAAGGGTACTCTTTCAAGCTCACCACTGTATTTTAAGCCAAGCGGTTGGGGTGACAAGCCATCACACGAAGAACACTACATTCCCTCACCGCCAAGTGGTAGCGACTATGGTAGTGACTCCCATCGTTACCGTCCGAGCGATAGCACCGAAATCGATCGTTATCGTCCTGTACGGCCACCACCCATTTCATATGATCACCGTCCTCCTTCTCCACCTTCTGGTTCAGGCTACCATCAAAATTCGTACGATTTTTCCTCACACGGTTCTAGTTATTTCGAACACACACCACCCAGCAGCTACGGAGGTAGTAGTAGTGGTGGTTCAGGTCCCATTGATCGGTATGATCTAATACGGCCTGATGACCATCGTTATCGTCCTAGTAGACCGGATCGTTGGGAATCTATTCCAAGTAGCTCTGGCTATGATAGTGGCTATCGTCCACGTCCCGAACCTGATCGCACCGACAGATACCGTCCACCTTATCGTCCTGGTCCCGACTATTCACCTTATAGACCTAGTTCGCATCATGATGATGGTCCTTTGACGGGACCAAGTGGTTTATATCGTCCAGGACTGCCATCTAGACCTTCATTTAATTATCTTGATCGCGACGGTTCACCACAAAGACCACGTGATTACAAAAAACCAAGCAAATTTGTGCCTTACCAAATAGGTGCTGAGAGTGATTGGGGTAGCTATGGTGGTAGCTATGGTGGCAGCTACAACAAACAATCATCCTACTGGGGACTTGATGAAAATCGACGTCGAGATCCGTTGGACTTTAACTATTTTGAATTGGGGGGTTCACGTAGGGAGCCGCCACGTGAGTCAAACTCAGTGCTCCATTACCCTGGATCCAGTTATAGCGATTATGATACACCCTCTAGAGACAGACATGATTATCGACAACAATGGACAAGGCGTCCAGGACCTGATGGTAGCTTTATTTAAAATTATTATGTAGCACAATCAGTATTAACGTTTGTATTACCTCCGCCTACAGAGTGTTCGGCGAAAACTAGTGAAGGTTTTCGCTTGCACAAGACTGTGGTAAAGCATGCTTTCACCGTTCCGACGCTAACAGAGTGTGAGCGGCTGTGTTCTGGCCAGGATGGTTTTATTTGTCACACCTACAGCTACAAGTACAACCAAGAGGGCAGAGATAACTGCATGCTGTGCGACAGACCAGTCAACAATCTCGACTACTATGTGGACATTGAACCAGATCGCGATTACGATATCTATTCCATGGCTGATGACTTGGACGTATGTAGAAAGCCCTCACGCAGTGATGGCCCTGGTTCACCCGGTTCGAGCACAGCACTTTCAGATCCTCGAAATGCTCGTATGTTGTAATTCGCACTTATTCGCTCAAATTTAGGGATTATTTGTTTTCTCTTGTTCCAGAGTGCTTCTTTCGCGCCATTGATGCCACACGCTTCTTTAAGTCCATCGTTCGCGACTCACTTACCATCCGTTCAGTTGGCGAATGCGAGTTGGAGTGCATCAAGTCAACGAAATTTACATGTCGTGCTTTCGCTTTTCGCTATGGTCAGCAGCGGCATGCGAGTGTCATTGATAACTGTCAACTCAGTGATTGGCCAGTTCGGGATATGGACAAAGAGCGCCATTTAATATTGGATGCTACTTTTGATATCTTTGAACGTGCCAGTTATGGTCATGGCTGCGAATTACAACCCATTGTCGATGACAAACATAAAAAATGTAAGTGTTCGAACATGAAGGAGTTCGGTGGAGTTGTGTTCCAACTATAATTCTTGATTTTACCCCAACAGTATGTTATCTTGGATACGGTTCGTCGGCAAGATTACTCTCGGCGGCTATCAAAAAAGTTATCTCGGTACCAACAGAACAGGATTGTAAAAAGGAGTGCGTTCGTTTTCGGGAGACAACTTCATTTAAATGTTACTCCTTCAGTTATGGGTATGTAATCAAAAAATTTATTTATCACGCTTTTTTCTGTACATAATGTTTGTCCTAAGATATTTCTTTATTAGAGAAAAGTATCCAAATATGGAATACCCTTTTGTTATATCAAACAAAATGAATAATAATAAAAGTCGTGCTCAAAATATTTATAATTTTTACCGATTTATTGTTTACTGCAGAAGGCCAGAATGAAAGTTAGTGTTCTGTTTTCAAAGGATTTGCAGAGCCAATGCATTAGACAAGCGAAGCTACTTAGAACCAAATTAACACGTTTTTAGCAATAGTACCAAATATTCGACGCAGAATTTTTCCCTATATAGATACTAGAGATTTTGTATTAAAATGAGTAACGAAAAGTGATAGAAATTAAAGGCAGGACAAACCCAAAACGCGGAGTTTCGAAGTTAGTCCGAAAGAAGACTACATTGCAATTTTTAATGAATAAGGTTCTAATGATACTTGTATTAAAGAGACAATTCCACATTTGGTTACTTTCCTTCACATATGATATATGTATATGTATGTTTAAAAAGCAGGAACAAATCTTACTTTAACTATGATTATGGTGATAATGTATATTTTTCCAACTTTTTAGCTCCCGAGCAACATCCTATAACTGCGAAATGTCCGATCTTGACCAAACGGAGCTTAAGCTGAACATTCATTACACACACACTAGTAACAGAGACTACTGGCTGTTTGCATGGAATCCATTTGATTGGACATGTCGTGATAAAGTAAACACAATCGGCGGCACACGCGTTAATAATGATCGACGAATGGACATTTTCCGCGAACCGGGTAAAATTAAAGTATTAACCTGTTGCACGTCTATTCTGGTGTAAATAAATTCGATTATAATGAAACCCAGCAAAATTGTCTAACGACTTCCTAACCAATAAAATTTTTTACGTTGGTGCTAAGTGTCTAGTAATTAATTTTAGTTCATAGCATGTCGAAACCTTAATTTTGTAAATACCTTTAAGTATTGATGTAAATAACAATCCAAAAGTTGCCAGCTAAACTCTAACAAATCGATCAAAGTCTAACAACGATCATAACCCCCGACCTAACCACGTTTGATATCCCAACCTGTTAAGTTTAATCAAATTAAAACTCAAATTTAATCTTCATTTCAAAACAAAAGGAGATGTATCCTGGCGACATTACACAGTTTCAGGCAAGGCTTGTCGTATAAGTAGCCCTTGTGAGAAGAATCTAGTGACCGGGTTCTACTCTTGTGAAATAGATGGTACGGAGATAGGATCATGGGACTATTGCTGTAAGGTAGAACACCCCTGTGGCTACTCGCGGGGGTTCGACTATCCGTGGTAAGTTATCCATTATAAATACTAAGCGGTGTCTACGTTTGTATTTCAAATTCATTTAATTGGCTTTTGCAGGTGTTTTGTTGGCGATGAGCCAGATCAATGGCGAAAATGTAGCGATCGATATTATCCTGGTAATAGCACCCATACACACTCTGGCATCACGCTGCCACCTTCTAAGCACAGTAAAAAGAAGCACACATCGTCGTCAGCGCACTCTGACAGTAGCAGCGAATATCAAAGACCACCGCGCCCAGGTGGACTACAAAGTTTAAGTGATTTTACGGCGGCACGCCTATGGCCAGTAACATATTTGTACAGTGAAGGTCCACCGAATTCAACAGAGTTTAGCAATTTCGTCGATTGCAACAAAGACAATTGTTAAGCATAAGTGTTATGGATAAAAAAAAAAAATTTAAGTATATATATTGTAGCTATAGTAATGAGTATTTCAAGACCTATTTGAAGAAAATTGTATGCACGTTAAAAAAAAATCTTCAAATATGGTCTTCACACTAAGAGAAGAAGAAAAATGTGATTTCAAAAAGAGATTGGTTTTCGAATTTAAACTTACATTTAATTTATTTTGTCCACAAATTAAGTTAACAATAATTTTAATTAAAACTATGTATGTATTCGTCACGCAAGTATGCTTAAAATTTTAAAAAGAAAATCTCTCAATTAACATTTTTAATAAATACGTAAGCAAATATGCGATAAATTCATCTTGATATATATATTTACCTACACTTAATTTTTAATCGCGGTATTTGAATTATTTATGTAGTAGGAAGTTATATGACAAGAAACTTCTTCTGAGTCGATGCCTGAACTCGTAAAACCACTACTTGACCAACTGTTGTATTGATTTCGAAATTTTTCAATTTTTCATGAGTGAACGCTATTTGTCAAGCCAAGTGCAAATTTTTCATTTCAAATAAGATTTCCTGCGCTAAACTTCGAAAGCATAAAATTCAACTACGCACATATGTACTACATATGTAGATGCCAAAATGAAAGCATACACTTTTGGAAAATATTCAAGAAAATCGAACCAAGTGCTACGGTAGATGTGGAAAAAAGGAAAAATCAACACTTTATAATTCTCCTCCCGCAGAGAAATTTAAAAAATATACCTACCACTGTAAGGCGAATAAGTGAGTAACTGATTTTCAACGACAGCATTAAAGCACTGCGGTTGCTGTTATTAATTTTTAAAATAATTTAATCAAAAAACGCAATTAAAAATTTATTGATTAGTCGGCAGAAGCAACGACAGCAATAAAACGTTGTTGTTGCTATTTCTGATTTTTTAAACTTTCGTTGGTAATGTTTACGTTTGCATTTTTTTTTTTTATTTAAACAAAACAAACAAACAAAAAGAGTGCAATTAAGTCAAAGTACTCTGTTTGTACTGCCATGAATGCTAGAGCCAGATTTTGTATATTTTAAAGTAATGTCATCAATATTTATGGAATCGAGGTTGTTGGATACAGGGTATATAGCTCGGAGATTGCGTCGACTATTACACCGACGCGGCGAACAAATCCAACACTCAATATTAACTGGTCTACATGATCACATAAAATATCTTTTGTCACATTGCATCTCTTTTGATTTCCAAACCACTTAGTACTCAAGTAGTTTAACCTCTTTTCGATTTTCAAATTAATTGCTAAGCCATATCCATCACCACCTATTTAGTCACATTATACCACCAACGTTCCAATGCGACAATTTCAGAATTTGATACCATAGACTAATACTTGACACTTGACTATGGCCAGTATTCGTTAGCAGCGAACTATGGTTTGTGCAATTCAAACACTTTACTTGCAATTCATTGCAATTTCAAAACTCAAGCAATTTGACACTTTACAATTATTGGTTTGGGCAATGCAATTGACCTTTTTTAAGTCTGACGGTCGATGCACTTGAAACAATCCATAAACAAATTTTACTATTCTCTTGGAAAGTTCTGAAATTTTCTGAGTTCGATCATTTCGCTGTAGATTTACTCTCTCTCTCTCTCTATCTCTCTGTCGCTTTCATCATATTTATTAAATATAAATAGAAGTTACAACAGTAAATCAGAGTTCAGTTGTGACGTATTTTGTCTTTCATTCAGCTGTAAATTTTATTGTGTGAACAAAGTGTTTGAGAAGTATTTAAAAATAAAATAAAGCTATATGTAACGGCAACTCAAAAAAACAAAAAAAAAAGGTATTATTTAGGATCAAATCAACCATCCCAAGTAACTCTCTTATATATGTATCTAGTTACGTACAAGGTTATAAATTTAAACTTAAGCCAACAAATCTCACCTCCGCACCCAAACTTGCTTTGGTGGTCTTAGAAGTTTTGAATATCTTTCGGAAATAGTCTTTCAATTCCAAGTCACATTCAACGTTTACGTGTTCGTCACTGAAAAGTTGATTTGTGATGGGAATCTGTTATTTTCGTAAAAACTCTCATAATTCACTTTTGGTGCATCTGAAATCCCAGATCAACGTTAAGTTTAGAGAGTGAAGCATAATGTACCACATTTAGTACAGCTGCGAAAATGGAATTATTTGCATGATGTGCTGTTTTTTGGCATCAGCGAAAAAATATACCGATTTTCAAATTTAAAGAGCTAAACAGAATTGGGACGTGCAATATCGTCCAGATTTTTTCTATATGTTTGTGGTGAGCTGTTCCTATGCCCGTAGATGAAAACATGACAGCGACACCAAGTCGCATTTCCCAAATAATGAAATATGGATTTCCTGGCCTGGACAATGTGCGTTCCTTCTCTGATTAAGTGCTTTCTTACGATAGGCGCAATCGTGTTTCGCACTGGGTGTTCGAGCACTTAACTGCCAATTCAATAGTAAAAAACGATGCAGTCGATCGAGAAAAGTGAATTCCGCCCCGATGAAAGCATACATCCTTTTTTTCGCGCAGAGAATACCGAAAAATGAAAATGAAATAAGTTTCTGTCGTTGCTTCTGCCGCCTAGCTAGTCAAAAAATCTTTAATTGCATTTTTTGTTTAAATTAAATTTAAAAATTAATAGCAGCAATGCTTTAATGCTGTCGTTGTCTCGGCCAAATAAAATACATATTTATTTTTGTTAACGGCAGTTGAAAATCAGTTACTCACTTGTTCGTCTTACAGGGGTAGGTATATTTTTTAAAGTTCTCTGCGGTAGGAGAATTATAAAGTGTAAACGTGAAGTTTATTAAATTAGAATTAACTTGCATATATGCTCCTTTTTCCAGACTGTGCTTGCGTCAGTATGTTTGTGTCTAAATACACAATTTTGGAATAAACTTAGCCTGAGCGAAAATTGCGCTATCTACAGTGCGAATTGCAAAGGAACTCATTTAGCAACAACACTACTCGCGTCCTCTGGTTGTCAGCAAAATATTTTAGAGTCTCAGACAAATTCGCTCTTTTGTGAATTTCTAGTTGACAATCAGCTGTTTATTTTACGTGCTATTGTTGTTGCTCGATTGAATAACTAAACTCTTTATTTTTAAAAATAATGAATAAAAAGGTGATCACACGTATTCTTACGGTCAGTGGTATTGCTGCTGGCGCTTATTACTTTGGAGTTCACACGGAGCGCCAACGTTTGCAACATAGTTTCGAAACAATATCTGACCGTGATGCCTACATACTGTCACAGAAGCACCATTTTTTGGAAAATGTAAATTGGGTTTGTTTTTCTGACTGTAGTACTCAGTAATAACTGCTGCTTCGTTCACACAGATTGAAAAGAAACCAGGCCTTCCAATCTTCGGCACAGTCTCTGCAGCTGTTCCTATGCCCGTAGATGAAAACATGACAGCGACACCAAGCCGCATTTCCCAAATAATGAAATATGGCTTTCCTGGTCTGGACAATGTGCGTTCCTTCTCTGATTATGTGCTTTCTTACGATAGGCGCAATCGTGTTCCGCACTGGGTGTTCGAGCACTTAACTGCCAATTCAATAGTAAAAAACGATGCAGTCGATCGTTCAAAAAGTGAATTCCGCCCCGATGAAAGCATACATCCTTTTTTTCGCGCAGAGAATACCGATTACAGACGGTCGGGTTTTGATCGTGGCCACATGGCAGCCGCTGGCAATCATCGCCGTTGTCAGAAACACTGTGACGAAACTTTCTACCTCACGAACATGGCACCACAAGTCGGACAAGGTTTCAATCGAGACTCTTGGAATCGTCTTGAAACTTACGTGCGCAAGCTAACAAACATTTATCCAAGTGTATATGTGTGCACGGGGCCACTGTACCTGCCACGCAAGGAGGATGATGGAAAGAATTATGTGAAATATCAAGTAATCGGAGCTAACACTGTTGCAGTACCAACTCATTTCTATAAAGTGATTGTGGGTGAAACGTCTGATCAAAAGCTTGAAATGGAGGCGTATGTTATGCCTAATCAGGTCATTAGTGATAATACGCCCCTTCAGGTGTTTCAAGTACCACCAGAATCCATTGAGCGAGCTGCAGGACTTTTGTTCTTTGACAGAATCGATCGTAGGAAGTTGGCAAAAATTAACGGGAAAAAGGTGTAGAAAAATTCAGTGACTTAAGGACAATTAGTGCAATATTAAAAAAATTTAGAAAATTAATTGGTTATGTATTAAGATTTTTAAAAATATAATGATTTCTCATATTTCTTGTTATTACCGATATTTTTAAGCTTATACATATACAAATAATGAAAAAATGTATTGTGTCTGCTCAAGTAGAGCTTTGGTGTTCCTTGTGTAACGGCTCAAATCCTTTGCTGTTTTATACATTATAATTTGAAATTGTCAATCCAACTACATGAATACAGTGGCAAAAAGAAAGCAGGTCTTTCAAAAAAAAAAATATTAACCAAAATGTATTTAAAAAAAAATGAAGAGGTCGATAACATATGCGACTCTGTGTACATTATCCAGTTTTTATGCTATTTGAACCGAATAACATTAAAAAATTGAAACTTGCGATGACAATATTTGGTAAGAGGACGTAGCAGGCCTCAGCCATGTATTAAGTCTGCTTTTTAACGTGAAGAAAATATTAGTACTTTCAAAGAAGTTGGCAGCACGGATACAAATTAAAGTAAATATTTAGAAGTGGGGCACAAGCCCTAATCGGCTCCAAACAGGGATGCCAATCTGAAATGGACGAGTTAACGGCCTTCCAATTAATTTAAGGTGGGGAAGGTGTTTTTTTAAGATTTACATCCTATCGTATATCCAACACCGGCTTCGCTTGACACAGTGCTTTTGCATTAAAACGTCATATGTTAAAAGACTTATCTTGACGATTTTGCATTCAAGTTACATGTTTATTAAATTTACATTGACCATAGAGAAACTTTAAAAAACAAATTTTTATTTTATTTGAGCATTTATTTAATTAACACAACTTAATATACACAACTAATAGACTACTCCGGAGTGATACGTTGGTGCTTAAATTTTGTACATGTAAATAGCGTGTATAACTGACAAATTATTTATTAAATACAGTGCAAAACGTGAACCCCCGAAAACATGAACATCTTCAAATCTTAAAAACACTGTTTTGTACATTGACTACTCTGAAACGTGAACAAAGCTGGAAGCTTTATAACGTGAACAGAAAATTATTCAATATTCCTACATAAAAACTCACTGCTACTTGTTAAGGCTTCGGGGAATTCCATAATAATGACAATACGTAATATTTGATATTTTAATGATATGTGTACGTATTACCATCATCCCTTATTCAGTTGCTGTTTTCTCTTGCATCACATGTTCTTATCTTTTGTTTAAAAATGTGTTTAAACAGAAAAAATAGCAGATTTTTTGATGAATAAAACTTAATTTTATAACATTCTAATGCAAAAAAACAATTAAAAAATTTTGAATTTACGCTTCGCAAAGCCAAACTAATTAAGACGATTATGTATTGTATTGTATGTACATATATAAAGATATTAATTGAGAAAATTTATTTTCTTTAAAGAGCAGTAGCAAGACAATATGGTCGGAACACAATTTTTTTCATAAAATTTAGCATTCAGACACATAAGCAACCTCAATAACGTGAACACCCTCGGTTTTAATTAGTTAAGATTTTCTAATATGCACTGTACTTTGCGAAAAATGGTAGTCACCATTCCATAAAATACCTTTCTGGCAACAGTTTTTCGGTGGTTGTGTAGCACATACGCTATTTACACACACCGAATTTGAGCGTCGGTGTATGACTTCGGATTAATTTTTCTTGTGTAAATGCGAGATACGTCGCACTGTTTTTACAGTACTTTGGGTCAATAACGCACGGTCATCTGTTTTTAAAAATTTCTCAAAATTTAAGGCAAGTTTTTCTTTTTTTATTGGGTCACTCTGTATGTTCGATTTTCGGTAAAAACTAGGTTTTAACTTAGAACGCTCATAATTTTGCGACTATCATTACGGGCCTTTAAGTTTAAAATATCGGTAGAGAGCTAAAAAATATCGATATGTTACTATATCGATATTTTTTCCATGACGCAATATTTTGTACATCCTTAGGTAAATAAAATTTTATTTTGGTTCGTCAATTGTTGCCATTTTTTCTTTTTAATTTTTTGTCAGAAATTACACCATTTATTGAGAAAATTAGCTATTAACTAATGCAACTTAAAAATTTAATAGTATAACTAAACAAACAATACAAATTAAGTTCGCAAAGCTCTCCAATTCTTCCTAGGAAGAAACTCACAGTGAGTTCGGAAAATCATAAACGGGACAATACTTTTTATAATGTCTGTCCTCTTTCATTTTAGATTTGTTGACTCCATTTGGTTCACCTTAATAACTGCATTCGAGAATATGAATTGGGTACCATCAAACGACTTTGAAAACGAGGTCGTCTCTCAACAACCTGACCACAATTTTATCTTTGGTAGCTTAGCTGATTCTGATACGGAAGAATACTATCCGCGTCCAGAAAGTCATTTACTCTACGCAGAAGAAAAACGCCTGCGAAAACTGACCACTAGTTTTAATCCAAAATTGGACATAATTGCAAAAGTACAACGTATCGCTGGAACAAAACCGCTTGGTCAACAGCCGACAATTGACGACTGGGATGATACTACCAATGTGGAACGTGAGACAATTGCGATGATGCGTAACGCTGGTATGAACTCTAGCATAGAGCGACCGTTGGATGAAAAACTCACTGTGGCGACACTGCCAGTCACAGAGGAGATGCATGTGATGCACAATGGCAAAAAACGCATGCCAATTTTCTATCATGACAAATTCTTCAAATTTAAACCGCGCATATCGAATGTATCACCTATTGAAGACTCAACAGATTCTGTGGATTCCTTAGGTTCAGCGAAAGATCAATCGCTCCATTCTTCCTCAATTTCGACTAGTGCGGACGATAGTATGCAAATTGAAAAGCATAATTTTTCAACTGCAGATGAAAGCTCCTTTAAAGTATTACGCAGTGCAACTGTTGAAACTGAATCAGCTGAGGAAAGCTATACAACAGCATATAGTAGAGATTATGTTCCAAGTCGCTCATGGTTTAGCGGTGACAATGGGAGATCGAATGATGAGTTGGAAGGGAATCGCAGCAGTGATAATTGGAGAGTACGTAGTCCTTTGAAAAACAGTCGAAATAGTGAGAATTGGAGAGTCCGTAGTCCAACGCAGAGCAACAGTAGTAGTCAAAATACTAGCTCGACCAATAATTCCATGGTAGAGTTTCCACCGTTACCTACAAAACCTAATCGTACAGCAGCATCCAAACAGGGCGAACCTCAACGCTTTTACACTGCTAAAGAATTATATAAAAAAAATCGCCGCAATTGAATATTAAAAGCAGAAAGGTACATGTATATCGACCTCTTTACGCGAAATTATCGTATGTGCCAAAAACCAAATTTTACAGTAGAGCGTTTTTTCTACTTTTCTGTGCTTTAGCTTGCAATGTTTAAACCAAATTTTATATGCAATTTATGGTGCAACTAAAAGGATTTCATCTACAATATTCTACCAGGTGATGCGTTGTGAGGTGTAGAAGAAATTTGTTTCAAAAAGTCAATTTTGAAAAAATGTCACATCGATAATTTCGCGCACAGGGGTCGTTATGTAGTTAATGTAATTAAGAGTATAATTACGTGCGTAACTTCAAATCCCTAACACAATCCAATGTCATGATAAATGTAAAAGAATGAAATGATTTTAAATTAAATAATGTGGCAAATAATTATGGGGTGAAAATTTTAGAAATTGCCAGAATGTATAATTATTTTAAATGCTAATTTTTAAAAATGTTTATGCAAAATGGGTACATGAAATTTTTTCCATAACGGTCTCGACGCTTCCAATGTAAACATCTTAATGTGTTCGTTTTTTCATTTCTAAATAGAATTAGATATATTAAAATTGTACACACTAGTTTAGTCAAGATCTCTAGCAAAACTTACATGATGATCATATGCAAAACCTTTTTCGCCCTATGACAAATAGGGTCACAGCAGGCAATTGAGCAAGGTTTGCTAGCACTGCTGCGATTATATGAGGCCATCTCAAAACTAAATTTTCATGCAAATAAAAATATACTCATAGAAGGCTATTATGCCTTCCCACATCTGACATGTTATCAAACCTGTTATTAGAAGGTAAAGAAGAAGGGCTCCATATATTTTTGTTTATGATTCAACATTACTTTTTTATCAACTGAATTGTACATATACGCGCAAGTGAGGAGACGCGTATAAAAAAGAAAACAACTGAGTCTCACGACGTACATATAAAAATTTAATTTTTTCTAAGTTCTTCTGTGAGCCCTGCTACGGTAAGCGGTCTTGGCCTGTTTTATCGGTTCATTTCATTTAAAAAAAAAGTACGTTTGAAAGGAAGTGGGATGGCCTGATACTTCCCAAGGAAGACCTTTTAGAAGCGCTGCTAACTCCTGCCCTTGCCTACTGGGCTGTTCTATAGTCACAATCAGTGGTGCCCACTATCGCATGCAAACGCGCTAACGATAAGCATATGTTGATGATTTGTTTATGAATTCTGTATATGTGCACGTCCGACCTTTGAGAGAGAAAATTTCGTAATGACTTCACCATAATTCCTCCATGGGAATGCCAAAGTACTGCGAGAGAATACCCAAATTCATGGTACATTTATCGTGAAAGCAGCGATGCTAAATGATGCTTCTTCCTCTTAATTTTTTCGGCTACCTTGCCTGTCAATTACAACTAGTTTTAATTTTGCAGTTTATTCTTCACATTCTTGGAGCCACTTCACGGTTTGACAAAATAATTCTACCTTCATAATTGTACCATGACCCGAACTGATAAGACAAACTCATGTGTTTCTCTGTAGCACGTTCTGCTTTTAGAGCTTCAAGTGAAAAGGCAAATGCAATCATCGTGTGCCAGTTACATATGACTGCGACGAATTTTTATTGAAATATGTACTTTATTCCCGAGCTTACCACTATAAATTTTTATTTTATTTGCTTTGCACTAGTTTTAAGTTAAATTTTCATATAGTTTTCAAACTGACCACAAGGGTCTTTCAAATAATCAAATATCTAGGAAAACGAATTCAATTCTTCATACTAAAATTGAAAATGTTAATTGCTTTTTAAAATAATTTCTATGAATATAATATGTACGCAATTTTAAATAAATAAATTTGAAATTTTGTAATCAATAAAAATATTTGTATTTTAAACAAAGTTTTTATTTTACATTAAACAAAATTGACCTTACAAGCCCAAAACTAAAAAAAATACATTAGCTAAATAACAATAAAATATTGGTCACAAATAAAAATTAAGGTCAAGGCGGACTTTAAATTGAAGTTTCTTGGATAGCATCGAGGTTAATTTGTAGTTAGCTGTAATTTGAAATTATGTATAGCGGTTTAACACTAGAACCGCCACCGTTTCTATCATGTGTATCTTGTAATTTTTTATGAAGGACCACATTTATAATGACCATAGGTTTAAAAAAAATAAAAACAATTACATAACACCGCTGTCGAGTTATTTTTGTTCTGTAATAGTTAAACTCAATTCAGCATAGAAATGGATAACTTTACGGACAGAATAAATAAAGCGAAAAGTACCTTCGTAATGTCTGGCAGACTTCAAAATATTCGACTCAAAGGTTAAGTCAGTTCACAATTGCCTTCGAGTGGAATCTTCGTCATAAATCGTAGAAACGTTCGCTAGAGCGATAAGGTCACTTGAATTCGAATAAAATCGTGTTTTTGGGTTTTGAATTTGTAGCACAATTTATGTAACTGCATAGTAGGAAACGGACGTGTTTTTCATTTCATCCTTTATATTTTTGTTTCAAGGCACTTTTCGAGTAAATAAATCAAGAGAAAAAACCTCTTCACAATAAAATTTGACCAAGTTAAGCACATCAGTAAAATTTTATTTTCAGGTTTTTTTTAGCAAAAATTGGAGTTTTTTTACGGCCTAATTGGATCGAAAGTGTTTAGCGATCAAAATGCCTTCGAAAGAGCAAATGGTTTCTAAAGCTGGAAGTGTTTCTTCCAAGGAAACTCAATTTGGTACCACTGTGCTTCGGTGTAACTTCACCTGCGTTGCGTTTTACCCTGTTTCAGAATTCTGATAAGTTATGCAATTGTCCATTTTGGAGGAAAGCCAATTTTTTATTTATTTTTTTATACGTGTTTTTGCAATAAAAACGTATAAAGTATAGTTTTTATATTAACAAGCTTTATTCAACTTGTAAATTGGAGCTCAATTATGTGTTTATTATTTTTGTAAGTTTAGAAGCAGTTAATACAAGAATATTTATGAGAATAAACTTCACTGAGAAAATAAATTAAAATTAAATCCTAATTCATAGTTAGAACTGTATTTAGTACAACAGCTGTAGAACAATTATTCATTAAATTTAGGCAAAATATAAGTGTGAAAGAAGAAATGAGCGAGTGATGAATACATGTTTTAGGTGTATGGTGAAAATACAATTTCTCAAAATTTTTTTATTGACCATTGTTCTGGGAACGCACATCATCAATCTTAAGTATCATTTTCACGAGTTGTGTGGCCAATAAAATTTGTTGCTTCTTGGAATTCAGAGATTCAACGACATTGTGATTTTTCATATCGGAATCACCGGTCAGCATGCAGTCGACTCCAAGACTAGGCGAATTTTCTGCAACCTGCCGCGATTTGAGCTCGGACAAAGTTTCAATAGGATGTAAACCACTGTTTTCAGCCAAGGCGAGAGGAATATTTTCCAAAGCCACGCTAAAAGCACGGAAGGCATACTGTTCTAAGGTTGAGAGTTGATCAGCTTCTTTGGCCACAGCGATCGAACAGCTTATTTCAGCAGCACCACCGCCATAAACAATGCGGGAGTCCTTAAGAAAACAATAAAATTAACACAACACACAACTAAATTTTTTTTAACTATTTACTTACTTTAACTAGCGAACGTACGACACAGATGGCATCATGTATGGAACGTTTAGCTTCTGCAATGATCATAGCGTTGCCACCACGCAAGAAAATTGTTACAGCTTTCGAGTTCTTGCACTCTTCGATGACTAACATTTTGTCCTTAGAAGTACCGAAAGCTACAGAAGAAAAACAATGGATTAGTTTTAATCAATAAGCGTCAATGCATTTATGCTTACACATTTCTCTGACCAAACCCGCTTTTCCCAGTTTATCTGGAGTGAGTTCCTCAAACCGTGGTACAATTCTACCACCTGTGGCAATTGCAATCAACTCAATTTCGGGACCGCCAACCCAACGTACAGCTGGGAGATCGTGCTGCAACAACAAATGGTTCGCTTCATCGTCGAAGCCCCACTGACAAATAGCCAATGTAGCACCAGCGTCCTTAACCTGCTTCACCATTGAAGTGAACTTCTCTTGTTCATATTCACGAAGTGCCTTGTAGTCCTCTGCCGAAGTAACATCCAACTTATGCTTAGTCTTTGGCTTTGGTGGTTCGAATGGACAGGTAAGTATGGCCAATTTGACATCTCTCAAAGTTTTCGGCATTTGTGCGTGACTCATTGTCTTATCAACCACTACACCTTTTACCAGCATTGAATCTTCCATGCGTCCTCCCACTTTAGTTTCAATCTTGATCAACTCGAAATTCACATCCTTCTTCTCAATATCGGCCACATTTAACACAGCATCGACAGCCATCTCGGCCATTTGACGATGACATTTATTGACAATTTTGCTACCCAGTGTTGTCATGGCAATTTGTATCAATGGTTCCTTATTATTGGGATCAATAGGAAAGGGTTCAGCAAATGATTCTAGTTGCTTAACAGCGCATTGTGCAGCTAACTCGAAACCATCGGCAATACGAATTGGATGAATGCCGCGATCTATCAAACCTTCTGCCTGTTCAAGCAAAGCGCCGGCGAGAACAACGACACCAGTTGTACCGTCGCCAATTTCGTCGTCCTGCGATTGCGATAGCTGCACCATCAGTTTACCAATTTCATGATCAACTTCCATGAGCTTCATTATGGTAGCACCATCGTTTGTGACCGTAACATCACCATCAGGGCTGACCATTATCTTATCCAAACCTTTAGGACCCAAGGAGGTCTTTAAAGTTGAGGCAATCTGACGTGCAGCTAGAATGTGGGACTATAAATAGTAGGAATATAAAAAAAATAATTGTAGCCAACTGAAAGATATTTTTTTTAAATAACAGCGAAGTTTAAACTTAAATATAACATAGGGCCAGAGTAACCAAGTGAATTTCATGCCAAAGCCGGGTGCCTGGTACGAGTTCAAAAATTTTAGAAAAAGTCGTGAATTCAATGTTTGTGAAATAAAATTTGAAATTTTTAACGAAAAAGAAAACAAATGTATCAGTATGTATGCAAGTAAAAAAATTTAGCTTTTTACTATTTTACGAATTCATTATTCAATATTACTGATCCAAAAAATAAAGTCAACCTTTTTTGCACAGGGCCTCATTGAGACAAAAAACTGCGATTAGTCATTTGCACTGGACAAAGCGGCAGTATTTAACCTCAAAGTAAAATAAGTAAAGCGCGTGACGTCACCAAGCGGCAGCTGGTCACAAAAAATTAAGTTAATGTAAAAAGAATAACTTAATGAATGGATCTTGGGGACTTTTGTATTAAGGGATGCGTACAATTAGGACATGATCATTTTAATCTGTAAAACGGCGTTTATTTAAGAGATATAAGAAAAACAACACCCAGCTGCATAGAAGCTTCTAGATGTGTTAATATAGTCTTTTGCAAATTACACAGATTTCGTTGATTTTTTCCACAATAATACTTTTTTCTCGCTCAACTTTTTGTTTAAATTTTAAGCCAAAATATAGGTAGCACTTTTAGCTTACCTTAATCGCATCTGTTCCTGTAATACGCTTTTGGTTCTCTTGGTCACGAAGAATAATAAAAGGTCGGCCATATTCGTCAAAAGCGAAGGTTCCCGGAAAAGCACTCATTTTTCAGTTTTTAAATAAAGCCTTGGAGCACAGGATTCCTACGGATTTATTTTCTTTACCAATTGAAAAATGAAACCTCACAGACGCACCGAAAAAGAAGCAGATATAAAATATTAAGACTCCTCCAAACAGTGAATGTCACAATTTTTATTGACAGGTGACGACCAACCTAGCAGTGTTGCCAATTTACTCATTATCTCAAAGAGTCACCCAACTTTCCAAATTTAATGGGAAGTTCAATGTCCTCTGGAATTTCCATCAATAAATCAATGCATGATTATATAAAATTATAATTGGCGAAAATTATAATTGAATTAACTCAGTTGATATTGTTAAATAATATCCAATAGTTAACATTTTTCGAAAATTTGGAATATAAGACTTGGGGATGGGATTTGAAATTTTTAAGTTGTAGTTTTTTCAATAAATAAAAAACCGACGATAAATGTACGACAATAAGTTACCTACGAGAAATTCAAGAGCGAAATAGCCGCACCTTGCGTTCTGCTGTCTGCAAGTTCGTCACTGCACAGGCACAGAAGTTGTCAATAAATCCGGATGTGTTAATCCGCAGCTTAGACGCCACATTGATTATTGATGTTTAAGCGTTTCAATTGTTGTTGTAATCTGTGGGTGCTGCTCCCGATTTTCTTTTATCCTTCTTGTGTGTCTGCTGTGTTCTTTCTTAATCAGCGTTTAGTCGACGTTTACTCAAGGAAATTCTGTGAAAGAAATTCTTTTCTATTCTCTTTTTTGGTTTTTGTTTTGAATTTGCGACAAACGACAAATTTTGTACCTCGTCTCTTTCGTTTTTCCCCTCTTGCCAACAAACAAGAAAAATTTTCGGAAAGAATTTGTGTGTGTAAACGCCGAGCTACCATTATTTTTTCCTCGTCATTGTGATTAGCGCTTAAGACAGTGTTGTGCAATTGTTAAAACTGTATTGAAAAACATGGTCTTAAAGTATACAAAATAATTATTTTTACTCGCTATTTTGCCAGTGCTACCAGTCTTTGCAATATCGAGTGAAAGAAAGATGATAACGAAAAATGAATTCTAGACTTGAACGCGCTCGTGTTTAATGAATAGAGAGAATTGAAATCAAAACACATGCAAAACAATAACAACAAAGCAAAACAAAAACGTAGAAAAACGATAGAAACCGAAAAAAAAAACACGAAATTTATGTAAAGAAAAGGAAACAAACACAGAAAATCGAAAAAAGCAAAAAAAAAACGAAAACAAAGCGAGCGAAAGAAGAAAGAAAATCGTGAAAAAATCATCGTCGGTCGAGAAAGAAGAAAAAATACTTTTCTCAGTCGTTTCTTGCTGTGTTTTTCACACTTTGTTTTTGTTTATTTTTTCACGACACGCGATGCGCCATGGATGATTCTCGTTTGACGGACCAAAAGTATACCGAATTGGAGTATCTATTTCAGGTAAATAGCTCGAAAATTGCAGCACCACGTTTTGCCCCCCGCAACTGATTTAATTTTCCATTTTCTTGCATCTTCCCTTTGCATAGACAATCGAAATGGCCAAATCCGGACAAGATTTTAAAAATTTTCGTGACGACACCTCGGCCTCCCTATCAGCGCTGGCGACGACGCCACCGGCAGCACAGCAGCTGCTGGAGTTACCGTTACCGCTGCACCAGGAGGATGATTTAAACGATAGCAGCGATGCGGTGAATCCGTACGCTTGGAATCTGGTGAAGCGTCGACTGCGACGTCATCGCCGTTTCACTGTCTCGCACGGCAGCACCCCGCCGGCACCACCGTCCACGCCCACATCGTCAAGCATGCAACTGGCGGCATCTTCGTTAAGCGCCAATGGGAGCGCTGCGGCGGCCGCTGCAGCCGACTATGATTCCGACTGTTTCAATTTCAATTTGCTTTATATCCTGGACTATGCACCCAAGTACAAAAAGAAACTCAAGGAGCAACAGCGCACTGACTCCGAGCTGGCGGAGCTATTCAATGTTGTGACAATTACGGGCGGCAGCAACGGCGCAGACAACCAGCCACGAACGTCGGCCGTCGTAAATGGCGCGACGTCCTCCGGCGCCAGCAGCAGCTGCAAACTAACTCCGGAACGCGGCATCAGCGCCGCTTCCCGCAATATACGCAAGCCAGATAATGGCACCAAAATCTTTAAAATCCACCGCAATCCTCTAGAATTCTTCCGGGAGCCGGCGGACGAAGAAGATTCGGTGTCGGCGCCCGAGTACGATACGGAGGAAGAGGAGACGCGTCATAGACGCTTCACACGTTTCAAACCCTGTCGACGTCTGCTGATCGCCAAGCGGCAGCGGCGCTTCGAACTGCAAGAGCGCATGGACGCTGTAGTGGACACGTTTGATGCGGCCATGAGCTTCGCTGACGCCTAAGCAGGGCATCGAAGTGTGGCCAACAGGCAACGTGGGACGTGGGTGTCAGCAAGCTAGAGACTGGTTGGATAATCAACCGTTTTTCCAATGGTTCATGTGATGAATTTAAGTTTTTTCAATTTTCACTTCGATATAAAAAGAAGAATATTATAATTTAGATTAAATTTGTTTCCTAATTTAAAACATAAAAAAATGAAAGAGAAAAAAAAATCAACATAACGTTTATTTTAAATGAAGCATTAAAATAAATAAATAAAAAATAAATTAAACAGAAAATAGCATTAAAAAATCAATAAAAACTTCATGTCCAGGGTAGCAAAGATGATAGAGATGTGACCACCCTTTCCTTCAGACAAAAAAGATTTAGTTTTTTCGCGCTATTACTGCTAAACCTTTTTTATCATTACCTACTATTACTTTTAGTTTTATTATTATTATAATTTGTATTTGTGAACGAATGAATTTACTATTTTTGTAAATAAGGCAAGAAGATTACAATATAAAAATCAACAAACCAATTTTAATTAATAAAATTCAATTCAACAAACTGTACTAAATGTAAACAAAATTGCAGAAAAAGTATTGTTATTTCTTTGTTCATTCATTTTAATATTCATTCAATCATTAATTCATACCATTAACACATGAAAGTGCAGGGTAGGAATGTTAAGGAACTCAACTCAACTACTCTACTCCACAAACGTTTAAAGTTTCGATTTCTTGACGAAAAATATTTAGTATGCTGAATTGTAGGGAATCCATTTTAGGAATAAACAAAATTGCTATTCCAAGTTTCTTAGCCTTGCTAGAAGCATATTAGGAATTATACTATATATGCAATACATGTACATACATACGTATGTATGTATATCTCATATAAAAGATAATTTTTAGTACTATAACGTCTGTGAAAGCGTTATTATATTTTGCGTATATAAAGCATCCACAGGTTCACGGGAAAATTTTACTAACTCCTTTGTTCCAAATGATGTAGTATCTTCATTGAAAGGTCTTTTCAAAAACTACGTACTTATCAAAATATAATTGACAGAAGTCTTACAATTGGTTCATCAGGTGGAAGTACATATATATGTTTTCGTGCCGTGATCCTTCGTGCTATGAATATGTTGTAATCAAAGAAATCAAATTTCATGAAAATAATGTCGTTTCAAACAATATGTATCTCATTTTTAAGATCTTTGTTAGTACTACATATAATCTTTATGAATAACTTATTATCGTAAATATTACCCAGGAAGCGGTACAGGTCGAAACCCGGAGCAATAGTTCTATCCACAAATAATCCCTTGATATTATTTAAAAATTATTTCTTTTCGCTAAGGATATGTATCTTGTTTGAAAGGTAATGTGCTTACCTTTTACCCAATCTCTACTTTGCTAATTCCTAAAACGTCATTCGGCATAGATGATTTTTTGCAGTTTTATCTAACTAAATATAAAAAGTTAACCATTTATGTAGTTAGGTTTAATTTTCTCTTGTAAAAAGTGAAAATGTTTTGTTTTGATCATCTACTCCACGTATTAGAGACTTATGAACAGAGCGACTTCGAGTATGAGTAGAGTGTGAAATCCAAATAGGATATTAGGGGAAACACGTTTTGACACTCAATAAATAGAAAATAAATTTTGTCTTGATAGACAATTTCAATTGATTTTTGCCTTCAACATCAAGCCATGCACAGAATGGCGACTATGAATAAGCATGATATCGGGGTCCAAAAATTTGCGTAGGTTTCTCCTCGGATATCGTGATCTTGAAATCATTTACAGCATAGGTCGAATTATGTTTTAACACTAAGTAGCAACAATTTACCAATGCTCTTTTTGATTTTTAAACCATTTGTACAGGGCTACTATAAGCCACTTAAACATAGCTATTAAAACTGTTTTAGGTGGTTAATTTTTATAGCTACCGAAAACAGAAAGATTTAACTTAAGAAACCATTTCATTTTTAAAAAAATTTAAGATGCTTCCTTTGTATAGGAGCACCGTTTTTTTTTTTAATTAACTTAAACTAAATCCAAAAAGACTATATAGTTTGGTCTAAAAAGAAACAGACGATGTCGTGTATATCAGGTGTGGCCATAGTGTATATTGTACTAGAAGGTACTTATATGCTGAAGTCCGTCTAGAAGTTTTAGTTAAGAATTTATTTTTACATATTTATTTTTATTTATTGTATTGTAGATAAATATTTACAAAGCATGCAACCATTTTTGCTTACAACTTACGTCACACTTGAGTTAATTTTTTCGAGGAAAGTAAACAATACTACATTATATTATGTAGTACAACAATGCAATTTTAATCACTAAACCATTCGTTAAGGTTATATACAAAAAATACATGTCAAATCTATAGTATATAGACTAACATTTCAATTTCAAACAAAAACATTTTTTCTTTTTAACTTAGACCAACAACCATGAAAGCAGCAAAGTTATGTTCTTTCCTTTTGAAAAAAATTTTCTGTTAAATTTTCTTCCAGTTGAACTGGATCTGTCACCGGCATTCGGCAAACTTTTTCATGACAAATATAAACTGTCGGTTTGTTGTTCACCATTTTGAATTTTTCTTGGAGACGCTGGCTGTGTGCTGTGGTCGGTTGTAGTGGATCCACATGCACAACTATCATGCCTGGAATATAGAATTTTCGGCAGATATCAACAAATTGTTTTGTTGCCTCCGTGTCAGGTCCAACAATGGCAACCAAATCTAAACCATATTCATGCAACATTAAAGCACACATCATTTCAGGCAAAGCATAACCAAAAGGTTGTTCATCAGCGAAGAAATTTAGTAGTTTACCGGCCTGTTGTCGGTAGTTTTCGTTATCAAAATAATGTGAAAGTAAAATTAAATTGCGTGCAGCGACGCTATTGCCACTAGGTTCGGCACCATCGTGATCTGAAAATTTAAAGCCATTGGGAATTAGTCTCTTTTCTTTGTCAAATAGATTTCGCTTCACGAACCCGATTTCAAACGTGCAACAACATTGGGCGAATTGGCTTGTGAGAAAAAATATGCGCCATGAGTGGTGTCCCAGAAAAGTTTGTCTTGTATATCTTGTAGCTCCTTTGCCCACTGCAATACAGAATCGTCCAATGAAGCTTTGTAGTAATCGCATAAGCCTTTGATAAGAAAAGCATAATCGTCCAAGAAACCTTCAATGCGTTCAGAACTGCAAAATTATAGAAAATTTGTATTAATTTTATTGTTTTTTTTAAAGAGAAAATTCAGGAAATCGGTAATTTTTTGGAAAATTCAACATAAATGGAAGACCTTTATGTAATAAGGGGATATTTTCCAAATTCATGATAGCGAGATTATGCTGTCAAACTACTTAAGAAATGGTGGTTCATCTTGTAGTTTAAACTATTTAATGAGCTTTTACACTTGAGCTGTTTACAAAAAATGTCGTTTTTCTTATACTTCCATATATTGAAAATTGAAGTAAATAGCCAGGGTGAGAGCTATTTTCTATTTTGGGCGACCTAGTCTATCTATTTTATATTGCGCTAAGGAATTTTTGACCATGATTTTGATTATAAGGTTGTTTTTTATTTAAGAAATGATTTTCGAATAAACTGACAAAACTGCAAAAATTTTGTTGAATCAACAAATTTCAACGAATTCAAGTGGCCATATTTGATCGGAAGTTTATTTCATTTTGAGCTGGGAAGTGAATTTGATCTAATAAAATTCAATTTGGAACCATTTGCGATCCGGTTTGGTGGGACATTAGAAAAACTATAAGCTCTTGTTGCACTGTTGAACATTTCTAAAAGCTTTGGATAAACTCCTGTAAGTTTCTTAAGCGACATTTTTTGCAACTTTCAGCGAGTGTTGTGCTCCAAATTTTATATTCAATCGGAATGCAATAAAATAACCGTTTGCTGACAGTAAAATTGAGTGCAATAGAGAAACTGGCACTCATAGCCGAAACTCGTAAAAGCATTAACTATTTTGTCTATTTCTTCTCGAAAAAGTTATCGAAACTATTAATTTAGCAAATATTATACTATGTACCGACGAGGAAAAACTAAACACAAATAGCTTCGGATGTTTCCGTAAAATGGAAACTAATGGAACTATTTAAGTACATGCCATAAGTTTGCCCATGGCCACACGCTTAATTTTTACATATTGATGTTGGATACCAAAATTCCATTCTCTAATGTGGAAGTTTAACAAAAATATTTTCAATTTTCTATTCAGGTCCTTAATTATGTTTTATTTCTTAATATTTATATAAACGTTTTGGTAATCTGGAAAGTAAAAATGAACTAAGTTTTAGGGGACTTATTTTAAAATAAATAATTAGTAATACTTGGAAAAACCTACGTCACTGATTCTAGCACGTTACTTTCCGTACCAACACCATAGCAAGAGCGTAGTAAAATTTCTTTCTCTGCATCAAATAGATGCTCTTTAATGAAATCGATCAATTGTCGTCCTGCATCCATGTATTCATCTCGTTTTTCGCTATTGCAATTGGCCAACTTTGATAAACCGGAAAGCACCAGGCCGTTCCAAGAGCTTATAATTTTCGTATCCAAATGAGGACGTGGACGTTGGTCGCGTCGTTTGTGTAACGCCTCGTTTGTTATATGCAACACCAACTCCAATTGTTCAGCTGTGATATCAAATTTAGCGCATGTATCTTCTTCAGACTCACGCACAATCAGCACATTTTTAGCGTTAAGGTGACCATGTGGATCACTGCTTGGTTCAACATTTCCTGGTGTGCGCACATCATAGTGGTATTTATAAATTTCATAAACACCATCCTTATCAAATCCTTCCGGATAGAGATCCTCACTTTCTGCAATTTCGCCACGAATCTCATCAGCAGTCCAGGCATAAAAAGCGCCTTCAATTTTTTTCGTATCATTTGCTGTAGGCAAAGAATCGGCATCTTCACCCGAATAAAACCCACCATCTGGATGACGTAGATCCTTCATTATATAACGAAAAATTCCATCGGCAAATTTCAAAAAAGCACCATCTCTAGTCATCTTAAAAGCGTTAGCATAAGCTGCCATCAATTGACCCTGATCATAAAGCATTTTTTCAAAATGTGGTACATGCCATGATCGATCAACAGAGTAGCGTGCAAAGCCGCCAAAGACATGATCGTGTATACCACCGTTGCCAATTTTTCGCAATGTTTGCAAAGCCATGTCCAACACATCCATGTCCTTGGTAACAATGTAGGAGTGGAATAAAAAGTTTATACGGGCCACCTCCGGAAATTTTGGGTGCGACCCAAATCCACCGAATTCTTGATCGTAGCGTTGCTTGAAGATTTGCAAAGCCTCTCGCAGCTTACCATCAGCGCTGCCTGGTTCAAATATGGCATCAGATGATCTTTCGGTTAGAGTTTTTTGTATAGCTTTGATAACTTCTAGACCAGTCGATTTAAGTTCCTCTTGATTTGATGCCCATTTTTCAGAGATGGCTCTGAGGATAGTAGTGAATGATGGCATGCCCCATCTAAAAGACACCAAAATTAAATTAAACATAGCTTTTTCTAGTTATTACTTTAAATTCAATAAAATGCAATTTAAAGCCAAAATATTAGAGTAATAATATTTTAATATGTATGATATTTTAGCTAAATGATTTAATTTGAACTGGTTTTTGATTTTGTTGTACATATATCTATGTATATTAACTACTATACAATCTTATTTTATTTTCCGATCAAGAACATTTTTAATTAATAGTAAACTGCAATAAAGCTGAGCCAGTGATGATTATTATTGATAAAAAAAAATAAATAAATAAATAAAAAGTACGGTTATCAGAAAAAGTTATAAGTTACTCTCATAATTGATAGAAAAAAATGTTGGTTTAAACTAGAGATGGGCGCGGGACGGGTTTTTTTTTTGTGGCCCGCGGGTCTTTCCTTTCCGGCGAAAAACACGACATAAAATACATTTTTCATGCTAATTTTTACAGACATAAGTTTACAATATGTAAATATCGCACTTAGGTTAATTTTTCGAGATTTGCAGATACGTTAACTTGCTGTGAAACATGGCTGCAAAAAAAGATGGCGATTTCCAAGTGATTTTAACTGTGTGTTAGTTTTTTAGGGTTTGATTTAATTTCATTAGATTGAAAATATTTTTGTAGAAATATTTCATATCGAGATGTGCAGTGTTGACAAATTTAAAATTTCGTTTTGAAATGTAGCAAATATTGTATTCTATTATTAGGACAATTGATATGATCCGTCTTGTTGTTGCTTAATAAGTTGTGTTATTCGTATGGTAATATAAAAAAAAACTTTTTTTGAAATTTAGTGTTTTGAACAAAAAATATTCGTCCGGGCCCGGGCTTTTTCCCAATTGCTTGTTTCGTGTTCGTGCCTGGCCGGGCCGCAGAAATTAGGCCCGTTCCCATCTCTAGTTTGAGCTGATCGAAAAAATACAAATCAGTCAATAAAAGTTCTTTGGTAATTTTTAATTTTAAGAGGCAACCATTTAAATGAGAGGATATCAAAAGCGATGTAAAAACTACTAGAGCGTTGAAAATGTCTATTAAGTAGCTTATGTTGATCTTGAGCGGTTTAGAAAACAAAAGTTTACCAGGATATAAATTTATGTGACATTTACCTATAGAGGTTAAATGTTTCTTAGACAGTCTTCGACTCCTATATACCGATAATGGAACACACCAAGATAAACATTACTGACGGCTGTAAGCGATTATTTTTAATATGTAGTTTTAAAATTGCGGGCAATTTTTTTCCAATGGGCAAAAAATTTAGTATAATTTTGAAGGAGAAATTAAAAACTATGTTACATTGGCTGTCACAACTCGGGCATGGCTAGTCTATGCAATGGTATTGAAATGATCTGTTTAAATAAAAATTTAAATTGAAAAGACGGTAACTAGCAAAGAACCACAAGCCTTTGGAAGCTCAAAGGCATTTTAAATGTCATTTTTTTTAATAGGTAAAAGATCTGTTTTGTTTTTGCGTAAAATTATCTTTAAAACAAGCTTCTGTACTTTGCAAAAAAAAAACCAAGGAAAATAAGAAGAAAATCGATTTTTTATCTGTCCATAAGGACACCCGAAAGTTAACGAAAATCACACATGGTGAGACGGGCCAACTTTCACATGCCGTTTCAATTATACTTCTAACATCGTTCTTTCAGAAACTTTATGACTTTGAAAAAAATAAAAGAAATCAAAAACAAGTACACTGTACGCCGTAGGTTTCTCGATCAGGCGATAATCGTTTATGAAGCTTAAGGAAGAAGATTGCTACCGGTCTTTCCTGTTTTTTGATATTTATTATTTTTTCTCAAAACAGAAGCGAACAAATGATTACAGTTACCACATTACTCCACTCAAAAACATGCTCTCTAGTAGTTGAATTTTTCCAACTGGTGTTTATTGGAAAAATTAAAATACATCGTAATTAATTGCTTCATTGTAAAATTCAACCAGTAGATACTATGAACAGCTACGTTATAAAATTGATATTTGTAACGTAGTTATTATAGACTATAGTGCATCAGCAGATTTACCCCTTATTTTATATATAAAATTTTTTTTTGTGAAATGAAGATTTTTAGTCGTCCTAGACGGATTTCTTGATTTGATTCAGTGTTATTATATTAGTGTTAAGTAATTTAACAGAGAGTTTATTAATACTAACACAAAGTTCTGATTCAAAATTAAAGTCACTCGATGATCTCGCGTATACATACATACACACATACATATTGGTAAGTTAAATAGCGTTATTTTTCGCTATATTGTTTAATGCTCACCTGTCATGCGGTGGAAAATACGTTCCTGCCGTAATTGGTGCTAGATCAGGGGTCAACCAAACTGACATTGGCCAACCGCCGCTGCCGTTCATCATTAACACAAACTGCATATAAATCTTATCGATATCGGGTCGCTCTTCACGATCGACTTTAATGTTGATAAAGTTTTCGTTCATAATCTTGGCCACTGTTTCGTTTTCAAATGATTCATGCTCCATGACATGGCACCAATGGCAAGTCGAATAACCAACAGAAAGAAAGATCAACTTGTTTTCTTTGCGAGCGCGTTCAATGGCCTCGTCACCCCATGGATACCAATCGACAGGATTGTGAGCATGCTGTAGCAAATACGGTGATTTTTCCTGCGCTAAGCGATTGGTGTGCTTGTGCTGCACACTTGAGGCGACGGTTTCACTGCTGGACATGGTGCGACTGAAAGTTGGTTTAAGAAAAAAAAAAAAATTATGAAGTTGAATTCAATGAAAGACTGATAAGAAAAAATGTTAGATAAAATCACAATAAAAACAGCCAAGCTGCCAGTGGGAAGGTAGAAATTAAGTAGCCTAGGGAATTTTGTTTTATGTGATTTATATTTAGCGATATTGCAAAATGATTCTTGTACGAAAATTGCAAATCCGTGACTGTTGCTGATGAACTCACTTTAGTAACTGTGTAGAAATCGGCAGTGGCTGCAGTTGTAGATTCCTTAAAGTTGGAGCAGTGCCCGTGATGCTGTGGCGTAAATTGGAATAAGGTGTAACTACTGTTGCTCCTCCGCTGGTAATTGGTGCTACGCTTGCTGCTGTGCTTGGAATTACTGCTGTGGATAGAGGTTGATTTGATGAATTTGATGTAGATAGGCGAATCCAACTGCTAGAGCGTCCAAAAGTTTTGTACATAGCAAAAAAGCTCAGAGTTGTGATTTGTATGCAACACTTTTTGATCTACACAAAATAAAATTTTACGTTAATTTTTTCTAAATATTACTTGTAAAACCACAAAATAAAAGAAAGGAAAAATATTTGCCGAATGAACGGCGGTCGAGTGCAGCGAAAGGCAAAGCAAAAGAAATCACAAGATATTAAATCACTTTTTTCTAAATTTCTTCTATGTTTTGTTTTTAATTAATTTATTCGTACCAAAACAAGTTTGTTGCCGTTGTTACGTCATCAATTGACAATCGAATATGCCAAAAAAACAAAACAAAAGAGCGTCAGCTGTTTTTTGCATAACGCTTTTACTCACAGCTAGATGCCGCTTTCAATGTGGCTAATTATGCTGAAACGCACGTCAGCTAACGCGCATTGAAAAAACGCTCGGTTTTCTCGATTTTCTGCACTGATCTGCACTTGAACACTCTTCTTCTTTTCTTGTTTTGTTTATTCTTGACAGCGATGGGGTAACTTTCACGATTGCATTAATTTCAGTCTGACAACATTCTGGTGCCTTAAAACTTCCAAGTTGTTGTTGGTTTGTTTATTAAACTATTATTTGTGGATGAGGAAAAAACATGCAAACATAAGTTTTCGCACAATAAAAGCTCCATGTTTTATTTAAATGACAAGAGGAGCGAATGAAATTGTACCATATGATGAGCTTCTTCAAGATGCTGGGCCACGGCTCAATACACTTTATTTGATTTTACTTTTAATTTTTTAATTCATGTTGTAGATCGGGTGGGTTCTTAAAGTCAATGAGACAAAAACATCATCCGACTCTAAATTCAATTTTTAAATCCAATCGATATTTTCGTTAAATCGTCATTTTTTAGGTAAAAGTCATATGGAAAATAATATTACCGAATTTTGGGTAATAAAAATACGTACTATAACATTGAACTTAGATAGACTTCCTTTGATTGGTTATATTTTGGTAATTTTATATATACACAAGTTTTCCTTTTTTGAAGTATGAAAATGTATGTTATGTATGTAGTATATTAGGGTGATTCAAACTTTTTGTTTTTGCTCCAAACAGGTTCAATAGTAGCAGGGAAAAGAGAGAAGAATTCTGGTGCAATTTGAGCTCATAATATTAATATTTACTGGTGGCTTTTTAGTTTTCCATAGGATTTGTATGGGAAAACAAACTTTATGAGACATTTGTCTGTATATCTAGTGAAAAAAAAACTTACAAAAACAAACCAACCCTATTAGAAAGATCATAAAATTTTCGATAAAAAAGTATCTTGTTATTTTTCCGTGGAGGTAATATTTTGAAAGCTAATAAATAGCTTTCAAAATTTAAGCATCTTTCGAAGATGAGAAAAAAAAATATTTTTTTGTTGTTGTTTTTTTTTTGTAAAAAAATGTACGTTCTTTTCGATGGAGTGAGTCCCGTTATTGTGAGATTTTTTTTTTATGATATTTACTCGAAATATTATGAGCTCTTCTTGTAAGTTATTTATTTGTAGAAAATTTTATGCTCTTTGCGATGGGCTCTGTAAGCTTTTTTTTTTCACGAGATATAGAGACAAATATCTAGTAAACCATTGCTTTCCATACAAATCGTATGGAAAACTAAAAAGCTCGATGAGCCACCAGTAAATATTAATATGTATTATGAGCTCTAAATGCACCAGAATTTTTCTTTCGTTTACCTGCTATTATTAAACCTGTTTGGAGCAAAAAAAAAAAAATTTGAATCACCCTAATGTATATATTGCACTAGTTCTATTTGTGAAAAATTTCATTTACAATGGGTATTTTATTAATTTCGTCTATGTCAAGGGAATGATAATCAAAAGGTTTTGATCTTTTGTCTTGTTGTATTAAAAATCGTATCCTTGCAGGGCCAGCTTGCATTGATAAGATAAGATAAGCTGTTAACGATGCAAAGTGTGCACAAGGAATGAAATTGGACTGTAGAATCCAATATGAAGCGATCATTCTCTGTATATAATAAACTCTGTCTTAAAAACCGATATTTTTCGTTAAATCGCCATTTTTCAGATAAAAGTTATATGAAAAAAAATGTTACCGATTTTTCGTGCAATAACATTAGACTGATTTACAATCCTCTGATTTGTTATATTTTGGTAATTTTAAATTTATACAAATTTTCCATTTCTGTCTGAAAATCTTATAAGCATTAAAATTTCGAAGCAAAATAAAGTCACAAAGAAGATCTTAATAACCAACAATTGATATGGGTTTTTTATTGTTTGTTTGTTTTTCGTTTTAATTTATTTTTTGATTTCAGGCATACATTCCGAGCATAAGTTACGATATTGGAAAACAAATCGGCAATAAAATATAATCAAAAACGACGTAAACCGATCAAATTTTATGGTACCTACAAGAAATCGATGTTTTCTTCTCATACTGCTTTGTCCATGTTAAATATAAGCTACGGCGCACTTTTCGAGTTTGTGACCAAAGACGTTAAAAGCACAAATCGACATAAAAAACTTTGTCTAATTCCCAAGGATGTTCACAAATGCGACCTCTTCATATATTTTTTATTCAAGAAGTAAATATTATTTGACAATGAACTGTAAGCCTCTGATGTAAGATCTTATATTTTATTTGACAAATAAAAGTCGTAGTACTAAAATATACATTTTAAATACGGTACTTATATGGAGTCTTTCACCTTCTTTCGACCTTCTTTCCGATCTGAGGCGATTTAAAAAAAATAGTTTTTGACCTTATTCACATAGCATTGGAGTATTGCATATCAACAAAAATATCAGTTTTAAAATTGTTGAGACTCGGTGTGTACCACTTACCTGCTTTGCACGAGTATCAGAATATGGCAATTAACCAACGTTTGATTTTATTTTAAAAGATTTTTCCTTTATTTCATATTTATCATAAGTACAGCGTAGTTAATTAAAAAAATCACTTATTTATGCGGTTATAATTTTTATAAAATAATAATTTTTACAATATTTTAAAATTGTCATAACTTAAGAGCAAAACTACAAATTTAACATCAATTAAAGAGAACTTTTAATTTAAATGTTTTGATTTATTTAATTTTTAGGTAGTATATCAAAGGTTAACCTAATTAAGCACAAGTTTTCTCTTTTAAGGTAAGTCACGTTAAATCGCTATATAATTTAATATGTTCTCCTTTATTTTAAACTAAAAAAATCGTATTTTAAAATCACAAACAACAAAATTAGTTTTTTTTTTCATTACCATAAAACTAAACATAGCGTAAAGTTGAACATCGTAAAAAATTAAAAGTAAAAAAGATTGACATTCGCAAGCAAATAGTGAATGCTTTATAATAAAAATAGTGATAATCATAATGAAATATTTATTAAATAAAATAATAATTAATAGAATTTACAAAATTTAAATGCCTACAAAGGTTCAAAAAACGCAAAACTTGCTATGTAACTCATGGTTCAAATCAATTTCCAAGAACTCTTGAGAAAGCACCATAAGGGTATTTTTATAAACGAAAACGCTAGTGTTAGGCGGTATTCGAGACTTAGCGTTGCCAACAGTTAAACGGGGTAAGCAATTCAAACGTTTCTCTACATTCTTATGATTCTCACAAAACTTTCAACCTATGTATTGAAAGCAAGGAAAACTTCAATGAATTTAGAACAAGTGCAAAGTGGTGTTGGCCTCAAATTTTGTGTTGTCCTATGGCACACCGTTCATGTTAATCCAACTTTCTCTTTTCTACTACTCAATGACGTTTCAACACCTTGTGAACCTTTGCTAATATCGTAGGTGCTATGTAAAACTTCGTTAAATTCGTTAGATTCATTTCAACGTTCACGTCTACGTATTGCGTTAGATCGACTTTAACAGTCACTCTGTATTAACGCCTCACTGAGTGCGCACAGTTGTTCTTCGCTGCATTTAATTTTGTCTGCAATGTCACGTGCATCTGCAATTAGTTTCGCCTTCATGTTGATGAAGAAATCAAAGTCGGCGAATTCATCTGCTGTCAAATTGCGCTCTAGCATGCTGGACACGCTAGTGCCACGACGTTCGATGTCTTCCTTAAGTCGCTTAGCTTCCTCCAACTGTTCCATTAGACGATCACGCTTTGACTCCAATAGTTTCTGAAAACAAAAGAAAAGGAGATGAGGTTTCTTCACTAAAGAGGTACAAAGTCCACACTTACCTTTTCAGTGTCGTTTTCCTCAATTGTGCTAAGAGTATTCTCTGACTTGGCCAGACGTTCTGAGAGCGAAAGCAGAAGGCTTGTTATATGACCTACATCATCTATGTACGTACGGAACTTTGTGGCTTCAATAGGACGTACTTTTGCTGACAATTTGGTTACTAAGCTGTTGCCCAGTTCATCATTAATAGCTGATTCTTCACTGATTGTTGTTTGTTCTTTATTAAGGATCTTTAACTTACGATTAAGATGTTTAATAAGTTCATCCTGTGTGAGAGAATGAGACAAAATTAATTATATAGTTATTGCATTGTGTAGTTCTTTTATTAAGGGCACATACCACTTTTTTCTTCAGCATATCACAGCTGTCTGGTCCACTGCCGTTTGTTAACGAGACTTCGATATCAGCGTATTGTAGTTCAACGGTGATAATACCAGACTTTTCAGTAGCCTGTTCAACCTGACTGTCGCGTGTTTTCATTCGCATTAGCGTCGATGTGCCCACATCACGTTTTGTCGGTCGCACTGGCACATTCGGATTGTAAAGATTACTTACATAATCTGATGGTGACTTTATAATGTGAGGCGTGAGCAGTTCGATCAGTTTATCATTGGGTGCAAGCAATTCCGCAAGTTCCTTGGACATATTATCACAATCTAGTTCGATGGGGTATCGTTGGCGTGGTTGCAATGTTGTGCGAGTTTGAGAGTCTTCCTTGTTGCATTGCTGGGGATTTTCAGCAGTTAAGCGGCCCATATCGCTGTCCGGCAGATCATCAGTTTGTGAGGCAGTTTCGACTGTTAAAGGATTGACACGCAAGATCAATTCGCTGCGTTGCATGAGTTTCAGACCATCAGTGGTAGAGTCCATTTGCAAGATATGGCTAGCGGGGTCACTTTCACTTACATCTGCTTCCAAAGTAGGGCTATCCAGCTGGGGTGGTGGCGTTTTAGGTAGCATTGGAGGAGTATTGGGATCTGTAGGAAACTCAAAAATATCAAGCTTTGGTTTATCTGCTTCCGTATCGTTATCACTTTGATTAGTTGTCGTCTGTGCTGTTGTTTCCGTTTCAAGTTTTGTTGCTAGTGAAGGAATCGGCGTTGAAGTTGACGTTTTGTTACTGAAATTTCCCATTAGCCCGGTGTTTTCCGCAGACAAATGGGCTGACATTAACTTTGACTGTAGTTGGGTGATCTTTTCAATGTTTTCCCTCAGGGAATCTTTACGAGTAATGGTCCTGTGTGCTCCAGTGTTCGGAGAATTAGGTAGGGTCGTATTCACCAACTCAGCGCGGACAATACGACCCTCTTCGCTAACATTACGTTCATCAAGACTCATTGTACGTCCACCCATATCTGTTGTGCGATGAAATTCGCGCCGTGCTGCAAATGGACTTTGAGGCTTCGTTGTGGAAACTGAGTGTTTGTTGCTGTTGATGGAACTGCTAAGATTATTCTCAGATTGTGCGGGTGAAAGTAATAGTTTTGAGGTTTCTGTTGTTGAAGCTTCTTCCAACGTCGTTTCGAGGTTG
Source organism: Meiosimyza platycephala (assembly GCA_963662105.1). NCBI lineage: Eukaryota > Metazoa > Arthropoda > Insecta > Diptera > Lauxaniidae > Meiosimyza > Meiosimyza platycephala. The sequence continues at coordinate 2,032,929 of OY759211.1, forward strand.
TGAGTTTTCTTTAGATCAATAGTTGACTGTGACATGAACTTTGTGGGGCTCGTGTTGGAGTCCAAGTCATATGATTGAGATCTTGTGTAACTAGGTGCCTGATTATTGTTGTGATTGTAATAATTCATTGCAGGTGTCGAATAGCGATGCTGTGTCGAGTACATGGACGGATAACCAGTGCCACTCGAGATAGCCGTCGCAGAGTGCTGATGGGTGGGTGATGAGCTGCTGTTTGTGGTGGTTGTCGATATATTGCTGTTGGAACTGTAACGCAATGGTGAACCATTTGCCGATGTTGGTGAGGCTGGTTGTGGTTGTAATTTAGCACCCAATGGCAAAACATCAGGTAGATTATTAGGTAACTTGCCATTGTGTGCGAGTATATCGTAAGCGCCAACGGGCTTTGTGTGTCCAACCAGATCTTCATTAGAAGTGAGAGTTAATTTATAGCTGCCATGATCGGGATCAGAATTGTTCAGTTTTTCTAGGCTCTGGCGTGGCAAATACGATGCCTTGGAATTACATCTGAAAGAGAGAGAAAGAGAAAATAAGATCATTAATTAGATTCTCCCATAATGGTGTGTACTAGTAAATGAACGTAAGCAATTAGTTATGATGTCAAACGATGGGAGCTTGCATTCCACACTGACACATTGACATTTGTTTCACTTGTAACTTAAGCGAATTTAATTTTTGTACAAAACGTGCAAGTAACCCAAAAAGGTTTCACTATTGCAGATGCGCCAAGTTATACGTAACGGCACAGGCATGGTTAAACCACATGCTTACTACAGGCATTCATAAATTGCCTGTATTCACACGCTCGTAAATAGGCAGCATAATATACTGAGCACCAAATATGGTGTACCAAGAGTTGGCAACGACGAACGGCAACTACTTGTACAGTTAAAGCACGCGGAAGCCCTCAACACGCACAATGTGCATGGGTACTGCAGTTACTTAGAAATAGAAAAAAAGGAATCAAACGTTTTTAAGTCAAAGCTTCGACCCAATAAGACATTAATTGATTTAGTAGTTTAGGATGAAAATTTACAAAAGGAGCAAAATATAAAGTTATGGGCAATGGGTAAATATTCTTGGAAGTTAAAATCCTATGAAATAAACTGAAAAATGTTTTTATAGCTAAGATTAAATTAATTAAACAAAACTTTTTGAAAGGAAAAACTATATCTGAAACCAAAGCTCTTCATGCTTGATTGGAATAATTGATAACTTTTACAATGATTTTCGTTGTGGTCGTAGAAGCACAAAGGTTACTAAGCTTACAGGACCCCATAAAAATATCACTACAGCAGAAATTATTGTAAAAACACTAAGATCACTGTGATATGATAGATTTACGCAAGATGGGTTTGCTAACAATCGACAAGAGATTACACGTCTGGCAACATCAAAGGATTGGTAGGCGATATTGAATCGGAAACCTAACAAGTTTTGGCGTTCAACTTTAACTATAATTACATACGAAAACGGTGAGTTTCTTGTCACAAATCCGATTCAAAAAAATTCTGAGATGACATTATCGGCCAACAAAGCACGCTAGCTTTGAAACAATACTTCGTAGGTCTTGCCACTTACCATTTTTTTAAATGAATTTGTGAAGCACTTTATATTAAATTTTAATAAATGAAAGGGTTATTTAACACTGTGCAGAAGTGCAATTCTTCTATGATTGGCATAAGAATTACCTCGTTCTAATCTACTGTACTTTTAAGGCCTACTCCCGTAATTTTTTTTCTCCAAATTTAAAGAATTGACTTGCTGAAAAAGGTTTGATTTGAATGATCTGATCATCCCAACAGACGCATGAAGGGTTAAAGAAATCAAATTTCTGAATGTATCGAGCTATGTTGAAATATAATATAAAATTTGCCCAAAAAATAACTACTCCTTCTATAATTTTTCACTATATTCTTAAAAAACTTGACCGTAGTGCGTATTTGACGAATTTTGCTACAAAAGATTTTTACAGAGTTACTAAACCCTAAAGTACTTGGTGCAACAATCTGCACATATCATTGAACTGCTCTATTGATATACGACAGACAATGAGGTACTTCTTTGAATGTAACGCTTACCGAATGTTAACCTCTTTCTTAACCAATCAATACTACCAACTCTATTTATAGTTACCAGTGATACGCGATCAAAGCCGCAAATGGAACATTAAAAAATTGCAGTCTACTATAATATATGATATCTAAGTACTTGCATCAGATACATGTGTATCAAAGTCTGAGGCTTGCAAAACTCAAGCAAGAGTTTCCATTACAGAGATCAGCTTGTGCCATTGATATACATACGTGCATTTGGCAATACTTACTAACACTAATAAAATCCAATAAAAAGTATTGCCTGCTAAGACTTCTACTTTGTCATCTTTAAATGATAGCATTAAAACTTTTAATAGGCGTTTTCCAAGACGTTTTTCATTACAAGTATCGTAACACTATCGGAAATATCACATCATCGTTATCGTTACCAACTTGGCTGCTACCTTAGTAATTAAATTAAAGTAATCGTATCAATTATCGTAAAATTATTGTTTGTGCTGCAGCATCTAAAGTAGCGACTGTAGTGCATCATTGGTTGGTTGGTTTAAGCACCGACAACAATTCATTAAGAGAATCCCCCATTCAGTGCATAACCATCGCACAAATCGAACCGGTATTGAAAAACCAGCCCAAGTCAGTGCACTGGAAGCGGAAGCTGTTGTGGTTGATACTCTCGCAAATCAACAGCTTGTTTACTTTGAGTTTGAATTTATTTTTATTCCTTTTGACGCTGCGGCTGTAAATAGTTGTCCTGCTGTGCCCTACTTTATAGATCGCAAAGGGTGTAAGATTAAAAATGTTCATATTGGCTGCATTGCGATTGTCAAAATAAACATCTACATGGCGCTGTTAATGCCCATGTGGGAATATTGTTGTATGCAATTAATTTATGGAATTCAAGGAAGAGCTGTCTAAAAGTTTTGGTCCAAACAAAAATTAAAAATCGCACAAAAGCGAAGGAAAGTCCTAAGAAAATGAAATGAAGATAACGAAAAAAATCATTTTCCTTTTAAAAAAATCCATGGCTGTATTTGATTTCTCATTACATTTTTGGATTAATTCAGGCCATCAATTTCTTTTTTTTTTTTTTTTTGAAAAATTAAAATTAATTTTTTCCCCTCTTTAATATTTTGACTAGAATTTATATGAATAAATTAATAATAAATTCCGAAGGTGAAAAAAAAAATAAATATTAGGTTGGCTTGTTGGTAACCAAAGGTGACAAATTTTCTACTGGGCCATGGGCCAAAAATTATGTTCGCTAGTAAACGCGCGCATTATTATTATACGTTGTCGCAGATCGTGCAAGTGAAATGTCACACTGAGGTTGGGGTCATCAGCGCACTTCAAATTACAGCGTCGACGCCGTGACAACAACGCCGACGAGGGCGATATGGAAAAAACACGACTTCTTACAAAATAACGCAACAAGCAACTTGGTGACAACGGCAATAGCAACAGTAACAATTACAATGACAACGACGTTTACAACAAAAATGAGGAGTGCGCGCCACTGTCTGATAAAAAGTATGCAAATTACTTATTCTGACGCCATGATTCGTTCACCAGGTTGCCAATTTTTGCACAGGAAATTGCGCGTTTTTGTAACGGTAATACTGCAGGCTAAATACAACACGAAGTTGTTGCTGTTGTAGTTGCTGCTGTTGACTATTAACCGCTCCTTATTTTTGAAAACTTCAACGCCGCCACGATCCTTACTTCCTTAAAAATGACAATAACAACAACAGCATCTATGACACGTCAAAAAAAGTTGATGCTGCCGCTTGCAGATTGAAGTGCGATTTAATTCAATCAACACAACTCAAGTCAACTGAAGACGGAAATCGTGTCATGCTTGCAACACATTAAGCGCTTTTTGTCTTCGGGGTTGCATTTGCTGCCGCGCCCATCTTCGTTCCAAAACCAAATAACGCAAATAAACAGCCAATATGCATGCAGCATGTGGCAAGTTGATGTTGTCGTAAGTGCTGTTGGTGACAGCTGAAGTATTGCTGTCATTACACAGTTGACGCTATGACGATTTTGGGTTTTTGTCTAGTTTTTATATTTGAGTTTGGATCATTTAAGACCGCCCAGAATGGGTTTTGCATTGAATTTTATTTTGCTTAAAGGTCAAAACATGTGCTAGTACTTCGAATACAAACATAATTTAATTGTTGCACGTGCAACAGAGCCAATAAATCGCTATATACGAATAATAAATACGTGAAAACTACAGTGCCACATGCATATGTACATTAAAATACAGCAATAACTTTGTCATATTCAGGCTATACCGAATATAAATGGTTTATTGGTGAATTGTTACAGTGAAACTAGGTCTAGACGAACTATAGCAAGTGAATGAAATGCGATTATTTCCATCGCATTGTCTGCTTATTCAGTTTTGATAGTAAGAATTTGTCATTATATCAAACAGGCCATTAATTAAATTTTATGCTTTTATAGAACGCCTAAAAGTAAGCTACAAATGCTTAGTGATGATTATAAGGCTGATCGGAGCTGAAATATGGGAATAATATGCCTTTAGTTCAACAAGACATATGAGCAAAATTAATTTACATCGTTCAATGAAACTTATGCTACGTAAAGTGCTGTATTACACAAGGCAACACGAAATAAAAATAAATGATAAAATTTTAGGTTTCACTTTCTAAGAAACTGATTTTAATTTCATATTCAATATTCTGAGTAATGTGATTACTTTTTTAAATATTTGAGAATCACAACAGTTGATTTATTAAAACAGTTACTTTTGTAAATAAGCCAATAATGGATTTGCAGTACAATCCAGAGATTGGGCTCATAAGAAATCAAGACAATAATTCAAGAGCTCAACTAAATTCTTTTCAGTATTTAGAAATTCAGCAACATATAAAGTAGCAAGAACATTTTTTGTATATTTTAATTGCACATAGGTTTGTTTTATAGGCATTAAAGTTTATACCTACAGCCAAACAAATTGTGCATTCAAATGACAACAGAAAACTAAGTAGAAGCTCGCTGCTGTAAGAAATTATCGCATACAATTTGAAGTCAAATCAAAGATTAATTCCACATTACGAGTTGTTGCAACCCAACTGATGTATCGTTCACTTAAGCCTGACTTCGTTTGTCCCTTCTTTGGTTTCCTGTTGTTGGCAAGAGAAGAGCCAACTTAAAAAAAGTACAAAACGGGTAAAATCTTTGGCAAAAAAAAAAAACAAACACATTTCTTCAGCTGTTGCTGCTATAGGCGCGATCATTGTGATCATTTACCTATTGTCATTTTATCCGCATAAATACTTGAACTCATCTACACAACTGATTTGGTTGCTTCCTTACTGCTGCTGTTGCTGCATGATCGCTGTCTGTTGCTGGCGATAATTTTTTGCTTTAATTTTGTGTATTTATTGCAGCTCATCTGCCTTCTCGACATTATTTGTGCTATAAAAGTGAAACATTTTTATCAGTTTAGCGCTGGCATTTCACGCTGCTTCTTCAGCTCACGTAATGCCATCTCTTTTCAATTGTTTCTTCACCCTCTTCTGCATTTCCCCATACTGGAATTGGATTTTTTTTGCAGATGCTGCAAATGTGGCTGTTGCATTTCCGCTGCATTTCAATTTAAATATTTTGTTGATATTCCTTTTGTTTTGATTGCAACTTTTGTTTAATTTTCTGATTTTCTTGTGTTGTGCGTAATTTTATTTCATTTTTTTTTCTGTAGAATTCACTTGATGGTTTGACTTTTTGTGGTATGAGAACGGCCTTGACGAATGTTGCTGCTACTGCCTGTGGTAGCGTCTTGCGATGGATGTTGTTTATGTAGTTAACTTCTACTACCTGTAAGTTTTTTGTTGCTGCTGTTAGTATTATGCACATGTTTCGTTTCCATTTCCATTTCATTTGTTGTAATTTGCAATTTTCATTTCCGCTTGTTGCATCGAACTCAAAAGACTTCCTTTTCATTTTTTTGTTGTAAGTTTTTTCGTTTATCATTTTAGATGGGTGATAATGAAAATTTTACTTTTGGTTTCATAATAATCTCGTTTCTCAAGATTTGTTAGGAGCAGAGAAAAAGGCTGAACAAAACCTCTCAAAGTATGGACAGGAGTTTCTAAAAAATGTTTGCGACGAATCGAGAAAGATCAACAATTTTAACTTTATCCTTCCATGATTTCGCTCAAGGATAAGCTGCAATACGGACAAACTATATAAGGAATCAAAATAAAACGTATGTAAGCTCTACAATTAAAAATGAATTTATGCAGCATATTTGCGGTGCGTGACTGAAAATGTTAAAATGATAACTTACGATTTTGTCACAAACCATTTCATTCAAAATAGGTATTTTTATTGCCTTTCTAAAACTACGCTTAATATGTTTACTAGCAACTTTCCTCGTGCAACAATAAACATTAAATCTTTTTTCCCAAGAGATAATATTTTAAATTCCTACTCGCAATGTCTTATTTTATTTAATTTAACTTTCTGTGGGCAATACGTACATTTTAAATAGCGAAACGGACAGATACGTAAGGCAACAATTCACTTAAATGGTTAAATTGAAGATAAGATACAAAATACAACAAACACACTGGTGACTTGTACTTGTAATTTGCTTAGGAGGAGTCAAATTTTTTCTCATACAAAATGAAAGTCAAGTTCAATTGCAAAGCACGAAGTGAACAAAAATATTTGAAAAAATGTAAAATTTATTTTATAGCCGAAAATTTCACTGAAGTAACAAGTTTATCAACAACTACCAGAGGGCGTTGCTAGTCACAACTTATGAAAGAAGTGTTTGCAATAATGTATCGTAGTACTCTATGCATGAGCAACAGTAGTAGCAACAACAACTCGCAAAGATTGACTACAAATTTGAACTACTAACATAATAACTTATGCTGAACACGCCAAAATGTGTCGATGCTACGGCGAAAGTGAAAATGGCAACACTATTGCAACAACAACAATAATAAAAGCAGTAGCAAAATGTTGTTGCTACATTAAAATTAAAGTCTGTCAAGTCTACAAGTGTTGACTGCAATTTGCAACATGAATGACTTTTAATGAGTTTATAATTCAAATAGAGAAAAACTCAAAGCTACTCGTACTTGCAACAATAACATGTCAGCAGCAGTGATTTTGCAACACTTTGCAGCAGTCGGGTAGTTGTTGCATGTTCAACTGCATTAAATTGTTGCCTGCACATTATGGTACATGAAGATATATGTAAATAGAAATAAAGTTGCGTTTTATAATTTCTTTCATATTAGTTGTTATTGTTATTGAAGTAATAAAATATTTGTTTTTGTGGCGGCCATTAAAAAGACTTACGTTTTAGAGAAGAGTGCCTCATAGCATATCATATCGAAACTAAGATTCCAAAGTTTTTAGCCCATTTATAAGTTTTATTGCAAATTTTGATGACCATCAGGACGTGTGTGCAACATTTTTCTTGTTATTTACATTCAATTTATGTTAATAAGAGACCGATGCAGCTTGGCAACATCTGTCACAAGGAATAGCTTATGCATTTTTTTCCTTTTTTAAATGTGTAAAAATAATTACAGAAAAATAGACATAATGATCTTGTCACAAGCGATCATCTGTCTCAATTGGAATTTACTTGTAATTAAAATGCTTATACGCTTGCTTGTCCATTTTGCTTTACTGAAAGCGTACAGCTGTCACAACAGAAATTTTACCATCAAAACTAGGACAAAGACCATTTGTTGTGATGATAGCATTGAATGCAGTGATCGTCATGTGCGCTAATAAAATCAGATCTATATGGGCCTGCGAAAACTCAATAATTGAATGAACGTACATAAATGATCTTGTCGGAAAAAACAAAAGTACCATTTAAATTGGTTGAATTTAATTGATCTGCACGGTCTGTTATGCCATCATCAACTTTAGCCAAAAAATACTTTTATGTCTTAAGCAAGTCTGCGAGTTGTTGAAGTGTAAGCATTCGATCGTTTGATTAACTGAAAAAAAAGCGCAAATTATAGAAGCAAAAATATTTCTCAGCTACAGTTTAAAAGATTAAAAAAAAAAATAGTTAGATGAAATCATGTTCGAGGCGGCGCCAACCGTCTGTCGTATTTAGTAACAACCATCTTTGTTATGTGTAAGCTGCAATTGTTGTACAACAATTAATTTGCTGTCGATTTGTTTCAATTATATAGAAGAGCAAGAAAGTAATAGCAGAGAATAACGCATACTTAAGTATTTGCTAACGCTTAATTGCAGCTTAGTTATTGCAAATTGCCAAGAATTTGATTTTGTTGCGTAGCGGACATGAGTAATATTAATTAGTTAAATTTTCATTCATTTATTTAATCTGGAAAAAGTAGAGCATACTGAATGAGAACAAATATAAGTTTCAGTAAAAAAAAGTTCAACTACGCTTGAAAGTTTTTGAAATAAAGAATTGCTTTAACTTTATCAACCTCATTAGCTAATAATATCCGCCAAACTGGTCACAAAATTATCAATCGGTAATGCAAACAAATTCTTGCAACAATATCTTTTTTTTGATTGTTTTCTGACATCAGAAACTACAAACTGTCAAACTCTGGCTGCAATTTATATCCATTATTCAATTTGTTGCTCAGTCAAAGCATTAGCATTGAGTAAACATTGTAATTTTTCATTGCTACTGATTTACTTCTTGGTTCAATTAGAAGGCGTATTGCAGCAATTGGCTAGTAAGCCACTGTTCCATTTTTTTTTTGATTAATTTTATACTGCACAGATTGCGCGTTGATAATCAAAGTAAATAATAACAAATTGTCATAGCTAATGCAACAATTTTTTGCTTGCTGCCACCCAATTCGAAGTAGCAGCTGACATTGTTGCAACAATTGGCGCAACAAGATAAGCGGATTACAGATTACAGCAACATGAGATTTCCATGAAAAAAAAAACAACAGCATTTTAAAGGATTTGGTTTTGATCTCAATATGTTGCCAGTAAAATTAGTTGTTGACATCATCGTTGTTAACAATATTATAGACTGAAAGCCTAAGAAATTTTCTGACATTTTCCACGCAAAATCAGGCCTTAATATATATGACCATTTCTCGACCGTTTATTAACTAAATTGGAAAAATATCATTGAAAAACTTGAATAATCATCAAAAGTTTTGGGCCATGTCTCATATGAAGTAAGGCCTTATTTTGTCAGCGTTTTCATACAGAACTTCACTTGAGTAATTTGTAATTAACGACTCTCCTGGAATATACAAAATCACACATAGATAAATCGCAAAATGAATATTAGCTCAAAATTTATTGGCAAATCGATCATAAAAGATGTAATTTACATAATAAATGAGAAATTGGCTTCGTTCGGAACCTGAAATGGAAAATTCGTCCAAAATATTTTATATTATTAATAGTTCCTGAAACTTGAACCATTTCTTAGTGCTAAAGATGGAAAAATGTGGCTGCAACTAAAAAGGGACAAAATATAACTGTTGAATTTTCCAAGCTGGCTGTAGAAAACGCAAAAGTTCCATTAAAACAGAAAATCTACAACGGAAAGTAAAAACAACAAAAACGCTAACGTTGTTGCACTTTCGCATTTTACGGATATCAAGCAAAATCTCACGCGTCGCACGTTTGATTTGTTGTTGCTGTTGCTGCTGCTACTGTTAAATTTGCAAATCGCGCGACAACCGTAAGGCCAACAACAACATGTGTAAAGTACTTAAGTTTTTGTTTTTGCTTTTAGTCCACTTTTTTTTTCTTTCTAAAACAACAAAGCGGTAAAAGTTTTTCAAAGGCAGAGATAAAAAAAAACGCCTCGTTGTTTTGTCGCACTTCCCTAGTTTTTGTTGTTGGTTTTTTGTTTGTAACTCGTGTACGCTTTGTAGATTAACGTAACATAGTTTTTTGTTATTGTTGTTGTTGTTGTTTGTTTGTTTGCTTTTCTTTCATTTATTGGCTACGCATGCGCTTTTTCTCCATTAAAGCGATAGCGTTAATGTGTCGGAATTCGCAGTTACTTCCATTGTTGTTTGGCTGCTGTCTGTCTTCTTTTGATTTTCCTTTTCAATGCTTTGCAATTGCAATTGCTGCTATTGCTATTGAGTTGGACAACCATCTGATGTTGTTGTCTTTTTTTAGCCGTGGGAAAATCAAATTGTTGCTTGATGGTGTTTTGAGCATTTTGGAAAAGTTTCATTAGTGTGAACATCTTCACTGATGGGTTATAAAAGAAAATCTATACTGTAGCCAACGATGACTTTTATCGATTTTTTTCATCATTTTTTGAATTCTTCAAAATTTTTCAACATCTTTCATTTTCTTAAAACATTTTCGACGTTTCGGCATTTTTGAAGATTTCAACATTTTTCGATACGTAGTATTTTCACACATCACTGTTAAACTGACTTAAGTTTCTGTTTGCCTGTCGATAAGCATCTCATTTCAAACATTTTTTAAGTAACAGTTTTCGAGGTGAAATTTCAGTTTTGGTTTTTTTTACAGAAAAATAGCACAAAGCTATATATTTTGAAAAATACTCGTAGAGTTCAAATTGAGGACTTCATTTAAGAAATAATGCCCATTGCTACTTATATATTAAATCTGATCTCAAAAAAGTGCGAAAAAGTTCTAATCCTTTAAAATTTTTTTTTAAATTTGTCATGATTTTTTTAAGAGAAGAACTCCTGAAATCATATACATATATTCTTTAATTCTTGTCCATATATATTTTAGTATTGGGCAATCAGGATTTGGCACAAATTGCCCCTAGAATTGTTTGAAGGTGACCCCAAGAAAATTGGGTACATTAAAAAAATGAACACTACGCGTACATGGTATCTATAAAGGCTTGGACTTAAGTTTTATTTAATAAAAAAATAGAAATTTCACATAGCCACAGGTTCATGAAGTTTTCCCTTTCTTCGCTTTCACTGCAGCTGCTGCACTTTCATTAAGTTCTTGTTGTTTATTCTTAATGAAATCGTAGGCAATCGAAATATCATGCTTGCCGTAGCCATGACTCTTCAATAGACGATAAAACTGATGTGCCAAAGAGCCCATCGTAACAGTTGCATCTGCCGCAATTGCCAAATTCATTGTCATGTCCAAGCCTTTTGCCACTTGTTCTGTTCTCATTCCACTACTGAGTAAGTCATGAACTGGTGCTTTTGTTGACACACCCGGTACTGGATTGTACATTTCTGAGACCCAACAACGCGCTGTTGACATATTAAGTATCTGCGCAAATGTCTGTGCCTCCAAACCCAAAGTTATCGCCAGATTCATTGACTCTGCCACACCTAACATCGAAATGGCTAGCAACATAATGTTGCACAGATTAGCCATCTGACCCATGCCAATGCCACCGCAATGTATCACATGAGTTCCCATACATTTGAGAATGTCATACACTGCTAAAAACTCTTCTTTTTTGCCGCCTACCATAAAAGCAAGCATACCCTGCGATGCGGTATACACACTGCCTGAAGCTGGGGCATCAACAAAATGACCGCCGCGTAACTCGATCAGCTGTTGCAGTGTATGCGCTAAGTTGGGTGCAGTGGTTGATGAGTCAATAAAAATGGTCGCCTTATGGTTGCCATCCGAAGTCATATCGCTGTAAACCTGTGAAACCGCTTCGCTGTCCGGCAACATTGTGATGACAAAATCACATTCTTTGACCATGTCGGCAGCGTTGCCGTAGGCGATAGCTCCCTGACCTATAATGGGCGCCAAGGCTTCCTTGGAAATGTCATGAATATGTAATTTATGTCCTCGTTCCATTAGCTGCAAGCACATCTGCGAACCCATGTTACCGAGTCCAACGAAGCCGATATGACGTGGTGCAGTAGATCTGGTAGTGCACATTAGGCGTATGAAATTCTGTTGCAGCATTGAAAGCTTTTTGTATGCAATTGAATTTGAAAGAAGACAGAAATTTAATTGATTTTTTAAGTTTTTGAAATGAAATTTTTATTCATATTTTTTGTGTGTAGTAATGCCAAATAATATTATGAACTCTACGAAAAAATTGTTGGGACATAAAATGTTAGGAATAATGATTTCATAATAAAGGTTATGTTATTTCAGTGTGTGCTCTCTTTCATTGGCATCGTAGTTGTCAAAATTCAATGTAAAGTGTCAATAAACAAATTGAGTCGAACAGTATTTGCTTACATTGAATTTTGACAACTATGAAACCCACAACATTTCGCTCTTTAACTATACTTTGGCGTAATAAAAAATCTCTATTTTTGAATCATGATAGAAATTCGGACGACATTTGAAAAAAGTTTTTTATGTTTTAATTATCAATATATTTTGAGATAAACCTGAAAATTAGCCGAAACTTAATTTTCGATATTTTTAAATGTTCTCAATTTTTCTATCAAAAATTAAGATAGAAAGTGTTAGGATCCCATTTTGGTTTTGATACATATTCCTTTGTGTCTTAACAAATTGAAGTTTTAGAAGACTAATAAAGTTTTTTTCTAATTAATTTCTTACATTTAATGTTCTAAATTTTTTTTTTTTGTAGATTTTATATGTACGGGGATATTTATTTTTAGACTTAAAAAATCGTAGCGCATCAGACAATCGACTTATGCCAAAATAATTCTCAGTAGCTCACAAATAGTCAAATGATATCCAGAATAAAGTCTGAAAAATCGAAAGTGTGGCGGATTGACTTCAAATTTTCAGGATATATTTTTAAGATATTATACTTTAAGAAAATCCAAAAATAAGAAATCGATTTCTTTAAAACTCTGACTGCCCCTGCCCCCTAATGTAAATTGTATTTGAAGAAAACTTTCAAGTAAATAGCTCTTGAGAAAAATGTTACCAAATTGGAATACTCAATGATTTTAATTTTTCGTTTTATTTCTTAGACACCGCAATAAACTTTTATGATTGTGTAGATTTCTAAATTTTTTTCTCAAAAATTTGAGATTATTTTTATAAAAACTGTAGCTATTTTCGAAGCGACTACAGAAAAATAAATATAGGACGCAAAAAAAGGTCAGGTAATTCTATCTCTTATATTCAATATATTAAAAATTTTTCATACTTTTATGAACTTTGCTCTGTAAAACAACGCTTGAACTTTCACATGTAGTTCCAAAAAGTTCTACGACTTTGACAAAATCAAAAAAGTAAAAAAGGTACACTATGCGCCTCATAAACATTTCCTCAACGGACCATTTCAAAAAACATTAAAGAAATATCATAATAATTTCATATTTTATTTTGTTAAAAGCTCTCAACAACTTTCGGAAGTTATTAGATAATGAAATTAAATAAAACAAAACTGAAACACAGGAAAGGAAAACGCGCACTGCTCATTGATATCGGAAGCTATAAATTAAAATAAACTCTGCCAGCATTTGTATTGAAGCCGCAGTTGCTGCTGGTGCTGCTGATGACGCAACGGAGCCCGCATTTATTCGCATTTCATTTATGCTAATTAATTTCCAGATGAATTTCTTTTTTCTCATTTCTTTCTGCATTATGTCTGGCACGACTTTATTGTGTCTTTCTTTACTTTGAATTTTAAATTTTTTTATTTGTTTTCTTTTTCTCGAGTTTTATTTTATTTTGTTTTTTTGTTTTTAATTCGTTAACAATCCAAAAGTGGTAGCTTTAATTTCCAAGCTGTCATTATTACCGTTAAGTCATTTAATTCCCAAATAGAAGACAAAAAATAATTAAATAAAATATACAAGAAATATCTGTTTAGGTAAGGTAATAAAGCGATAAAAAACACTTTGCGTCAACAAATAAGGTCTGAAACGATAAAAATTTGTTGTTTTTGCAATATTATGAGCATAAGTCAAACGTTTTCAGAAATGGAGTTCGGAAATTAATTTCACCAAAATAGCTATCATTTGAAATAACAAATAATAAATCGGAGGTGATCGGTTTCTTGTATGAGAATAGTCATGGGCGTCTTTCTGTTTTTTCGCTTACAACATGTTTGCATAAGTAATACATGCTAAAAGCCAAAAATAAAGCATTATGTTTTTGCTCCCCCTCTTTTATTAAATTTTGAAATCAGCATAAAACTTTAAAATAGCAGATCTCGATCACTTCAGGCCTTACTCGAATAAGATGAAACATAAAAAAAGTGAAAAATTACTAACAGAATACCATTCACCTGTTTGACATTTCCATAACAGCAAATAAAATCAAATAAAGTAAAAAATGTAAAACAAAAGTTGATGGAAATCCAAAAAAAAAGTATAACTTATACAAAAAATTATTATATATGTATATAATGTATAGACAATAACAATAACAACAACAACAACAAACCATAACAATGGCAATAAAAATTAAATGGCAACATTTAAAAATCTTTGAAAGCCACACACAAAAATAGCAACATTTTCACACACCTTCGCCACAAGTTGCCGCCGCCACCGCCGCCAACGTCAGCGTTTGGTTTATTTACACTCAGCAAAAAAAAAAACAAATAAAAAAAATAAATTTTTTTTTTTTCTTTGTTAAAAAAACTTTGTTTTATTTGTCGCATTGTTTCGCATTTAAAAAAAGAAATAATAACAAATAAAAATTTTTACTAAAGCAACAGAAACATTTTTTTTATTTCATGTTGTATAATTTTGATCAGAGTTGCATAATACGAAATATGTTTTTGTTATGAATTAATATTTTGTTATACAACGAAAAAAAAATGCATTGTTTCTTTGGAAATTGTGCTCTATTTTATTTGTAATCGTTATATTTTTTATTAAATATTATTCTTTTGTATTCTGCTCTGCTTTAAACTATGTAATTTTACTAAGGGAATAAATATGGATTATTAATAATCAAAATGATAAACAATGATTGTTAGTTTCCATCATAAATACAAATGAGGCATGTCAAAAATAAAATAAAAAAACGATAATAATTAGTGAACAATTTACACAAACGATAAAATTTATGTATCGAAAAAATGTCAAACATGATATAATTATCTATCAAAAGAGAAAAAAAAAATTAAAATTTGGTCTATTTTATTCGTATTTTTATGAAGACATACATATAAAATCCTTATAAGTAAGCCGCACAAATCGCAAACATTTATTTTTTCCATGAAATTTGTCAGGTACTGCTTTTATTTTGACTCAACAGATAGCGGATATTCTTACTATTTTTCATAAAATGGTTCTAGCTGAAGTTTTTTTTTGCACCTCAAATTGATAGTACGATTTTCATTGGATGAAGGAAAATATTTTTTAGTCTACACTTCGAAAAGTTGTAAGTCCGCCTTTGGTCAAACATATACTGAAGTATAACATAAAAAAGTAATACAAAAACTGATCAACCAGCAAAGCAGAAAGCTCAGTTAGATGCTCAATTCGTGAACGCCTCAGCTTCCCAACAAAGTTTTTATTTGGAAAGAAGAACTGTTCTTCTACTAGGACTCATTAAAAATCATCAAAAATATAAAGAAGTTAAAACGTTTTGATTTCGTCTCATCAAATTCTACAATAAATAATTAGGATTTACATTTTTTTTATTTTTTATGTCTATTACCATCTACTTAAATATAACACAAAAGGAATATTAATTAATTAAACCGATTTATTAAAAAAGCATCCTTGGAAAATTATTAAATTTTCTACCAATTGTTTGCTGTGAGGGTAAATTCGCAACTCCGTCTTTAAAAGGAAACTATGTTACATTGAAAAATTGTCGAACAAGTTTACGCAGCAACTCAATTAAATGTTGACTAGCTAATGTTGTTGTTTTTATTTGTCGCTGCCCCTATTTAGTTTTGCTCCCTTATATAGTGAGCTAATTATGTATTGTATAATTTCCGCTTTTGTATTAATTTTTTTGTAAAAAACACTCAAAACCCGTATATTTCAAGTTTATAAGAAGTGGTGAACAAGTGGATCAATTTTCATAGTAACTATGATTTCATCTCAATATTGCAAATATGCATAAAATAGAATCTTTTAAGAATTAACTAATTCTGAGTAACTGACTTTTCGTTAAAGAAAATATATTTTTTCTATAAAATGACAAACGTACTTATCTTCCTATAGGACTACAAAACTTTGCCCAAGGTAAAAGGGTTTGTGCTTAAACCTCAAAAAAAAAAAAAAATCTTAATAATTTCATCGACATTACTTGCTGTACTGTAATTAAATGCAATTGTTGGCCATAAAAATTAACACCAATTAACAATAACAACATAAAAATTGTAGCGACAGCATGAAAATTGCGAGCAAAAAAAAAAAAATAAAATTATTAGCTGTTTTGCCTTTAAGCCAAAGTCTTGAGCTGGGCATTTTAATTAAAAGCAACAACAACAGCAATAGCAATAGCAATAGCGTTTATTTATGCTACAACAATGAAGTGTTAACAAATGCAACACAAATTTTAGCAGCATCAGCAACAGCCTGTGTAGAGTATGTTGTTTTTAGCCCTTTGTAAGAAAAATGTTGTTAAGACAAAAAAATCAAGTAACAGCAGCAATGAAATTATAAAAAAGCATTAAACAACAACATCGACAACACTCAGCAATAAAATGCAAATTAAGCCTTTAGGCTTTACATTTAGTGGAAAAGTTGTTAGAAGTAGTGGCAGCAGCAGCAACAACATCAACAGCACAACAAAAATTATTGCTATCAGCGGTACAAAATCTAACAACTAACAAGTTGTGGCTGCAGTGAAATTATGTTTAAATATTGATGGGTGGAGAAAAAAGTGCGTACTACAAAACTTTAATAAATATCTACATTTAATATTTCAGTAGAAATGTTGCCAGTATTTATAAGCGTAAGATGCATAAAAATTACAGCAAAATAAAAAAAAAGTTCAAACACCGATTTTTGTCTTCTGTAGAACAAGAACAAAATTGCATTGATTGCAATAATCATAAAGGGAAATCGAAATCATATTTTCAATTGTAATTCACTTTATTACAGTGCGCGCATGTCAATCAAAAAAAGCAGCAGCCGCGGTAATCACAGCTGTTGCAGCTAAAATTGATGCGTCATGATTTCAATCTTTTACATTCTACGCTGTACGTTTGCAATTGAATTAAGTGGAATGTAGCAGCAGCAGCAGATGACAAAGATATTTTTTTTGTTTTATTTGTTGCTGCTGTTATTATTTTTATTATTGCAGTATAGCAGCAGCATTTACAATATCAATAGCAGCTATCAAAGGAATTAAAGCTCTAATGCAATACAACGCATACGCGCACTTTGCTTTTCTATTAGAGAAAATCAAGACCAGACAACAAAGAACAACAACAACAACAATCAGTAATATTAATAGCAACTGATGATTTAACGCACGGGAAAGGCTTGAGAAATATAAAAGAACATATAATTTAATAGCAACAACGCATTTGCTTTGCCATTGTATCGTTGAAGAGCAACAGCTTTGGCTCTGTAATTAAAACATAAAAACTACTGTGAGTTTGATTTTATGATATGTTGTTGTTAAAAGAGTTATGAAAAGTGTTAAAAGTTATAAAATATTTTAGAGCCATTTCTAAGAAAGTTCATTGGCCTATTGTGTTTTTTTCTCTAAACAGCCAAACGACCCAAAAATGTCTGTAAAAAATCTGCAAAATTAGTGCTATTAGTGTATTCTAATGGAAAATAATCTGCTGAGCACTGTGGTGTTTTTCGAGTTTCTACAATATATAGTCATATCGTCTAGCATTTTCTCGATTTTTTGAATATATCTGATTTTTCTCACTTTTCTTTAGGTGAAGTGATTTGGTCTATTCATTCCGAAAATGGCCACTATTTTTATTGAAATTTATAGTTTAAATATGACTGTTGGTTGAAATAAGCGTCAGTCGCCAGAATCGTAATTGAGCTGGTTGTGAGAGGCCGACAAAAAAAAAGTTTACCCAATAACTCGGAAAGTAACCCACAAGTACAAAAATATATTAAGACCAATGTTGTAAAGGAGGTAAAAGCACATCGATTTCATGCCCGAAAATTCTCCATACGACAATGGAAAATTAATAATTTAAGCAACAAAAATTTAGCTGAAAACGAAGTAAATGCTTAAAAATATGAAAAACTTAGTACTAAGTAAATCAAATTCAATAGATCGATTAATTGACAGCAGATGTTGTTAATTTTCCAGCGACTACTGCTGTTGATGCGCCACCTGTTGTAGCTACAAAACCAATAAGTTGCCAGTTAAAGCATACAAACACAATTACATATACACATACATATAGTGAATTTACAATGCAACATATTTACTGCAACAATCACTACTGTGATCACCGCGATCATTTATTGCCGATTAAAAGCTGCATGCATAACAAGCTGGCAGCCTGCAGCATTGAAGCACGTGGCGTTCGCCATCATCATCGTCATCGTCATCGTCAATCGAGAAAGTCGATGATGACAAACAGGTTCGAAGTGCGAATATAAACTAAAATAACTTTTGCCTGCCGAACAATAACTAATGCCAGCAGAAGCAGCAGCGCGACTGCCTGACGCCGATCGTGGGTAATAAACTGTAGCTTAATACAAAAGTTAACATCATCAACAGCTGCACGTTTAATTTCAGCAAGCGCAGGAGGAATATTTTTTAAAAATTTTAAATATATAAAAAAACAAACATGAAACAGATCAATGAAAACCCATGAAGATCACTGATCTGCAGCGGACACAGTGGTTGGTGGCGATGCTGTTGATTTATATTGCTGACTGACTTGCGGTTAGTTGTGGCCTCCATCATGGAGACACATACAGAATTGGTAACAGCAGCAGCAGTTAAACTTAAGGTCAACAGTAGCTATGACTGATATCTTGTGGTAGGCAGACACAATACCTAACCCAGTTTGCAAGTAGTTGCATTGCTTATAAGAAAAGCGCAAAAATGTAAAAAATGCAAAAAGGTTTTTTTTCATAACAAATTTACGCTATTACGCTCGTGTTGTTCCATGTGTCATTAAAAAAAAGAAACCCTGTAAAAATCACATGTATACAGCAGCTATGGCATGATCAGCATAATCTAAGGCTGGTGACAAGATCGCTAAGGTTGTAAAAATACCATAGGCAACCAACGCGCTTTTTTCAAAAAAAAAAAAAAACAAAAAAAAACATTAAAACGTTTCATGCTTGTCATGCAATTTTATTACATTTTTTGTTCGAGACAATTGCTGCCAATGTGTTGTTTTTGCATTTGCGATTGTAACAAATTTTTTACTTTTATTTTTTTTTCATTATCTCTAATATGGGCGTTTCATAGGCTACACAAGTTGGTGCTACATAAAAATGTCGTGTAATTACCATATAAATGAAATTCAAATCCGCATTCAAAGTATAACATTCGCAATTTTTCATTTTATTTCGCTGTTGTTTCTGAAGGTATTGGGGCACATCGCACATCTAGTTGTAATTTGCGAAAGTATTCCACCCTGAAATATGACAGACACACAGCAACTATTGTAGCGCCAAGTCAAATCGCTGTCAATTTTATTTAATGTTGCAAACTTTTCATTGCAGTCACAAATATGAAATGTCATTTGACAGCGCAGCAGTGACGATGTCATACTAATGTGTGGGCGAAGGGCGTTTCAAATGCTCTTTTCGAATTGTCAAATCAAAAGAAAAAAATCGGGCTAAGACTTCAAAGTTTAAATTTTTGCGATTTTTTGCAAAAAACGAACGTTAGGTTTAACTACAAAAGGGCGGTTTTATTTGCAAGATTTGTTGCTAAATGTCACTGGAGTTTTATATCGCCTTAAGGAGATAGGAACAGTCAAAGGCATGAAAAATAGAGCATTTTCAATAATTTAATTTATTTTAATTATTATTAATAATTAATATTAATATTTAATTTAATTTTTAATAAAAGTGATAATATGGCAGTATTACATTATGTTTCAACTTGACTTGACGAAAGTTTAAAAAAAAAATTAAAAATAAAAAAAGTTATAGCTGGCTGTGTTGGACCCTGTCTCATACAGAGTGCTTTGCGGTGACCATCACAAACCCACAAATTATCGGAAATCAATCGCGATAAAAAAAATTAGTTACTTAAATAAGTAATTTAGAGCCTTATCGATGGTTTTTTTTTTTTAAATCAACAAAATGACGACCTCAGGAAACTTACCTCCAGATTTTCGGGACAAAAATTAACAATTAATTGTTCATAAATCGATATTTAAAAAAAAAAATTCTTCGATCAGGGACTAGTTTTTTATGTTTTTCAAAAACTGTGTAAATTTCATTTAAACCTATCGAGCGATTTTCGAGTGACAGTGGTCACCAGTTCCGAAAACATAGTTATGAGAAAAACGACGAGAAACCTATGAATTTCCGTACTCTTACTACCAAGAGCCCTTTGGTTATTGCCGATTAACTCCAAAAGTAATCGTCGGATTGACTTCAAATTTGCAGTATATATTTTTAAGATATTATACTATAAGAAAATGCAAAATAAGATTATTCGATTTCTTTAAAGTTCTAACTAATTTCATTCAAAGTCTTCCACTGAGGCAAGATATGTATCTCTAATTTGAATTTAAAAAATATATGGAAGGAAGGTTTTTTAGTTATTTCCGAGGTTTGTTGACTTTTTCGAATTTTTTAGACTTTTTCGATACTTTTCGACATTTTCAATATTTTTTGATTCTTATAGATTTGTTCGATACTCTTCCGATTTTATAAACTTCTTTAATGTTTTTCGATATTCATCGACTTTTTCGATATTACACGACTTTTCCGATACTTGTCGACATTTTCAATACCTTCTGTTTCTTTTTCTTATTTTTGATAATTCTGGTTACTTATTCTTCTTCTCAATTTGTGCGATGCTTTTCGATACTGTTCTACATTTCTTCAATGTTTTTCTATACTTTTCCGATACCTTCGACTTTCATAGATTTTTCGATGTTTTACGATACCGTCAGATTTTTATTTATTTTTTCTTAATAATGTGATAACTTTTTCAACTTTTTCGATGTTTTGTATACTTTTGGACTTACGTCGACTTTTAAAATGTTTTATGATGCCATTTGAGGCCGCAATATTTTTCTATGTTTTGTGTACTTTCTGATACGTTCCCACTATTATCGTTTTTTTCGATGGTTTTCGATAATTTTCGATATTTTTTTCACCTAGTTATGTTTATTGATACATGCCAATTTTGTGATGTTATACTTCTGAACTCTTATAGAATTTTTCGATTCCATCTGATGTCGATGTTTTCTGCCGCTTCTCGATAATTTTTGAATTCTATTGAATTTATTGTATATTTCCCGATACTTATTCGAAGCTTATCATATTTTCTCGAATTTTTAAATGATTTTCGATTCTATTCATTCATTACAGAATAACTTGCTCCATACTTTTCGGTATACTCTGACTTTTTTATGTTTATGGGCTTTTCCCCTATATTTTATCAGCTTTTCCTACGTTTCACAATACTATTGAAATGTGTGAAAGTAAGTACACACCTTCAACATAAATATAACGAAACAGCATTAAATTTACACATCAAATTGCAAGTGCTTACTTTTTAAAATGAGAGCAGAGTGTTTTTGAGGCGTATTTGTTATCTTAGTATAAAGTTAACTTGCCATAGTTTAGTGCACTGCTGATTTTTTAATGAAAATCTATACATTAATTAAGGATGGCTAATAAGATTTTAAAAAAATTTTATTTCAAAAATATTAGTTGAATTTCGAATATGTATTTATTATATGAAAAAATTCAAAACTTTGAAATAGAACACAGCAATTAACAACAAAAATTAAATCTTCACTATTAAAATTTCGATTTGAGCAATTTCTTCAAGTTCACGTCTTCACAAAAGCTAAACATTTTTTTTTTTATTTTAAACAAGAAAGGAAAGGCATGTTATCTTAACCCATTTCGCCATGCCAACAATCAAGTAGCAATAGAAGTTGCTGAGCAGCTGCTGCTCGAATTAAAATCAAAAACATCAAGATACTAATTTTTATAATTTTCCCAATTTTGATTTTAATGACTTCTTTTTCGAAATTTTCATGAACGCAACCAAAAAAAAGTTCTTACTCAAGCAAAGCAACACAACCGCAATTAGAAGTAGAAACAGAAGCCACAATTTGTTGTGATTGTTGTTGTTACTGTTATGCATAGATAGCGCAGCGTGTAATTTTTAAGAAATTACGAAAATCAACAAAGCAGCAACAATGTTTTTTTTCTTCATTTCTTGACCGTATTACAAAAATTAGGTCAAATTTCTTACCAAAAAATTGTATGGAGAAAAAAAAAATTTTCCAGTAATTTTTTTTTTTTTATTTTTATTTTTATTTTTATTTACTACAATTTTACTACTCACCTAGTGAAAAGTGAAAAAGTATGTAGTCACTACACTTAAATATGCAAATTCATGGCGAAAAATGTTCGATAAATAAAACAAACGCGTATTTGCATCACATATGAAGCGACACAGCGAACAAACATTGAACTCATTGCTGGATGGACGTTTGCTGTTGCTGCGCGGGGACAGTTTGTTGATCGTTTTTTTACGTCACATGATCACTTACTGCAAGTGAAACTGAAAACTCAATGGCAGTCGACAATGCACTCGTCATGCTGGTTTCCAGCGTGGAACGTGGCGGTGATGCATTTCTTTCTGCCAGCTGTCCGCCACCAAGCGGTTTAAGCGGTTTAAGCGGTTTCTAGCGGCATATTTAAATACTTTTACTATCGTTAAAAACTTGTCGCGTATTTTATTACGCGCTGAAGATCGTGCAAAGTGACCGTAAGGCTGTGTATTTAAACAGCGGTTGCGGTCGTAAACATTTGTTAAAATAGCATATAAATAAACAAACGACTTAGCAGTAGTTGAGTGAAAAAAATGGTTAAATAATTGCAAAAATTTTAAATTGAAAATATTTTTAGATGGCGTCAGTTGGCAACAAACAGCAGCCACTTAGTTAGTTGACAACCAATTGGAAACAAAACAACATTTATTATAGTACTTAACGTAATGTTGAGTTTAGTATGAAAATATTTCAATTTTTAAAATTAAATTTCAATTCAGCTTACGACACATTGAATATACACATACATATTTATATATGTATGGCAACATGTTGCTGCAACATACAGCATAAAATATTCTTTATTATGATGCTTTCAAATTTATTTTTCAAATTGAATTGAAGACATCGAAATCGGAAATGCTTCGTGCTTGCAATTTCTTATACGAATTAATTATTACTCATACGCCCTGTTGAATGCAAGGATATAACTTAGAGAAGTACAAAAACTACTGTTTTATTTATTTTTAATTCCAGCAAAAACGTGGGAGAGAACTCTAGAAAGGAACTTTTCGGAGAAACTTAGCACTTTTGGAAAATCGTCTTTGAAAAACTTTTTTTTTTAAAAAAACTCCATGTGAAGTATTGATTTCTTTTTATTAGTATAATATATTTCAGTCTAAATATAGCTTTTGACCTATATGTTATCGTTGCTTTGCTTACTGTGGACTTCTTCACAATATTTACTTTTAAGTGTCTGCTAAGGAGTTATTTTTATTTAAAAGAAGTGTTTTTGAAGAAAAAATCTATGTTCAACATGATTTTAATCACGTAATTTGAGAAAAAGCTATGCATTACATAAATGTGTTTTTTATAGAATGAATCGAAATTCTTCATGGTCCAAAACAATATATTTTTGCAGTTATATAGTGAAGGCATTATGTATTGCCATCAGTTTTTTAATTGATGATTTCTTAACAAAAATTTGAGCTTTTGTTAATGACCGCTTGAAAATAAAGCCGTATACAGTAAAAAGTATTTGTGCTGGTCTATTTCCTGAGCCCATTTGACTTTGGTATTGCATTGTATTCTTTACTACCCTTGCTAACTGCGAATATGTTACATAAGAACTCGTAAAAAAAAAACATTTTGCTGAAGTTGCAATTTTGAAAATTTTTAAGTTACTCTGCTTATATAATTTAAAGAAAAAACTCTTGCTTGCTTATTAATAATTTCATTAGAAATAACGTTAGTCTTAGTATTTGAAATTAAGATTTTTTTTTATTTTGTCAGTAGAAACAAGCAAGCCAACATAAAGAAAATTAACGCTTTACACGCATAATTACATATTAATTGTAATGAAAATATTAAATTGCTACCTGCAGCTTTTTGTGTGTGAGAAAATTTATTTAAATAAATGAAAAAAACTTTTGATGCGGAAACAAAGACAAAAATAATAATGTTGGCAACACTAATTAATGGTGACCAGCAGCAGCAAGTTAAAACAATGCAACAATAGCAATAGCAACAAAAAACTTATTGCTAATTTACATATCAAAGTCACTATACAGCAAAGATGTAAAGGTCGCCAAGAGCAACCGGGACAGCATTAACAGATGCAGCAATGGCAATAGCAATAAAATTATAAATAACAACATACAACAACAACAATGACAATGACAACAAATAAACATTTTTTAATTTATATATTCATTTTATATGCACTCAGTGACCAGCAACATTTAAAACAACAGCAACAACAATTTAACTCTCACTTTTATCTATCGTTGCTGTAATTGTTATGACTTTTAGCGTATAGCGAGCGCTCTGTGCACTTATGTATATGTAACAATGGAAAATGTTATGCGAGAAATTATGGTCCTTGTGATTTTGTTGCATATGCAATAAAATTTATTTTCTGCTTGCAATTGTGAGATTTTTATATGATGATGGTGGAAAAGATTTTTCAAGTTCAAGGCATAGATTATTCCTTAGTGGCAGCAGAGTTTTATTTTTTAGTGCTGCCAAAATATTATAAAGTGTAAGCAGTTTTTGCACTTTAACTAAGAACGAAAAGAACACAAACGATACAAAGCAAATAACGAATGCTTAGGTGCGTTCAATTGCTTAAGAAAGAATGTGATTATTTTGACATAGCACTTTCTTTAAGAAATTTTGGACGGCCATTTATAAAAATGGAAATCATGGTAAAACATTAAATTAAATTTTAAGTGTTGCTATTGCAATGAAATGCGTTGCTTTTTAATGTGCATTATATGTGGTACCAAGTATTCGTATTTCTGTCGGTTAAATAAAATTTTTTAAATAATTTTTCTTTTATATTTTATATATATAAATGCTAAAAATTACGAATGAATCATACGCTTTAAGATAGCAATTCTACCCTATTATTTAAAATTTAAAAAGTTATGTACTCAATTATTCAACGTCAATTTAAAAAGAACAAAGTAAGCTGATTTTAAAAATATTTTTCCTCAAATGTCAAAAAAGTTTTTAATAGAATTTAAAATGTTCCAATGATGTGGTTGCCATTAATTTTAATTAGTAGTGGACAAAAACAACTTAAAAGAAAAACATTAATTTTGATAAATTCGTAAAAGAAATAAAAACTTAAGCACAAATTTCTTACAAATGTAATTCATAATTTCAGTGATGGGATGGGCCTAACAAGGTATTTGTCTGCTACAAGAATGAAAACCATACAATATCGATCATAGCTAACTGATAAAAGTCCACATCATTATAAGCCGTGAAAAATGTTTAAATTTAATTAAAAAAATTTACATATTAAAGAACATTCAACAGAAGTAGTACCGTCGTTTATGGTAAAAATAATTATAAGAACAAAGAACCACTTATTATACTACAAATTAATAAAAGTTAAAAAAAAGTTCAAGTGATCGATGAAACGATCTATTGTCTGTTTGATACGGCATTCGACCCAAAAGACTAATTAACATATTTTCCCAGACAATTTCAAAAAAGAGGCGAATTGAACAATCAGCATTAATTATTTACTCGTATTTATTTATTTTTACTTGAATTATAAAACGAGCTTATTATTATTACTGCTTTTTGTTGTTGTTGTTGCTATTGTGATATTCACATAGTTGTTATTGTCATATTTGTTGTTGTTGCTGTATTTAGAAATATTGTAGTTGCTGTTGTTTTGGATAGCTATTTTCGTACTTAATGAGCTTTGCTGCTTTGTTTTGACATTTAGAATAAATGAGGTAAAACTTAGAAGAACACATATTTAATTTCCCACAGCATGACAATTCGAATGTATCGGGGATTGTGCTAATTTTCTTCGCATTTTTTATGAAAATAGTTTCTATTAAAAAAATAAGAAGATTCCAAAGTTCTCAGTATAGAAAGCAAACTTACATAGCAGCTGAGATATTCAATTTAAAAAATCATTTCCCATGACGTATGAGTTACTTTTTTCTCTTATTTGACGTATTTTGCTTAGAGTGACAGAATGTTTCTACTCTTAAGCTGCTTGACATTATTCTACGATGCAGATTCAGCAATAAAAGCTTTCCTCAATATTAAGATTTTCTTTATTCAAAAATGGTTCGAATTTTTATATTTTATGATATGAGTATTTAGGATTCAGATATTTTAATGCCGTTATTATAATTCGAAATTTAAGTTTTTTATGCGCGTAGCTCTTCTGTATGGCCACTAATAAAAACTTTATTTCAATCGAACTTTTTTAACGTATGTAGATATTTTAATGTCTTTGCCAATTAGCAAAATATTGCACATAACACTTACATATCATTAGCTGCAAATTTACGTTTGATTTTATATCACATGCGACATTGGCATTTGACTCATAAACTCACCTGCAAAGAGAAGAAATGAAAAGAAATATTAAAAATGCATTTTATGTTGTTATTTATAATCATAAATTTTGTGTTGCGCTTAATGAAGCGCTGATTAAGCGACTGAAAAAGTGAACGACGTCTATTATTGAGAAAATCGCATGTGAATAGAATGCTAATGGGACGCATGAAAGCATTAAATCGAGCTGAACTTGAAGTCGTAGTACGTTTTCATTTATTCTCAAAATAGAAATAATTGCGTAAATAACGTAACCCTTTTCGGCCGTATGTCAATGCTGGTAGCTGTTATATTAAAAAATAATTTTTTGTTACTACCTTAGCATAAGAATGTCAAGAGAAGTAAGTGGCTTGAGGATCTCACGCATGAGACAACGAACCAATTTTTGTACAAAATAAAATATTCACATAATTTCAAATATTTAACGGCTTTAATGATAGCGCGTTTGACACACAAATATGAAATCATCAATGTCATTGCTTTAAAAAAAAAATGTGCAAATTCTTTAAAAAAACACAAAACGTTTTAAATTAACATAAATTTCAAATGTTAAATGAAAGACAAAAAAAATATTCTCACGACATTTACTATGGATTACCCCTATTCAAAGGCTTCTTAATGACTGTCAAGGTAGAGTTAGTTGTGTGTACATGAGAGACCCACCAAAATAAGTCGCAATTGTTTATGTTTTTGTTTTGTTTTAAATGCTAATTTAACAGTACATTTTCATTGATAAGAAGTCAAAAAAAAATGTGTATTTTTAAGAGCGTCTTTTTAATTTCGTCGCTTGTTTGAATTAACCTCAATAACCAAAGAGCCGATTTTGATGTTTTATATAAAAATTGTTGCCGTGAATAATTAGCTAATATTTATTTTAAATGTATCATTTTATAAAGTCAATATTTTAGTATTTAGCAATAACTTAAGTATTGTTATTCATGCGAAATGTTATATCAAATATTATTGCAAGTTCTGGTTCTGGAAATATTGTTGCTTAATTCAAAAAAAAAATTGAGTTTGATTTAACAGTACTTAAACAGTAGTCAAATTAAGTATAAGCAATAATGGCTAGATTGCATAAGTTATAATTTTTAATTAATTTAAAATCAAATTTGTATATAAAATAACATCTTAAGTTACAAAAATGTCATACTGCGCTTATTGTAATTTAAGATGCTTGAATTTCACCACTTATTTTTTCATGCGATATATCCGTGAATCTTTTTTTATTTTGAAAATAGTTCGGCGACAGTTGTCAAAAATTGTTTAACAAAAACTGTGCCTTTTTTGTGCATGAATAAATTGCCAAAAAAAAATTCACTAGTAAGTGAACTTTATTGTTTCCTGTTCATGCACAAAAACAGCAACAAACATGACAATTTTGAGTGACAAGTCGTTGACTTGTTGACAGCATTTGTCTTTGTTGACAGTTACTTTCACCGACTTTTGACGCTATCATCTTTATTTCATGTGTCATGTTCTGCAACACCTTTTAACATATACATACATACATACTTATGTACATATAAATATACATACAAAGATGTGTGTTTGTTGTGTGAAACGAAAATCATACCATTAGCATATTAGCGAGCCACTTCTAGAGGTGGGCTACTGAATGTGTATTTGCTGTTGATGTATTAATTTCCACATTTTAATCATAAATTTTTATGATATCATCATTCAAAGGTTTGCTGCTACACACCAAAAGTCGTAATAAAATGCTTGATTCATTCTTAACGAACGTTTAAAATAATGCAAAGTTTTATTTAATTTTTTTTTTTAAATTTTGCTTATGAAAGAAAGCTGCATGTTGTGATATGCAAATATTGTTATTGAATTGAAATCAAATTTTTTTTACAGTCTAACTCTATATACTACATACCTATTTAAAATATTTTTGCTTAGAAAGGAATCGAATCTTTCGAATTTTTATCTATGCAGCTATTTATCAAAACTACTCACAAAAATAAAGCATTAAAATTAGCACAAAATTGGCAAATTATATGCGAGCTAATTAATATCAATGCGGAGTTATTAAGATTAAGAATATGTTCAACGTGACGTATGTGTAACTTTGAATTGCAATTAAATAAAAATTGAAGTTCTGATATTTCATTCAACACCTTTACGATTATGAAGATGCTCATCAAAGGAACTTGTATGACAAAAACACTTTTGGTGTATACCAGCTAAGTTCACAATTTGGCTTGGTTTACTTGAGTTTATAATATTTTAAAGCAAATATTTATGAATCTAAAATGAATTGGAGTAGCTGTTATTGAAACGATTTGAATTAAGAATTGTTAAATGCTAAGTGAAACATTTTAAAAATATGGAGCA
This sequence comes from Meiosimyza platycephala, assembly GCA_963662105.1. Taxonomy (NCBI): domain Eukaryota; kingdom Metazoa; phylum Arthropoda; class Insecta; order Diptera; family Lauxaniidae; genus Meiosimyza; species Meiosimyza platycephala. The sequence continues at coordinate 2,061,969 of OY759211.1, forward strand.
GTAAAATGTGTTGGTGTTACTTTGGCGTTTATGGCAGCTGCTTTTATGGCTTGTGCTGTTAAGTGTTTTTTTTTTTATATTATTATAATTTTGAAACTTACCGATAGTTGAAGTAATTGAAGTTGAAAATATTGAAGATATTGGATGTAATTTCAAATATAATTTCAAAAAATACGCAGACGATTTCGTAAAATGCCATTTTATGTAAGACCTTAAATTTTTTCTTTCAAATTTCTTTTTTTTTTCAAAAATTTCTTTTTAATTATGATTGCTTCTGTAATAAATATTTAATTTTAATTTTATTATTCTTTTAACACACAAGCACGCACGCTGCCAAACGCTTAATACCAAAATTATATTGTCTTATTAAAATGTATTACTAAGATTTTTATTTAGATAACTGGACGTGTAAAAACCTTATTTAGAGCAAGTTGACAAAATGAATCTTTACGGCCTCTTTATTGAAATTTAAATCATCATAGAGCTATCAAAAAAAAAAAATCAATCGGAGCTGAGATATCAAGTTAGAAGTTTATATCATTTTGAACCACACTACTGAATGTAAAACGAGTCCAAAATCGGTTTGGTTTCGCATTTTAAGATATCAAATTGCTTCTAATTGTAAGCAAAATGAACAAGCTAATATGAAACAAAAAAACTAATATTCTATCTATTCTCAACAGCTATAATATATATGACTAGAAGTAACATCGGAACTGAGATGTTTTGTTCAAAGTTCATATTATGACATAATAGTAACATTATAAGCATTATGATTGGTTGTCGTTCGTTCTTTATTTAAACCACTGACAGCAGAAAAAGTCACCCAACTGTCCGGTTTCACATTTTAAGTCATTCAAAAAAATGGCCAAAGTAATTTATTGCAAACGTAATTAATATTCTGATATATATTTTTGTACACAAAATTAAGTGTTTCCTGTTATTAAAATGGGATATTTATTAGAGATTCTTCTAGTGGCCATTAAATACTTTTTTGAATTAACTCCATTAAATAATTGGAATAAATGCAACTTAAACAGCATCGGAATTGAGTTATTAGTTCTACAGTCCACTCCATGATGTAACATTTAAAAAGACTTCTGTTGTTTGAAAATTTAAACATCAAACTTGGAAACTTTCAAGGGAACGAAAAGGCCACTATCCACCATCTGTTTCGCTTGAAACTTTAAGTGCATAAGATTTCTGCTCAAATTAAACAACGTGACAAAACCAATATTAGGCACATAAAATTAACATTCTAAAATATAATTTTGTTTTTTTTATAAAATTTAATGTATCGTGCCACATAAATTAACAACGAAATTTAATAAAGAACCTGTCAGCTTGTGACAACAAAATTACAACCAACGCAATTGTCATACGACACGGCGGCATAACAGCAACGTTTGGAAGGCCAACAGTAAACTATGTAAACTACCGCAACAATCACTAACTTAATTTGGCTTAAACAGTTGGAAAATAAAAAAACATTTTAGCCAGTTGTAGGAGCAATATTGCCACCATTAAATTAGTGAAAAAAATACATTACAAAAAAGTTGACCGCGCACGAATGCTGCCAACATGAGATAAATTGACTGCATTTGCAGTAAGCGACGAGGTGAAGGCAACAGCGTTTGATTAATGAGCTGGAAGTTTTTGTTTCAAGCAGAAAATTATAGCCAAATGTATGTACATAGTTCTTTCAAATGCTAGATAATGTTAATAAATTTTGTAGCATTTATTTTCCAGTTTAAATGAGTAGGTACCTACTTTTTTTTGGTTCAATTTTTGCAAAAGATAAAAACGACAGCAATGAGGGCTTGGTGCTCTATTTAGTGAAAATGATATTTTTCGCCAACTATTATGACAGAACTTTTAATGCTGCTAGAAGGAGCGTTCAGTTGCATGAGTTTAACAGTTTTAATTTAATTAATAACCTCATATATATAAATGAGAGCAACAGTGCGTATGATTAACATTTAATTAGAAATCATATGCTAAACAAATTTTCAAATTTATCAAATTATAAAATCGAATTAAGCTAATGTAGAAAAGTTCATAGTATATACCGGAGAAGCTCATATTGCTATAGTTTCAATATAAATTTTCCAAGTTGACTGAGAGCAAAGAAAATTATAAACTTCCTGTGAGAGATAATCACAAATATTAAATACTTTGTAAAATATTTCTTCTGTCTCGTCATGTCAAGATATCCCAATGAAAAATCATGAAAATTAAAATATAAAAAATGCGCATTTGTATTTGCATTTTTCAATTTGAAAAATACCATGAATTATAGAAAAAATTACGTAATTTGCAAGACTCGCACCGCATTTGCCAACAAAAAACGGCCAAATGTTGCTGCCAACGTATCTGCTAGTGCATTTTGTTGCAGTGGCTTCATTTGTGGGCCACGAATTTCAAGTCGAGACGACTTTATTCGCTGTTACGGCAAACACTGCTGCTTTAGTTAATTAATAAATTGCGCGATCAAGACAACAGCAGCTGTTTGCATGCGCATTTTTGAAAAATATTATTTAATCGATTAATCGTCAATAAATCTTATGCGCGATTCCTGTAGACTGCATGTTGCATACAAATATTACCGATTGCTAGTTGTGCTACTGAAAATGCTGCCGCTAGTTGCACTTTGCGTGCGGAAGATAACGAAATCAACAAATGCCTGGCACACGAGTGACGACAACAAAAGTAACAATTTAACTCTATGCGGTAGCAGCAATTTTTTGTTGCTGCTGCTATTGTTACCCACTCAACATTCTTCATATTGATGGCAACTGTTAAATACTTGCACTTGTGCGATGGCAGCAACATTTTCATTGCTGGTCGCTATTGTCAGTAAGTTTTCCAATGCATTAGTTTGCTGCTTGAGTGCATAGTTGGCGCATCTAATGTTGCTGACGCTGCAAATTTAAGTCGATTAATCATCAGTTGCACTGAAGTTATTGCTGCCTGCTATTGCCTTGTTTTGCTAACCGAGCGCTTAACATGCAAATTATTTCACGAAATTTAGTTTTCATGACTTTTGTAGCAACATTTATTTCTTAACTGAATTTGGTGTTGTTGATGACGCAATCTTTGGTTTGTTAATTAATTTTGTTGGCTTTTGTGGTCTATTGAAGTCATAATTTTGTAATTCACGAGTGGTAAAAAGTTTTTACCCAAAGTCAAGCAAAAATTTTAACACAATTTTTTATAATTTTTAATTTTTCTAATAAAAATTTAATGAAATATTTTTCATATATTCTTTTGTTATACCGTGTCAGCCGCTTTTATGTTTTGTCATAAATCTTAATTTTCATTAAATAGACGAAATTGAGGAAAAGTGTTAACAAGCTAAGGTTGCAATATGCACATCCTATTTAAAATTGTCATCTACTGAACTTATATGCATCAAAAGCAATCTTTCTTTGTATATTTGGTGGAATTAAGCGTTATTATAAAGGGATCCACAAAGTTTAGTTATCAAACTTCATGCGTGTAAAAGAGATCCAAATTGCATGGAATTTAGACTTATGGCCAATTGATATGTTGAATTGAAATCTTTTGTAAAATGAAAAGTCTTTTCTTGAATAACTAAAAAGCTAAAGATTTCAACTACAGCATGAATGTGTTAACGAAGTTGTTAGCACAATAGAAGCTGCTCTGCAAGAACATAAACGTTAATTTTGCACAGCGGGTTATCTACAACGGTGGTATCTTTAGAAATCGAAAAAGTCACACTTTCGTATTTGTGTCAATTAACACATTTTGTGTCTATTTCTCTTGTCAAACAGATTGTAAATTTAACTTCTTTATGGTTTAATTCAATTTGAGCTGTTGTGGTGCTTAGCTAATGAAGTTTTTGCTTTTATATTGTTCAACCGTAAATTGAAAATTTGCAGAAAAAAAATTGCACGGTGCTTTCTTATAGTGCCCATGGATACATGTGACTTTAAAAATTGTGTACTTTCCAAACAGATTTTCAACGTCGTGTCTCGAAACTGACGGCTACCAAGTGAAGAACGGATTTAATTTACTGCCTCCTATCCCACAAGCGACTGCTAATGATTCGAGGGTATATTTTTCCATGAAAAGTTTTCGTCAATTATCCTCGATTGAAACCGGTCTTAAGCTGTAGGACTAAGAACATTTGAACACAAAAGAATGGACGTGAGAAATAAGTTAGACTGAGGCCTTCCACGGACTATGTGTCTAAATGTTATGATATGATTTATTTGAAATGCAAAGCGAAAGGCTTTGTTTGTTATGTGCAAAAAATAAAAATTTGAAGGACAAATGCAAATATGTATAGTTTTGAGAGAAGGGTTTTAGAGTTTAATGTCTTGTTGAGGCGAAAGGGGCCCAAGAACCTTAAACCATTTCCATTCCTTACAGATTTCACTATCAACAAAAAACCGATTACTTACTAACCAATGTATTTTTAATTTACAAACAAAACCAAAAGTCATAAAAAAATTTCAGCCAAATATTGAGCAACAATGCTTGCAAGACTCTATTGAGTGGCCCTTATGCGATTGAAAGTGCTGCTGCTCATTTGATTACTGTCAACAGTTGACAAATAGTGACAACTGACAGTCGTTCAAGTTGACTGTGCTTTTCATCGTGCAGCACGCAATTTGAAGCATGTAATATAACAACAACTTAACTCAATCAAACTACAGAAGAGCGTAAAAAGTGAGCAAAAAAGTTGCAGCAGAAAAGCGTTTAATTGCAAGCAGTTTATTGCTGACGCTGTCAAGTTCAACTGCATGTAGCTATTTGACTTTGGCATCAATTCTCAAATCATTGGGCGTAAAAAATGTAATCATTTTAATTGTAATTTTTTTTGTTTTGCATTTTTTTTATTATGGTACAAAATATACATTTCTAATTTCTTGGTCAATATATAATACCAAGAAGGACATATATATTAAGATAACTAAAAAATATATTATATTAGATTAAAACTTTTCATCCCGCCATACATATATGTAGCTTTGGACTTCTACTTATAATCAAACCAAACCAAATAAACCTCAAACCAAATCAAAAAATAATTGAATTTGAAACCAGATAAGCCATACAACAATACGCGGATGTACCAACCAAAAGGAGTGGTCGATCAGTTGATCACTCGAGCGGTCGATCTTCAGCAGCATCAGCTAAAACTACACTAACAAAACACAACTCAGTTGCTGTTGGACCATCAAAACGTAAAAATAATGAAATGAAAACAAAACAAACGATCTCAAGTGATCTCTCAACTGATCTCTTAACAGATCAAGGTTCAGTAAATAAGCTTTTGTTGCTGACACAACACAACCCTACAGCCGCACTGACACTCGGCGATAGATAGCAAATGTTGTTGTTATTATTATCATTGTTTTAGTTTGATGCCATTACGTGTGTGGGCGTCAGCATCGATGACGACCGATCGTATACTCAAGAAGGCGCGTTGTCGTTGTGCCATTGATAAATCCGTTGATAAAAAAAAAACAAAAAATCTACAGCTAAAAGTTGTTGTAATGTACTTGTACGTAGTAAATCTTGGCGCCCAATCTTTACTTGCGATCATTTGATCATCATCATTAATATGATGTTAATGATCACTCTCATCATCATGGTCTTTGTCAAGTGTTGTTGTTCGATTGTTGATGAATTTCGGAACAAAGACGTGTGTGTGTGTGTGTGTGCAGTCAGCTTTTTTTTATTAAATTAAGGAAGACATTATTATATGCAGTTATGTTGTTGCTGTCTTTCAAAGTTAAATGCAACAACTTAATCTTTTGTAGTAAAGCCACAAAAGTAATAAAATTTTTTCCTCTTTAATGGCATACAATTTAAAAGTTGTTTTATTAAAAAAATATAAAAAAAATGAATTACAAATAATAACAATTACGACTACAACTGCAACAAATAATTGTGCAGTTTTTACTGCAACTGTTGCTCTTGCATGCAGTGAGTTTGGGTGCAGCACAACATGACCTCGAGATGAGTGTTGTGTGCTGCTCATCAAGTTTAATGTGCTATCTAGAAGACAAAGGAAATAGATTTTGTATGGTTCGCGATGATATGATGTTCTTTTAAATTGTGTGATAAGTTTCACAAAATACATTCAAACTCAAGTATTGAAATTACTTATAGTGGCAAGTGAAACGGATCATTTTAAGAGAAATCTAAACTTTTTATTGAGTGATTTGATTCAAGATTATAATTTAAATAAAAAATGAAACGCATTGGATTTTGATAAGCATATTTCATATTTTCATTCAAATATAAATCCTGTTGAAATATTGATATTAAATGTGGAAAATGATATTAGTAGAATTTCAGACCCCCGTCAAAATTTTCCAGTAAAAATTTAAAAAAATTTTCTTAGAAACTTTCTTATTTCTTATCCTATTTATTCTTGAAAAACTTTTTTTAATTAATTTTTATGGTATACATATGTGATATTTAAGCCTTTCATGTTGATAGCAATATAATACAGACGATCGAAACGTAATAAGTGCGTCATGTGTTCGAACCTTACGCTCTGAATGATTTTATAGTTTTTTTGGATAATTTGAGGAATTATACGGACGAGGGAAACATAAAAACGTTAACAATGAATAGTATGGAGAATCTTATGCTCTACAAGATTACAACTGTTTCGATTTACGAATTCCACTAACACAATAATGCACAAAAATTTAAAAGTTTGAGGAGCTGTAATTTCTAAAAATATTGATTTTTATGTTCTTCAAAAGTGTCCCAAATAGATTTTTTATAAGCTCAGTCGTTTTTAAGATTTGGGATTCTTCAAAATGATAGCTGACGCACAAACTCCTCAGTCGCGCCATTTTAAATTTATGCTGAGAACTATTCAAACCAATTAGAAAATATCATGCGGAGAATCATGCATTATGAGTCACTAAAAACCACTCGACTTTTGAAAGGCAAAAACAAATCACAGTAATTTCCCCACTGCAACAACAATACACAAACCGTTAAGGTGTCAAACAACGAGCTAAAATGCTACAAAGCAACAGTTTTTAATTGCAACTCGTCTGACATGCCATCCATTTCCGCTGACAGAATGTCATATGTTGATGAAAATTTTATTTTATCGCTGCATTTCACTATGAAACATTCATTATCAGCTACAATAGTGAAATTTTGTCTCTAACACGCCAACGGAAAATTATCAAATTGGTGAATTTTCCATGGCATGTGACAAATGCTCTTCTTAATGAAATGTACAAATGACATTTAGCAATATGTTATAGTAAGTCTTTTTCTTTAATGTAATTACTTTAAAAAAAAATGTACCATCATTTGTGCATAACTTAAAATTGCATGTTGCGAGCAAAAATTGAGCAACAACGCGTTGTGTCAGCAACATCATGAAACATGAAAACTACGTGACCGGATTTCCATATTCACACCGTGTGTGCGTGTGTACAACTGCACTACATTTTTAATGGTTTTTTGAACCATTTGGCAAACAAAAAAAAAAAAAACAAAACGAAAACCAAATCACAATTCGAAAAAAACCCATTTTAAGTGTAACACTGGGAAGTTTTTCAATTTGCAATGCAAATAAAAAGTTAAGGCAAAAAATGTATTTTTGTTGTTGACATGAAATTCAATTTAAGGTTTATTTGTTTTTTTGTCTTTTTATTTTGTCATTAAAATTGTTAATTACATTGTTACGCTTGAAGTCATGACATTTTTTTTTATAATTCTTGTATTTCAAATTTTTTGCGAAATTCTTTAATTTTTTTCAATTTACCTATACAGTTATTTGGGTTTAAATGATTTTTGCAAACTACGATAATTTGGTTTCTCTCGTTCGTTGGTCAATATGGCAGCTGTTGTTGCTGGTTCGTTGTTCATTCAGCTCCATATTCTGTATTCTGACTATGTTGTTCTTTATTGCTTTTCTGTTTGTGGTCGTTCTTTGGTTATTTTCTCATTTCTTATTTCTTGACATTTTGAGGTCAGGGAAGTTCAGTCTGCTGTTTCTATTGTAAATTGCTCGAGTAGTGGTGGCAGCAACATTGTGTTGTTTTCGTTTTGCAACTCTAATTCAGTTGGCATAATCATCGCTTTACTTTACACTGACTGTCCTCATCAATTGATCACCTTAATGATGCTTCTTCAGTTTCAACAACAATTTCAAAGTCATGACATTGCACTTAATTTGAAACGAAATGCATGCAGCAAAAGTGCAGCAAGCGAAATTATTCGATCGTGTTTCTTCTATTAGATAGAAAATGAAAAATGCAAAACATTTGCAGCAGCGTTTCGAAGTTTCCAATGAATATTTTTGATTACATTTTTAAATTTATTTGCAGTTTTTTATATATTTTATATATTTCATAAGCAAAATACGCTCAAAAATTCGCAATAAGAAATTATTATGTTATCATATAAGAGCTTGATGGTTTTAGGAATCTACTATAAAAGTAAAACTTAGACCAAATAGATAATCATAAAGCTGTCAACAGAGTTGCCAAGTAGCCGGGATAGACTCGGCCAAGCTCGGAATTCCATGTCAAAGTCTGGCATCTGACAGGAATTCAAAACTTACTGTAGGGAATTTTTGTGACATAGACTTCTAATTTAATGCTTTATATGAACCAATCAATTGGTAGTAGTTTTTTAAGTTCCAAATATTACTTAATTTTTGACATTGAATAAAAATATAAATATTTTGAAATACAGTGTAACATGCAGCTTTTGCTGCCAAGAGATCATGATGAATTGCTTAAAGGCAAATATTTAAAACGTAGTTTCCATTGTGGCTCATTTTTCATGCTCGCTCAAGATAACAACCAATGAAAAAAGATATTTTTATTTATAAATTTTTATTGAGAAAATAGATCAATTTTAATTTCAATAAACATTTGCAAAAATATCTCAAACTAAAAGGGACAGTTTTGTTTATATTGCTGGTGTGCTACATAGTGCACAACACATTGCTTTGCAAGACCATGGCAAAAGCTGTTGCCGCAATGGCAAAATATTTACAATATAAAGGGAAATATAAAGCTCGTTGTAAACCATTAAAGATTTATGACACATTTGTGCCAACTTTTTCGACGCCATTTTCTGAATTTTCACAATTTTTCATATCTCGTGAGTGTTTATTGACGTCACAATATGAAAAAATAAACGCACGCGAGTTATATAAACTAAGCGAACACATAATTCAATTATCTAGATATAGAAAGAAAATGAGATAAAAATTTTAAATAACTGGGTCTTGGTTGGTTGGCCATAATTTTTCATATTGCGTATTTGACCCCTGCTGTGCTGCTCGCTCACATTAACAGGAAAAACAAATTTTCGCTTTTTTTCTGGCGATTTTTTGTTTATTTTCATTTACCTGATGCCCAAATCATGAAAGCATTGCAATAATTTTGGCATAATGTGCGAATTTTCACTTTGAAGTTGAGATTTTTTCTTTGAAAAATCAAAAAAAATTTTTTTTTTCTGCTAAATTTGCTGTTCGTGCGGCTGGCTAGTTGCGTGCTTGTGTTTTATTTGTTTATTTGTAATTTTGCTTTTTATTTGTAAATATATTTTTCACAATTAACAAACGAAAAAACAATGATGATGATATTCGCAAATAATCCGTAAAAATGGCAAAATGAAATGCCGCCGCGCACAATATAAATCGCACGCGAATTCCAACACGAAATGTTTTTCAAACTGAAGCGCTTTTCAATATCGTCGTGCTGACAGATACCCAGCGAGAGCGCACGACAAACTGACATTTATACCGCCTAATATATGGCCGCCGAAGACAGCTGAATATTGCATGAAAACTTAATGTTTTTTTTTCACTTTTAGCTGGCAATGCTTTTACCGGGATTGGGATCTCGCGTCTAGGGACTTGGGCGTGCACACGATCGTCAGATGCTTGGTGGGCGTTTGTCGCTGTGTAGCTAATAGATATAATATTTTTTATTGCTGTTACAAAAACAAATGTGAAAATTGGCAGAAAAAGCTTTTAAAGAGATGATTAAAATTCAAAAATTTTAGTTTAACGCGAAATGTTTGACTGATGTGCTAATGAGCAGCAGACGTTCACTAGTTATCGTACCCCCCCATTGGCATAATTGCGTTTATAGTGAATCTATTTTTATTTCTCTAAATATTTACATTAGCAAGCTTGAAATCTATAGAAAATTTAATATTTATTGTTTTGAAAATAGAAAATTTTGCAAATGATCTTTAATGATAGGAAGTGATGTATCTCAAAATATAACAATCTATAGCGATCGATTATAAATAAATTATTGGTTAATAGTACCTTTTTCCGATATACGTGGAAGCTGAAACTATAAATTATCATATAAAGAAACCTTTTAAATGTAAGGTATTGAATGAATGTTTCAAGAGAAGCAAGTGGGTTTGACCAATCAAAAAAATGTAAAAAATATTGATGCAGTGTCACTGAGCTAAGTTTAATAGCTAATAAGGGGACGTCCATTAAGTACGTAAGTCAAAATAAGTGGGGAGGGGTCCCGCCATATCTCACCAAATCTCACCAAGAGGAGGGAGGGACCGAATTTTCAAAAAACCTCATCACGTAATTAATGTACGTCCCCTAAGGCTTATAGCTGTAGTAGCTCAACTACATTATTATCATTTAAGCGAGTTTGAAACAAAAATTTCAAATTATCAGCTTAAAAAATTAATGTAAGCAAAACTCGGTTCAAGTATGGGTACTTGGTAGCTGAAATAATTTCGGTGAAAGGTAGGTGGTCTAAGGCGATTTCGAACGACACCTGCCTTAAAGTTTAAACCCAAAAATGTCATATTATGAATGATTTGTGTAGAAATCTTGGCATATGATTACTTATCTTTTGTGAAAATATACTTAAATATACTTATGGAATTTCATAACAAAACGTGATAAGTATAAGAATACTTTATACATAAACAAAATCTATTATTAATTTTGCAAAATTAAGTGTGCGTTCCTTATTGTATTTGTAATAAAAGTAAAAACGGTTAATTATCGTGTAAAGAAAACTAATCCCTTGAAACGCATTGATCTATGAAACATTAAAGAATATAATGCTCATATATGAATGTGGTACAAACGATCTTGTCAATTTTCACTGATTCATAGTTTGTTTACTCATAGAGTTTCTATTGATTAAAGTGCATTTATGGCACAACAAATTTACATTAGAGCCACCATGACCAAAATGAATTTGGCGCCAAGAATAATAGCAACAAAAACAACAGCAACAACAACGAAAACAACATTTTAATATGTGGCCCAAATGTTTGTGCTTTTATGTCAAGTGAAATGTTTGCATTCCATTTGTGGCTAAAAATACGCCAAGATGTCTTGCAATCAATTTATTGTTTTTCTCGATGATGATGCGTAAGAATGCGATTCATTAGCGTTGGTAACGCATCCATCTGCCAAGCGACAGTTGGAAGTTGGAATGCGTTTTTTTTGTGGTGCCATAAATAGTTGATCCTCTGCATAGTTGCTGCTGCTGGTGGTTGCGTCAGCAATAGCATTGATTGGATTTGTTGCTATTGCTTTTATTGCTGACATTATTGCCAACATATTAGCCATGTGTTGTTGTTTCTAATATTTAGTTGTTGATTTATTTGTCGCTGTCTCCCTGACACACTAAAGGCTGTTGTGAAATCATGCTGTCTGGGAGTGCATTCTTTTCTTACTCCATCCCGTGTTGAAAAATTTTTGTATTTTAAAATTTAAATTGGATTTTTGTTTTCTTGTAGAATTTATGTTTTCCTGTTGCATCAACAGGTTCACAACAACAACTTTGCGGGAGTTTTGAATGCAGAAAGAAGGTGGTGGCTGGTGCCTTTTTTTGTGCCATAGCTAATTGATTATGTGTTCTGGTTTTTTCGGATAGAATTTGTGTTGTATTCCGTAACACATGCATGTTTTCTTATTAAATCGAATATTGATAAAAATTATGAAAATGTTTTAAGTGCTGATTTTGAAGTCATAATAAATATTATTTTTACTCTGACTATAGAGAAGAAAAATTCCATAGAAAATACATAAAATTAAAAAAAAAAATATTTTAAACGACTGCTAATGTTTCAGAGTTCACATGCTGCAATCGGTATAGGACAACATGAGAGTTTACTCTATATGAATGGAAAAGTCACTTTTACAGAAATTTAATATTATTTTGAAAAAAGGCTATTTAGTATGCCTTGAAAAATCCTTTCAAACACCAAATTATTAGAAATCAATTTGTTGAAATAAAAACCTCGCATTATTTTAGGAGGCACACATGAAAGGGTCAAAAAAGTTATCCATTCGAAAGTCAAATCATTTCATAGATAAAACCATAAAAGGCGTTTCCCCATTTTCGACTATGTAATGAGCTATGCTTTGCGGCTCCTTAATTTGTAAAATGTCTTGTTTTTATGTTTTACATTTTATTGGTTTTTCGCTTATTTAAAATAAACAATTTGTTTAACATAATACTCTGAAGGCACCACAGATAATGCGAATATCGGCAATTTGCATTTTGAATTTTTTTCGTACTCTTGATGACCAAGCAACCGAGCCAAGCCAACAAACCAGCCGCAGCCGCACAAACAATTGCGGCGATTCGAGTGACTCCCAAGGCATTCGATATTGACGCGTTGCCTTTTAAAGCATTCCATCCCATCCCATCCCATCCCAACAGCAGCAGCTACCAAGCCAAGTAAGTAAGTTGACGAAGTCGTCTGGCATTTTAATAACAAAAACTAAGACAAAGACGAAACAGAAAAAAAAAAAATTGTTAGCAAGTGTTTTTTTGTAGAATTTACATAGTTGTTGAAACTGAATACCCCAAGTAAAATGAAAAAAAAAAATAAAAAGTCAGTCCATTTCAATAACAAAGAAACTGAAGGTGTGGCGTGTATTTCTTATATGCAGCATATCCATACTGAGTGTGAGAGTAAAAAAACTTAGAATTTTTTTATTAGAACTTTGAGTTACGCGCATACAGCGTCTTTGCACGTTTCGATTTTTGAACTCTCGCAGGAATTTACACGCTCAACATATTTGGCCACAAAGGATCAGTCCTAAGCAAAAATTCGCATCCCCATAATGGGAGCGCAATCAATAGCTCCAGCGTAATTACGCATAGCTTTGTTAGCAGTTGATAGCATCTCAGTAGGAAATTTAGCACTTGATTACATGAGGTACATAGTTCTTTTTTTTGTCTATGAATCTATATAATAATTGAAAAATTCAGTAAATATCACCCGAAACATAAAATAAGATCATATATTGAAAGGAAAATGCGACGAAAAACACATCTTAAAGACTGATCGGAATATTTGTGTGGAGCCTCGCTCAATAACTATTTTAAATGCTAACTTATTAGTGCGATAAAGTTTAAAAAAATAACATAACTAACTTAGCACATTTTTCCTTGTTTTATTTATAAAATTAAGTTTTTAACTTTTTGCTAGATAGCTAAGGAGGCTAATAGCTGTAGTAGCTAAACTTTATTATTAACTATTATAGCTATCACGTGTTATTATAAAACCGTGCGAAAAAGATCGCAAGAGAGTTATCTATTACTAAATATCAAATTTTCTGTTGGTTGGTACCCAGCGGCCTTTTTAGCCTTAAATCATGATAGCAATTACATTATTTTAGTGATTTTTCCCTCACTTCAATTCTTTGAATGTCACTCAAATTAGACATTTCGTAATAAATTAGTTCGTTATTTGTATTTTCTTTAGAACACCGTGCAAATATTAGGTACTTTTTTCATTTCAAGGTCAAAACATTTAAACATTTTTCCTACAGGGATTCCATTTATAAATTTCACTGCTTTTACATGCAGCGGAAACAGCAACGCATGTTTTCCTTCCTCTTTTTTCTTTTGCTTTGCAGTAGATTTTATTACTTCAAGTCGCCACACTTGATGGCAATACATCATCATCAGCACAAGAGCAACAACACATCAACAAAAGACAAGTAGTAGTAGTAGTGGTAGAGGTGTTGTTGTTGTTGTTGCTGGTGTTGTTATTGTAATTGATATATGCGTTTTCGTCGTGCAATATGCTTCAAGCCTGATAGCTAGTTCAGTCCAATAGCGTCGTCCAGTACGCGCAGTACAATGACAATGACCTTGACTCATATGAAACCGAGCTGACTTTTGTTGGTGCTGCTGCTACTTCTTTTGTTCGCACTGTGCAAGTTGTTGTTTTTGATGTGGATGAATGGATTCCTTGGCTATTTCATTCTCAAGGAGTAGAATAAAATGCAAATTCAATTATATATCAATAATTGAAAATATCATTGATTTCGTTTTCGTTTTTGTTTTGTTTTTTTTTTGTCTTCTGCTTTGACTCTTTGCCGTTTCATTTGCATTTCTTGGAAATGGAAATTATGCCCAATGGATGTAGATACCACGAGTGGCATTGTAAAGACTATTGACTTTTATGGGAATATTTTTAAGCCGTTGTTAAATTACATGGTACCTATAGGTTAGGTTAGTTAAGATAGGAGTGGCAGTCAGTTTAAGAATACATTCATTAAGACCAAATTATGATCTATTGTGATACCATAGGGTATTTAACATACTGATCTATAACTATATAAACAAACCAAGTGTTCTGTGTCGCTCTTTAGCAAGTACGAGGTAGGAGCACAGAAAATGTTTAATGCTTGATATTATTGAGCAATATGCATATATTATGAAACCTTCAAACTGATCAAATAATTTTTAGTTCGGCAGGACTTTCAAAACTCCACTCAAAGTATTTAAATATCTTGGCTTACAAAAATCCTTGTTAATTTGGCAAAGTTAAACTTGAGTCTTATTTTCATATGAAAAAATTAAAAACTCTGTTTCTTTGTACGAGAGTAACTCGATAACAGCTGAACCAATATATTTCAAAACCTTACCAGCTTATATCTTGGAGTTACGACGTACATAATTACTAAATTCTTTTAAAATGCTGCAATTTAAAAGAGACAAAAGTTTGCTTAATAAAATTTAATCAATTTAAAGTTACTCTTCTCAATTTAGACATAAATTCTAAAAAAGTTTTGAAATTTTGAGACGAACTGCATTACAACAGTTTGCAATTTTTTGTTGTCTCTCTTAACACAATTTGCACATGCGCGTCCAATATACTGCCAGCAATGCATTTTTTGCAATATTTTTCAATTAAAATTTGCATGATTTTCCTTTTTCATTTTTTATTGTAACAATGGTGTCATCTGTTGCTGCCACCAGTACCCTAACGTCAGCAAGCGCATTTTACTACCAACAAGTTTTTGCGTTGGTTTTGCTCCACTGGCTGCTTTTTATTTTTGGCGCTACTAAATTTTTTTTTTTCAAATCACCTTGAACTCAATTTTATTGCTGTCTCAAGCAGACTGTCTGCCAGGCGTCGTTAGCTGTCACGCTATTTCAAAAATTTTTATTACAAAAAAAAAGTTGCTGCAATTGCAAAATAAGCAAATACTTTTAAATTTAATGAGCAAAGCAATAAGCGATTCTATTTTCATTTCGAAATTTGGGGAGCAAGTGAGAAGGAAATTTTACTTTTTCTTCATTTAGGGAGACCTAGTTTGGGAGTTACTGCATCGATTATAAGAAAGGTTGCGTTAAAGACTTGGGGAATTTCAAGGAGTGGGTTGATTAAGAATTTACATTTGGACTTCGTCCTAGAAATATAAGATTTAGAGTAAAGGAATCCTGGTGAATAACATAGAAAGATTTCCCTTAAAAATTCAAAATTTTACATTAAAACTTGACTAGAAAACAATGCCGAGGTCAAGTTATCTGCCATGAAAACATGAAATTCAGATATTCAGATAATGTTAATACTTAGGGCGAGGGACATGGCATCTCTCAAAAATTTCAATTCACGATTTTCGAAAAAAATTTGTGTGACTTAAATAAAGTTGGTAAAAATATTTTAATCCCATAAGACACCTTAGAACAGATCCCTTTTGGCTGTTGCTTGGTGTTGGCTGTGATTTTACATCTGCAGTGAATAATTATCGCTTTTGTTGTCAGTACCATCGTGTTAGAATGACTTTTTTTATTGCAATTGCTATCTATTGTTTTCTTTTTCATTTCACGCTACTTCCCTTCACATATTCCCCGGTAAGCAATCAATAATACATCTTCTGTAACGCAATTTTCTCCATTTGATCAAATTGTAATTGCAATTAACGCATTTTGTTCCCTTGTGATTTGAATTTTAATTTGGTGCATCGTTTCGCGAACGCAATGCATTTGCACTGCAGCAGCAATTGTTGCATGCAATTTTGAATGCAAATTGTAAATCTTTGTAATTGTAGTCACATCTAAACACGCGTGCGCGAATGCCAAGACCGAAAAGGGCTGAATGCTGATTGGAGCGCGCCAGTTGGATTTTGTTGGGTTTGGCGCTGCGCAACGCCTAGAATTGACTGTAATTGGCAATTGCATGAACGTATCTATGACTAGAGTGTTGCGGGAACTTTTGAAAAGATTTACGATTGTGGCTAAAACAAAAAAACGAAACAAAAGACTGCAATTGAGATAAAAATGTTAATAGAAACGAAAATGATGAGAATTACATTTGCACTTTTAGCTTTCTGCTAACAACAAATATATAACGATCATGCTGGCGTGGCATTTTTAAAAATTCAAAAAAAAGGTTGAAAGTTTCTAAATGCTTTCAATTTCATTTTTGTATGGTTCGAGCACTTGTGTGCATTTTAATTAGCTTGAAAGCCGCATTGCTTCAATTAAATTTCTAGCGATCATGCTGAACACTCGAGCGACAGCCTGATCATGCCAAGTGAAAATTGTTGATCTTTGCTGTCTAATTTCGATTTCTTTCGTTTATCAAAATTGAACAAAAAAAAAATGAATAAAATAAACTTTGAAATTGCTATATGATGCAGAAAAGGAGCCCAATACGCATTGCATTATGCAATGCAGCTGTGAAATACAAATAAAATCTCTATCTGTGCGATTGATCGTTACAATTTCACGCGGAATGCAATACAATTGAAGTGAAGCTGTCTGTGCTGCAATGTAATGCAAGTTAATTATCAGCACTTGCAGCAACACGACTTTGAATTGTACACAACGACGCACGCATTCACTTGAGCGCAGCTAATCACACGCTTGAGATACGGATTAGCTCGATTTTGATTTTATTTGTTTCCACTTCCACTTTACTAGCGCTTACAAAAATGTGAAACAGATTTTTTTTTTGAATAAAAAAAGCGACAACACAATGGCTGCGTTTCTTGTGTTGCTAACAAGTGTCTAACAAGTCAACGCGTTGTATCTTATAGATACGCATTTATCGTGCGAGTATCTGTTTTTTTTTTTTTTGTTTTTGATAGCTGTGGTTTGTTGGTGTTGTTGTATAAAAGTGAAAGTATTTAATATGCATAAATGTGATACGTCGTATTGATGTAAAATATGTCGCCGTCGCGTCTTATTTTGTGTTGCTTCTGCCCCTCTTGGAATGCTGCGCACCACGTAACATACGACGCTATGAAAATATTTTTAATCTTCATCATCATCATCGACACCACGATTTGCTATCGGCGTCATATTTTTCATGTGACATTTTTTTTCTGCCTTTTGCTTAAAATTTCATTTTAATGCTTTTAATGTGCGGCGAGAAGTCATAACATTAAAATTATTTTACCCAAAATAATTAAAAGTGTCATAAAGACTTAATGCGTCTGCATAACTTTAAAAGTTCACATTGCAAGTGTCATTAATGTGACACTCAAGCGTCAAGAAATTTTCGATATTATTTGAATTTTTCGAATAAAAAATATTTTTAAAATGGTGAAGTTACGATGTAATTTTAGGCGGCTATAACTTAAATTTTAATATTATGCTAAATTAATCAAGAGCAAACCGAATTGATGAAAAATATTGTGTTCAAAATATATCGCAGCAGAGATTTGTATAGCTTATACATCGATATTTGTTTTCAACATGACGTATGAGACATGTATGGTTGGGTGTTACAAAAAAAGGAACAAAGACTGAAAAATTTTTGAATAGAATACTTTTGCTTTTTATATAGCTTTTATCCATTTCTTAATATAATCTTCTATTAGCTCGATACAAGTTATCAACTAACTTTTTATTTATTTTTAAAACATTCTAAAAACTAAAATATGGAAAGGATGCTGCTATTCATAAATATAATTGTCTTAGCGATCGCACCGCCATCTTATAGCAAGATATTCGACATTTCATTCCAACTTTATTTAACAAATACGTACTTTTATGTTTGATTTTAAGTTCTATAGAATTTCAAACGCGTTACAAGCTAGTGCCCGTATTTTCTGAATATTGTTTTTTTAAATAACTGTAAATCTAAATAAATGCTTAAAATAATAAAATCTAGAGGCTAAGCAAAAAAATTAAACTCTATGTTTAGGTTTTGTTAAAACTAAATGTTTCTCATACGTCATGTTAATACATACATATTCTGCGATATATTTTAGATTACGTATTTTTTAGCAAATATATTTATTACTGTTTCTTTAGTATACAATTAAAATGCAAGTATTGGCCGCCTAAAGTTTAACAATTGAAACATATTTTTTTGTATGAATAAATCAAATTTTAATATTTAGAAGAACAAATGAAACTGAAGAAAATATTAATTAAGCCCAACGTGGGGCTCGAACCCACGACCCTGAGATTAAGAGTCTCATGCTCTACCGACTGAGCTAGCCAGGCACTTATCGAATAGCTAGTGAAAGGTAATCTCGGTTAAATTGGTTGAAATTTTAGTACGATGTAGCATTTTCCTAATCAAAAGCTTCAGTATATGGGTACATTAGCATCTTGCGCCAGTTTTAAAGTCATAGAGTGTAAAAAGTTAATTTAATAAATTGGCAGTACAATGAATTTTCTTCAACTCGCAACAAATGGTCATTTGTGTTCACATAGACTTCTGATCAGGAAAATATAAACCACATTATACTAAGAGGACCCTTTCATGAAAAAAGCTGTTGTTCAAATTAACTAAAATTCTACCAAAAGAATAGTATTAAGCCCGTTTTAACTTATGATTAAGATAAAAGAAGCTACGATTATCTAAAGTTTAAGCTTAATTTGAGCGGAAAATGATTACATAACTAAATAAATACCTTGGGTTGCATCGCACTTAAGATGTCAAAATCTAGAGGCCTAATAAAAATATACATTTTATTAAAATTTAATGTTACTCATACGGCAGTGTTGACAACAAAAAGCGCTACTATATTTTCAGCGATATAAAATTTTTTAGCTATGTTAAAACTGAAACCGAAAAAAATATTTATTTAGCCCAACGTGGGGCTCGAACCCACGACCCTGAGATTAAGAGTCTCATGCTCTACCGACTGAGCTAGCCAGGCACTTATAGGATAGCAAGAGAAAAATCTGACTTGTGTTAGATTTTTGTTGCTAAATTTAGCAAATAATCCAGTAGATATACATTAATTCTTTTGTCTGCTCTTTTGTTTATAATAAAAATGTTTGTTTTTGTTTATTAAATTTAAGCAGATTTTCTTGAATTTAATCTATCCCACCCCACCACAAATCTAACCATAGTGTTGTTGTGATAATTTTGCTACTGTTGTCGTTGGTGCGGAGAAAAAAAGTCAATAAACCTTTAAAATGAAAGCAGTCGTATTCGCTGAATTGTCAATTAGCAAGTTATGATTCAAAATATTTTAGTTCACTGGCAAGCTAGCATCAAGTGCTAAAATGATCGCGGCAACTACAATCATCAGCAACAACAATAGCAGCAGCAGCAGCTGTAGCATTGGCAGCAACATCTGCGCGCGATGAACCGCGATGTTGTGCGTTTGTTTCAGGGCAAATGAAATAAATACAATTCAGCTCGGAGAAAAGCAAATGAACCAGTTTCAAATTTGAAATTATTAACTTTTAATCGTAGCGATCGATCGTTCTGCATGATCAGTTGAGCTTTTTCTTTATTTTACGCTCGTAATCGGTAAAGTTTGCTTGAAGCTTAATATATTTGTGCTGAAGAGCGTTTGATTTTAACAGTGACCTTTTCAATAAAAGAAAAACATTTATTTTAGCAAAGTTTCACGTAGGTACTTGGAGCTATTTGTATATTATTAGAACTAAATAAAGAAACGTAGTAAAATGGCAGTTTATGAAATGGCATTATGACATGGCTCGTTGTAATAAAATATGCTTTGAAAATGCCAAAGAGTGATAGAGCATTAAGGCTGTTTACTTACAAGTTAATTGAGATCATTGAAAGTAAGGTCACGTAGAACTGCACTGATTTTATTCACTTCAAAGTTCAAAGAAAAAAAAGGCCTGGAAAAATTTACTCTTCTTTACAGGATAGTCACTAATAAACTTCTTGAAAAAGAACCCAGAAAATACTTTCAACAAGAAAGCTCGTACATCAGCCAGATATCATTTTCGAAATTGGCAAGATTCAAAGCTCCATTCGCTAACGCGAATTGATGGTTAAATGTGATGTTATATGTTTAATTTTCATTGAAAAAATTTCATCATTTTTAAAATTACAATTTTCACTCCTTCGAGACAAAAAGATCAACCACCCCTCCAGTTAATTTAAGCCATAAATTTTAAAAACCTACATCGTTGAATTGTTACTTACAAAAAGAAAAATACCGAAAATTGCATAAAAAAAAAATCAATAAAATTAACAAACAACTTTCTCAGGCTGCATACATTTTAATTCAGATAGTGATCTTGCAGTAATTTTTTTCTTAAAAAAGTATCACATAGTGACAACTCAAGGTATTCATGTAAGGTTTCACATATTTTCTCAAACAAATTACACATTCAGAACATGTGCCTGTAAGCTGATTGAGTTTGTCTTTTTGCTTAGTTAGTTTTCGTTATCATAATTTTGGCCTTTTGTACAACTGATCGTGCAAGATCAGTTTTTTAAATATAGTTATTAAAATGTACTTATTACGTGTATTGTTAAATACTTTTGACAATGGAACAAAGTTTGGTTTGAGCGTCGCCGCTTATTGTTGTATTTTCCAGAGCAAACAGCAATTATTTGATTTTCAGTTGTTTCAAGTTCGTTGCTGATTGTTCTTTTCAATTTTAGTCAATGTTGATACGGAAATTTGTTGGTCTTAGAAAACAGCTGTTAATGAGTTGTCGACAAGGTGCTGATTTGCTTTGGTATATTGTACAAAAAGCAACAAAAAAAAATAAACCCCGAAAACACAGCACAGCAAACAGCATTCGATCACGTACGTAGCAACATAACACACACACAACATGATAGCGTAACTGATCATGCCAAGCATTCAAGCATTCCAACTGTAAATCTATCTATGCTCGCAGTAGTCTGTTTTCATTTTTGGACATTAATTTGATTTTAATTTCGTGCAAATCTATTTGTTGGAACAGAAATGTAGACAACAAACCTCTTAGCATGCTGTGCGCGGTAATTTAGTTATTTCCCATGTCGTCGCTGTTGGCGCGATCAATGACATGATCGACCTGAGAATAAGAACAGAACACAAATGTTCAACATATTACGTGATGTTGTCGTAACAAAATGCCAAAATAGGAATACCAAATTAAAAAACAAAAAAACAAAAACTACAGTGATGATGATGGTTAAAAAAATTATTTTCTTTTCGTGCGCCTTTTGCGCTTTTTATGAACACCGCACGATATCGAGGCTTTGCAATAAAAATGTTTGAGATATTGAAAAATACTAATGTGCCAGTGTTGCCAAATCCACGCATTTGCGTAGCTCCAACGTTTTGCTTTTTAATATTACGTGGAGTCTTCTGTGCGGATCGCGTGTTATCGTTGATCGCTGATCTTCATATTAAAATTATGACAATGAGACAAGAAGTCATCAAAAGTCGAACCCGAAAGTTCTTCTTTTGTTTGTTGCTTTTTTTATGGTTTCATTATTAAATTCTTGTCTTTAAAATTGGTCAAAAAGTTTTATCCACAAATTTATGCCGTTATATTAATATGCATTTACTGCCCCAGCAGCGTAAGCAAAAAAATGGGTGTCACCTTATATGTAGCAGCAATCAGCTAAACGGTAGGACATAAAAAAGCAAGTTTTCATAAAGAATATTTTGACGTGACAGTCAGCAAACAGCAAAAATGAGAGAAATAAAGCAAAAAAATCACAAAAATATTGATCATGTTGATCGTAACGCTTGATATTGTAACAGACTGACTCCCTGGGCTTCAATTTGAAATTATTGAAAAATGCGCACAGGAAGCTGGCGGCGTATTTAATTAGGGCGTTACCTTAAATACAACGACGACGAAGACAACAGCAACATCAATTTCAGTTTTCACCCAAAAAGTACGCGGTAAATGAGTTGCACACCAAATTAAAAACAACATCCCAGCCAAAAAAAAAAACTGGGAGGAAAATGTTGCAAGTGAAAAAAAAAAGAAAATAATAAAAAGAAAGTTGCATTCTTGGCAAATTCTTAGCCGGACAATACAGCGCTAAGCTATTTATAGTCGCATAATTAGTGCATTTGGGTAAAGCACAAATAGATAGCGTCCCAGTTTATTCAGAAGTCGTCAACTTTTAGCTTGTTCGAGTAGCCATATTTTTGAGTTTTTTCTTGATGACACTGACATTTTTATTTATTTTGATCGGAACGAGGTGTACAATTTTGTTTGTTTCTAAAAATTATAGCTAATTTTAATACATAAATACATTGAAGAGCTATCTTAGGGTCAAGTTTTTAAAAACCTAGTGTTTGCTACAAAGCTGTTACAACAATAACAACAACAACTACATGAAACTGAAAATAGAAACAAAATTAAGAACAAAATCAAAAAAAGAGTTGCTAACGAAAAAATTACATGCAATTACGTTGACTAGACGACGATTTCCGTTAATAGCCGTTGCACACAGCACAGCCTCTAAGGCGGCTTTGAAAGCTTAAAAGATTTTTTTTGAAGAATTTCTAATATTCCTCGCCGCTACTCATTATTTATTAGCTGTCAGGCTCAAAAGCTGACTTGAGGCGAGCGAGCGTTTTTTTTTTCTTGCTGCACAATTTTTGCATTCTTAACTAAACAACTAACTGAGCAGCAACTCCGTATGTTGCTGTTATTATAATTGCTATTGTTGTTGTTGTTGTTGTTGTTGTCGTTGAAACTTGACACTTGGCAAGCGGCGCGCGAAAAGTGTCTTTTGTTGTTGCTGTTGTAATTATTGCTGTTATTGTAATTTGAAGGGCGGCAACAACAAGCGCGCACATGAGTAAGCAATCACAGACAGGCTAAGAAAAACTATGATTCTTTTTTTGAGGTTTGAAAAAAAAAGAAAAAAAATCGCATGACATAATGCGGCACTGAATGAAACTGCGCCTGCGCAGCAGCTGCCATGAACGTGCCTAATTAAAGTCGACACTCATTTATTTAACCGTCTTGGCATTGTTTTCAGCCAGCATCATCATCAACATCGTCGTCAGCAAGAACAGCAATGTTGCTACAGCTGGCAGCAGCAGCAACCAACAACAACTACAATTTTGCGAATCTTTAAAAAATCGCTACAACAAAGTAACGAACAACAATAACAAACTATAGATACAACTTTGACTTGTGCTGCTGATTAGGATCAGATTTCCCTGCAACGATTTGGCTTAATGTGTCAGTTCAATTGTTGTTGCTGTTAATGGTGCTGCCTCGAGGAACTCAAAGCAGGAAATGTTCTAACGGATTAAAGTTGAGATTATGAAAACTGTCAGCTTAAAGCTGTGCATTTTTTTCTTTTCTTTTAAGGCTTACCAAGTTCTTAATGCTGGGCTTAGCTTAGTGAAATATTGAATTACCTGCAATGAGAAAAAAAAAAATTAAGAATTATTGTTTTTATTCTGTAATTTATAAAGATTACAACTTAATGAAGTTAGGTTTGCCTTAATTGTAAATTCAGTTATGTCGCCTTGTAAAACAAGGCGGTATAACTGAAACGCATTATTTTTCAGGCCACTCATAAAATAGCACAACAATAACTAGTTGTTGCCATTTAAGCAGATTGATATATAAAAATTATAGAAAATTTTCCAGGATAATTTAATAGAAACCACAAACTAATAATAGGGAATTCCTTTTACAATGAAGTGGATAACTTTTTGTTAACTGAATTGCTTTTATATTTATTTAGAGTTCTTGTCCTGTATGTTGGTAATATGAATTCAGACCTTAACTTAACTTTGTAGCAATTTATTTATATTAAAATTGCTGAAAAACCCATATTCGATTCGATTGGGACTTGAACCTGCTTACTTTCTAGAATCGATTGATAGTGATTTTTTGTAGCACGTCATTCATTCGACTGGTTTCGGGCATATGGCTAAATTTTATTTCATTTGCTAGTCTTACTTATGTATGTAATTTCAAGCAGTATTAGAACATTTTTTATAGGAACATTTGTAGGGTTTTTGGTTTAATCTTTAGTCTTTTGTAGATATTGTTTTTCGTAATATGATAAAACAATTTGAATGACTTTTTGAATATTCCCCAATAGAATTTTTATGAATTCAATATGTTTTGAATATTTCGTTTTTCTAGTACATTGATATGAACATTTGTACTGTTTTCGATTTTGTTTTTTCTGTACTTTGTTTTTCTCTTACTATGAAAAGAACATTTTCAGGGATTTTCCGAATTTTTCTTCAGTTTTTCAGTAATTAATTATGTTCAGGATTTCTTTAAAGTATGTTTTTCTAGAATTTTGAAATTATAATAGGTAAGGTTTTTTGAATTTTCTATGAATTTTGATTTTAATGTTTTTTGATAGTGTCTTTAAGATATATAAATGGAAAAAATTCCGTCTCAAACTGTGTTTATTGTATTATTATATCTTTAGCTAAAGATTTTTGACACTCTGAATTTTTTTATAAATAACATTTGTAGAGCTTCAGAATTTTTGTTCAGTATTTATTTTATATTTTCTTTCACAAACATTTGTAGCGTTTTTGAATTTCTTTCTAGTATTTTGATAGAACCTTTCCAGGACTATGACGTTTATTGTTTTTTGATTCTTTATTATTTTGATAAGAACATTTGCCGGTTTTCTTTGAAATTTTCGTCCAAGGCGTGTAGTTTGTAAAGAAAAGTTGGAGTGGCCGAAGCTCACAGATATGGGGTACTACAGGAATAAAATGTATTTTCATTTCATCATAATTAAAACATCACATAACTATGCTATACACAACAACAAATTGTTAACACAATTACATGTATACACTGCATAAAATTTTAAAACTAAAAGTGGCAATTAATTTACCTCGCATATAAAAATCCGAACATAAATAGAAAACTTTTATTTTCTGTAATTTGCCAGAAATTAAATTTCAATTAACTAAACAAAATAAATTCAACGAAAAAAAAAAAAACAAAAACGCCGTACTTTGACGTTTTTTGTTGCCAATGTTGCTGCTGCTTGATGATTATCTGCGCTTACATGACGCTCGTGACCCACAAAAATTATTTGTGTCAAAATAATTTTCGTATAACAACATCAGCAAAAAAACAAAAAAAAAAAGATCCAGCAACCGGCAACATTTTCGACTCTAGAGGAAGCTCAACTCGCAGCAATTTCGAACACTTTATCTCGTGCGTTTTTTTTTGTAAAATTTTTGTTATAAAATTAATTTGTGAAATTTTTACAAAATTATAGCTATAAAAAATAAAGAAATGAAACAACAAAAAAACGCAATTTTATGGCTATCTGAACACGTAAACGATATAAAAAAACTCGTAGGCCCATTTTGGGCTGTTTATATGAAATGGAAAGATCGCATAGCAAGGAAGTAGAATTTTGATGTGTCGCTGTCAGTCAAAAGGTTACTGGAGTACGAAGTTTTTTTTTCATAAGATGTTATTAAAATAACAATGAAAACAAAAATTATATAAACTTATACAATTTCAGGCCAACGGAACGGAAGGCTTACGTGTGCACATATCATACGACATATCATTCATATGTTTTAAAATGTTTACAGTGTAAGCAACCAGGTGCGAAATCTCTTTTTTATTTTAAAAAATTTAAAATTCTTTTTACTTTCTTTTCATGGTCTGATTTTGTACAAAAACAAAATAGTTGTGTATTAAATTATAATTTTTATAATAATTTAATTATAATAACACTTTCACCAAAAAATTAGAATTCTTGTTTTTTTTTCTTTTTGTATTTAGTCAGTCAGCGACACTTAAATTGTTTATTAATAGACACTTAATTTGTTAATAGAAGAAAGTGTTTTTTTTTTGTTTTTTTTTTTATTGTTGTTACTGCTGTTGATGTGATGTGAACTATTAATTATGTAGCATGCAGTTGCAACTGTTAAAAAAGTGAAAAACTTTGATTTTCACTGGCAAAATGAAAAGAAACTTCACACAAATCAAAAAATTATGAAAAATATTCAATGTTGAAAATCTGATGTTCCAAAAATATTCAGAATCGGTAATTTCTTAAAATAAAAAATAAATCCAAGAAATATATAAAACAAATTCTTAAAATAATTTACACAACTGCGACCATATTGTAGCCAAGAGCGCGGTATACAAACAAACGTCCAAGTACAGTAGATGTATCCAGTTTTTACTTCAGCTACCCCGACCCCCTGCAATACAGCGGGTGATTAAAGAAAAATTGTATCGCATACAAAGCGCTAATTGAATGTTTTGACATTTATTGAAAATAATTAAAAGTTGCTATAAAAAATGCTATAAAACATATTGTTGTTGCTATAATAAAAATATCTCATGTCTGATGATTTGATTTTTGGGTTTCCTCTACGTCTGTCAGCCGCATTTTTTGGAGCAACATTTATTCGCGTGCTAAACAAAATCTACGATATTTGGGTTGAAATTTCACTGGAATTTTTGTTTCCATTTCGCTGTTTCAGTTGTTGGCCATTAATTAATATTATTGCCCCCTAATAATTGTAGCAATTTGAACACACACACACGCACGATATTCGGAAATTACGTTTAATGGCAAAGGAATTTTATTACGTAAAATTTAATTTTTATACTCGTAATTTTGTGAAACATTTTCTAATGGGAATTGAATTTGTTGCGCGCATTATTCTCGAAGGTTAAACCAATATTCATAGATTCATGAAGCACTCTGGCAAATTCTGCGTAGTGGAAGGGGCAGCAGCAGCAGCAATGCTGTGTAACATGTGGCTTGAGGTTTTTTTCTTCCATTTTTTCTGCTGAAAATTAATTACAACATATTTTTATGTTCATCCATTACGCAGCTCATTTAAGCACAAAACTAAATTAGGGGTTACCTTAGATTTTTCGGAGGTCATTTGATCATTTGGTGTTGTTCAGTTGCTTAGAAAATCAAATACTTTACAAGTAATTAAATTGAAACAGTTTAAAATAAAATAAAATAAATATTACATGAAGAAGGTCCGACCAAGGTCGCCAATATTAAATATTTAGTTACACTTTCAGTAATGAAACATTTTTAGTAATGATCACTTTAATAGGTATGGCCAAAGGTTGAAACACACCTGTGGATTGTGGAGGGGTTACCGAATAATTTCTACTATAATATGAAAACTTCAATTCCGATCACAACGATTTTTTTAGATTTCTAACAGATGCAGACTGGCCCCCTCCCCCCAAAAATTTTTTTTTCTAATGTTATGCAGACGAATTGTGTTTTTTGAAATGTTTTTGAATTTGAACTTGAATTGTTTTTCAATGAGTGCTCGATGTTTTTTAATAAAAATCTCATTTCAAATCTTCTTCATATTTTTTGAATTTTACCGGTGTTTTACAATTTATTTTTATTGAAATTATAGTGTCTTAGAGTTGTTTTTTAAGACTTGAAATCATTAATGAAAATTTTTGTCAAAAAAATAAAATTCAACTTAATGAATAATTTTTGTTACCCAACAGCTTTTTGGCTTCAATCAGCTTTAATTACGCACATTGTGTAACAGAGACGATAAAAAAATACAACAACAGTAATGTAGCAGCAAAAAAGCAGTTAAAACCAAGTCATTGTTTAATTGGTAGTGTCACCTGCTGGGTGCAAATGTCAAAACAACCTACGGGAGCTCCACTTAATGACTTTGACGTACAATACAATATTGAGAACGCTCGTTTCAGGCAGCTAACAAAGCGAACATAGAATGCCAGTTGTTTGTTTATTAGAACTTTTTTTTCTATTCATTCTATTTTTGGGATACCCTTAGAGAATTTTGAAAGAACAAACGCACAAATGAATTAATTTCGAGCGTGTTTACGTGGTAGGAATTGTCAAAGTTTATTAAACTTTTGATGAAGACATAAAATTGAAAATAATGGTCGAAAATTAAGTACTTGAGCAAAGTTCAGGCTACTGCAACTGAAAATGTTTAATTAAATTATGCAGTTTTTTTGTTGAACCACCGTTTATTGAATGCGTATTCATTGAAAGTTACAGCTCGTACGGTCTCAAAATTAAGGCAGAGCTTAGAATTAATGTGTCAGTTTTATGGGAGAGCTTTTGGTAAAATGTTTTTAATTTTTATTTTTTATTTTTTTTTTGTTTCTACAATTAACTTATAATAAAATGTCTTGCGTTGTCTGTCTCTTTTTCAATTAAAATGAGATGAACCGCTTTTGACATTTGCGATAACCCAAATGCGTGATAGGCGCAGACTGTCATGCAGTCTGTGATAGATTGAATTATTTACATTTATGGCACTAAATAAATGTTCACTTGTTTGTGCCATTGGGTGGGAATTTACAACATTTTATGTCTTGCGTTTGTTGCTGTGTGTGCGTGTGTCTATTTTTAATTGATATTTTTTATAAGTTTACAGAAAAGTGCTACCATATCGCATGTAATTTGAATTGACGTCAACTTGTTTTCATTTATTTTTTTTTTCAATTGGAATTTTTATTCATGGGAAATTTTTAGTTACGGAAAATTTTTGCACTACGAAAAACCAGCATTTTCTTCCAAGTAAACACTACGCACTTTGTCTAGGAAATAAAATGAAACAAATTTTATCGAAATCAATCGAGTAGTTATAGCGTGATGCGCGGTCATCGATGGACATATTATTTATATAGATATTGTATATATTTCTAAATAGAGAAGTTTATACTACGAAAAATCGACAAGAAAAAGCCAAGTCAGAACAAATAAGTTTTATAAAATGGAACTCCATTAGCTTTCAAATCAAACGTTAAAATACGATGTTTGAAAATTGATATTTTGAGTTCTTTTATTACTATCCGAGAACTAAGCTCGGTGTTATTATTGCGACCCACTTCATAAGCGCAAATTCATTTGCTTTCATTTAGTTGCTTTTTTTGTTTTTTAACTAAACAATTTGCCGACTAATTAGCTACTTTATGCATACATAATTTTAATTATTTTTTAAGCAATTAATTAATATTTATTTGCCAGTTAACTAACCATATATTCTTCTTTTCAAAACCGACAATCGTAAATTTTATTTATGATGGTCATAAAGCAAAAGCTATCTATCTACTGGATCCTTGTGTATATGACATGGGTAAATGAAAATAAATAAATTTATGTTAATTTTTTATTTCGACGATTTTTTTTATCAATGATGTGTTCTTTTTACTTATTTAATTATATTCTAACTGTTTTTTAGATTGATAACATTTCATAAAAATGTGAACATTAAACATCGAAGAACGACTGCGTTGTATTTTTTTACGCTTTTTACAGTTGCACAGCGCAATTTATTATCTAAACTTACGGTACCAGGAACCCAAAGTGTAGTCAAATTGACTGACTTTTTTTTATTGTTGTACTTTACGTTCATTTACTTTGCGTATTTAACTTTAAAAGCAACTGAAATGGTAACAACAACATTTTTTTGTTTATTGCAGCGCACTAATTGCGGCAGAGTACAGAAAAGCCGTTTTTTTTTTTCGTGTCTGACTCTTTTGCTTATCTGTAGGGTTTTAGCTTTTTTATGTTGTTTTATACCGTATACCCTCTGGGGCGGTATATTAACCTTGTGCGGAAGTTTGCGTTACCAATGAATGAATCATGTGTGGTATGGTAGCTCAAACGAATCTTCTTTTAAAGTAACGATATTGGGCTTTTTTCTAAGAAGCTAATCAAAAGGCACAAAAGTGGAGTTCTAAAAGAAGCTTAAAAATAACAAGTTTTTTGACTAAAAAACTTCTACTTTCTGAAACATTAACTTATACATTTTATGAAGCCTTACTTTCAAAAGTTAAGTATTTAATTTTCATATTTATAAAGTTTTGTTTTGAATTACGTACATATGTACAACGTACATAGGTATATTTGCTCTTGTTGTTGTTCTTATCCAAATTGTTGTCGGTTGGTGCGTCAGTTATTGTTAAGTAAACCATAACGTTTACTTTGTTGATTTGGTGTAACCTGTTATTTGTACCTCATGTTGTTGTTGTTGTTGCTGCGCACTTGTTGCACGGTCTTTAGTTTAAGTAAAATGCGTCAATTTTTTGTTGCTGCTTTTACTTCATTTCATTGCTGTCATACTTTTGTTGGTGACTCTTTTTTTTTGCTTTTTTGACAGTGCAACAGCGGAATGTCATGCATCAATGTTGTTGATTTTTTTCGTCATTTAACTTTACTCTCTTGACAAAGTCATGCACTGTTGCTTGATGGAATGCAGTCATTGACAAATGCTGTAGCGAAGTCATGACAATGATGGGTCGGATATATCAGTTGAAATGGAAAACAACTTCTTAAAACAGAGCAACAACATCTGCTACAAATAAAAAATTTATGAATGCATTTGATATTTTTGACATCTTAATAAAAAAAACGTTGAAGATAGCAGCAACCCTAAGGATTTGATATTTTTTTGTAATGCTGCCACTTAGCGATTTGAGTTGATTCCGAGTTTTAAGAGTAAAATTCAGCTAAGCTAAATATTGCCTTATAAAAATATAAAATAAATAAAAATTTCCAAAAAAAATCAAAAATGTTTTTTCTGTGATAATGCAAATAAATAGTAAAATATTTGTGCTAGCAATGCTTTATTGCAATATTCGTCTCTTCGACATTTACTTTTGAATTCAATGAATATAAAACACGCTTTGAAAATACTGACGTTCTATAGCGAATGCTGCTGATGTTTGCAAAGACAAACCAACATTCCAATGAAACTTCGACAATTTGGCATATAAAATAAAAAACTACTGCATCAGCAAAAATATGAATACAATTGATATCAACTTATGAAACGCAAAAAAAACTTTATTTAATTGGACACTTGAAACTTGAAACATCAACAAAAAATGGAATTATCCGTTTATTTCATGGTAATTTATTGGGTCTCGAGCTGCTTTATTAAGAGCAATTTAATGCTTTTCTTGGAAATATATCTCTTCTTTAAATATTACTTGTCTGATATTGGTAAATTTTGTTGCTTAACATTGTCGCCAGATATTTAGCAAAAAGTTGTTTCTATGCCTTGTTATCAAACATTGTTGCTAGGCATAATGCCAAATATTGTTGCTAAATATACTTAGTTGCCTAAGCTTGTTGATAGAAATTGTTGCTAAGCACTTAATAAACATTGTTGTTTGAAATTTTTATCGAAGATTGTTCACAATAATTGTTGCCGTATATTGTGGCTAAACATTGTGCCAAACATTGCAGAATATAAAGCTGCGCCTAGGAAAAATATTTACAGTACTTGAAGATTAGCTTTTTGATAGTGTCTTTAGGGACATAAATGCAGAGGAAGACCCAAAATATCCTGTCACTATGCTCTTAACGGAGTTATGGGATTGAAGTAGAAGCAGTAATGCCCATAACTACAGAAAAGTAGGCAATAGAAAATATGTAAGTAGAACGACTATAACTGATATACCACAATACCAAATGGCCTAAGATAGGTAAATGAATGCAAGTACATAATCAGCTTGACATACATACTATGTGTTAACTGTTATAATTTAATTTTTATAATTTACATTTCCTATCAGATTATCTTTAATATCGCCAATATTTTGTTAGTTCCAGTTAAAGTTAAAAAATTCCCCGAATTCGATTTTTAATTATTGTAAAATTTATTGCTTTAATCTGAACAATGCATGTGCACATAATTTTTCTGCACAATCTCTGTTTCCTTTTTATAAATTTTATGATTACGATTACTGGAATAGAGCACCGATAACGATTGCAAAGTTTATTTTGCACTCAATTTGATAATCAAAAGTCTAAGTCGGTACGCCATAAAACAAAGCGCAATTCGACTAAATTTAACTTTGTTCGCAAACTAACGAACCTGTGACCAAACAACGTGCTCAAAGTCAAAACATCCGTTTGGCTTAATATGACAAGCGATCGTACACTTAGAGAAATGACCTAAATTGGAGCAATAAAAAGTGCACTGCTCTTTCTAGTTCAGAAATATAAATGAATTACAAGTTTTAAAGTGTAGTACTAAATACATATAAGTTTCAATGACTCGGCTTAGTTGCAACTGACAAATAGTCTAGCGAAGCGATATATAGGCTACAACAAAAACAACAACGTGTAACGATAATTCATTCGACGAATTGCAATTAAATTTATTGCAATTATAAATATAATTAAGTTCATGGCAAATCAATACAGAGACTAAGTATGTAGCTGGATTAAAATTGAATTGCGCAGATAATTTCAAAGTGCCCCTTTTTTCTGCAACCCCCCTCTTTTGATAGTAAAATATAGAGGATTTAAGTTGCATGTTGCTACTTAATGCGAAAGCGAACAACTCCTACATGGGAAAGACTTTTATGTTGCTAACTATAAATGTCTGCCTGTAACTTGACTGTCCGTCCGTCCGTCCGGTTGTTGCTGCCTAATGCACTCCGTATTGAAAAATGAAAGAAAAAGATGAAAAACTTAAAAAGTCGCTATTCGAAGATTCTTCAAACTGATAAACGCCGTAATGTTGATCGCTGGCTGCTGGTGGCTGCTTACCGCTTGCGACCAACTTTGTTTGCCCGTCAAAGTGAGCGTGGAAAATTGTTGCAGTTGTCGTCGTCGTCGTCTTGATTGCATGGTAAGCCATTGAAGTGACTAAAAATGGTGCAATAAAAAGAAGCCGCCATAACAACGACAGCGACGACGACAGACGTCCGATTGCTATTATGTTTGTTCTATGTTTTTTATTGTTGTTGTTGTTGTCGTTGTTATGTTGAGCGCCTCTAATGCATGCCACTTTTAAGTTGTTGTTGTTACTAAGCTTGCTATAAGTCGAGCTGCAGAGCTTTGGCCCCCTCACCCCAACGTTCAGCCACAATAAAATTAATGGTGTTCGTTCAGTGTGAAGTGTGCAATAGAATTTCGTTCATTAACCCTCCTTTGTGATTGAACTTCTGCCCCCCCCCCCCATTGTCTTTTGTGTGTATGTTTAGCTACATTTACTTCGCTTTGCTAAAACAACCTGATCAGTCTTTTTATGGCATGAGAGTACAATGGGGAAAATAAGAAAATAAATGGCTATTATTGATCGAACTGTATCAAAACCATAAGTGAAGGTTATTTTGATCAAAATAAAGTCAAAAAATGCGAAAATATAAAAACCACGAATTAAAAAATTAATGATCGAAGCAAATAAAAAATTAAATATGACAATACATACAATACATTAAAAAACAAATGAAAAATGATAGTATTCAAAATTGATCAAAAATGTAGAAACGCCCACTTAACGCCAACAATAAACTCGGTACGGAAATAGAAATCAGTTTTGTTTTTATTTTCTTGGACAATTTTTGAGATAGATTACTCTAATGGTTTCTCAATTGAGAGGTCAAGGGTCACTTCAAAGATGTTTGACCTGATGAAGTTAAAAGTTTTTGAAATTAGAAGAATTCGGTCCCTTATTTAGACCCAAACAAAAAATTATCCATTAAGTTGTTTTCTAAGAAATCAAGAAGACGTCCTTTGAAGCTTCTCACATGCAAATTATGACCATGTCCTGCGAACAAAGTCGTTGCATAAGAAAATCCTTTCAGTTCATGCATATTTTGTATACATACTTTCTCGTCACCACTGTGCAATGGGTTTGACACCCACCTATATTTACAGCTTTAAATAAAATTTTCCAAATTTTTTTGAATATTTTCATGAATTTTCTGATTTTCACTTCCATTGTGATTGATTGTGACCCACTGTGCTACAGTTTAATTGTCTGACTGTTTCATTGATCGTATAACTCTGATCGTGCCTCACAACAGCTGTTTAAGCAATCACCTGCCAGACAGTTGTGCTGCCGCTGATACTCCCTTGCCCACTGTTTACCCCCGCAGTTCCCGCTGACCTTCATCTGTCTGACGCTTCGTTAGGCTGTCAATGTTTTAATTTATTTTTTTTTTAGAACACCCCAACTGTCTGACGATTTAATAGACTTAAAAGCATGAAATTAGTTAAGCAGATGGTGTGCAAAATAATAAACGTAAATGGGGAACAAAATCGGACAAATGCAAAGAGAATGGCGCCGATTTTAACAAATTAATTGAAATAAACGTAAAAGCTACAAATCAAAGCATCGTACAATTTAATTGTTTCTTTGTGTGAATTTTCACAGCAATAACTTAATTTTGAAATGCTAAAGTTAAATTGAGTGTTTTATTTTATTTTATTTTATTTTATTCACTTCCGATTTGCCTACGAAAGTAGTTAGATTTATTGCGTATTTTGTGGATTAAATGGCAAAGATCAAGGCAATCGTTTTAATATTTGCCGTGAATAATCTTTAGATTTTGTAAAAATTAAAGCTGAAAAATTACACGAGAGAGCGACGACGACGAATATAATTTTAGATTTTTATTTTAATTAAAAATTTTGCTTGAGAAAAATATAAACTAAAAATGACGTTTTTTAAAACTAAAATAATTTCAGTTCATTTTACTTAAAAAAAAAATTTACTTTTCTATTATCCTGAAAACAACCCTTGTTTGCCAAAGAATTTCATTAACCCCTTAATTGTTTTGTTGTATTTGGTCATAAAATTGAAAGCCAATTCAATTTAACCCAACCCATTTCTTTTCTATAAAGTTACTCCGCTTACATGGCTGTAGCTGTTTTTATTGCAGTTGTTGCTGCTGCTGTTGATAGCAACCTACCCTCTCATGGTTTATGTCACTTTCACACGCAACAGTTGACAGCCAAGTTAATAATTAAAATTAATGTCGCTTGGCAACATGCAAAATTAAATGAAATTAAAATAACAATAAAACTGCATGTAGCGTTACTATGCTGCATTATTTAGTTTAATATTTAACCCTCAAAAATAGGGAAATATTGGTTTTGGAATGTTTTGTTTTATTTTTTTAAAAGCTTGCACATTTTGTCACTTATCAAAATCACGTACTTTTCTTTTTGTTTATCACACTTGAGGAATTTTCTTCAAAGTTTCTTTACAATTAGTTGATGCTACAAATTAAAATAGATTTTTAGTTTTACAAAATATTTAAATTGTAGAGAGCACTTACTCAGAGCTACCTAAAGTTCTAAATGACATTCTTAAGTCAGAGGAAAACGTAAATTTTGTTGGACTGTGATATCATATGTTTATTTTCAGACACTGGCAACAGTATCATACTCGTATCTACAAATATATACATATATATATAGATACATATTCGTATATGCCATTATAATCAAGTCATAATAATTGCAATCGGTAAACAGTCAATTAAATCGCGTTTGCTCATATGGCAGTGACATACCTCCAATGGTAGCCCTTAGCAAATGGAATTCAATTATTACCATATGCTGTATGTTTTTTTTATTTAATAAATTTAAGTTTTTTATTTAAATATATTAAATAAGTTGTTTAAAAATAAAACGCCATTTGTATTACGGAAATTGTTTTCTGGTGAAATAAGCAATAATTCAATAACCTATTAAGTAATTACTTAGTGAATTTAAAGAAATAATCATTTGGCTGTAAACTTTTTAGTATATTGACAATCTGAAATTCAAGCATGGTAACTTGTCTCTGGGTTGAAAACAAAAACTTGATTGGCAAATAGAAATGATAAGAAAATGACAACTTTCAATATGCGCAAAATTATTGAAAACTTAAATGTCTACAGCGTAAGCAAACAAGCAAACAATTAAATATTGATAAAGCTGTTGGTTTTCCTATGAGTTGCATGCTAGTGTATGATTATATTTTTGGAACTTAAATTATACAAAATAAAATTGAATCATTTGTTGAAGAAGTTGTACTTAAAATAGAAATTATTTAATTAATATATCTGCTTCAAGGAATTAATGACGTATGCACTCCTTGTATTCGAGATAGCGGCACATTACAAAAAAAAGTGGTTTTTGAATATTTCTCCAATTAAAATTTTTTATATGAATTTGTAAAAATTCAGTTATAAAAAGTTTTTAATAAAGGGGGACATACTAGGAATGCTAGGGATTAAATAAACCACGGTTTTGCTCATTTGTTGTCGTTTTTTCGACACCCAAAAGAGAATTAATAAATTTGCGAGCATAAAAGGGGCAACATTTTGTTACCCGTTTAAAGTAATAAGTGATAATTAAAACTATACTTAGATTTGATTCGGTAGAAATAATTGGTTTTACTTAGCAACTACACTTATGGGTGCTACATGAGATACTCCATAGAAATTAATATTACTCAGTTTTTCATTTGCCCACATTTATGAATTCAAGATATTTAAGGACCAATTTTGAACCATGCGGCCTCATGGCTTTTAAGTTTACTTGCTAAGAGGGACCTGTAGTTCTACCATACAATGGAAAATATCTTTTAAATGAAATACAATTCTTTGGTATTTAAATAGCAGTAACGATTTGGAAATCTCAAATTTGGTGTTAAACGAGAACGCATTTTGACATTTGGTGTTTCTTATGTGAGATCTATAAGTTTAATTGCTGGGTAAAAATTATAGTACTGAATAAGTTCTTCTAAGTTACATACTATTAATGTTGAAGACTTTTTGAATAAATTCAAAATCAAGCATTTATAACCTAAGATATTTCGGTTTTCGACCTTTTTTTGGAAAACCAATAAAAAACGATTTGATTCGATTTTAAACAAAACAGTTTCTAACTTTATTGCCATTTAAAAGCGCTATATATAGTCTTCAAAACCAATTTTGAAGGCGTTGAAAAAGGATGCAAAAATTAAAAATAAAAATCACAAATTGTTCAGATGAAAGTTTTAGCTGAAGAAACTTTCCGTATTTTCATGTTACCAAGACTTTCAAGCAAATGATTAAATATATAATGATAGTACTTTGCGATTATATTATCAAAACTATTCTGAAAAATTCAGGCCGTAAAAATAAATACACGAAGTTGGCCAACATCGATGCTTTAGTAACGAAGATTATGTATGGCAAAAACGTTGTAGGCTTATGCTGAGTTCAAAATTCTTGCATTTTTTTTACAACATAATTTTTCTCATAATATCGATTTTCAATGGTTTTCTGAAACTATGCCAATCCTTAATTCGGCCAATGGGTTTGAGATACTGTATCCATGCCGACTAAGAGCTAATGCATCGAGTTTTCATTAGATTTATAACGCAAAGAATTTGTTTTGACGCATTGAATTACGTCAAAATCAATAACATCTTCATATTTATGTAAAGAACATAATAGTATTTCTGCTTAAATTGTAGTGATTCTTTAAATTTACCTTCTTATACGAAATTTCCCACCGAAAACCATCTTCATCTGAGTTATCGTCTCCACAATTGCGAAATCCAGTTTTACACGTTTAATTATAAGCAAAATCCAACGGAAAGCAACAAATATTATTTTAATTATCTTAATTATTTAATTAAATTAAGGAGGAAATGAACATAACAATTCCTTTTAATTGGTAACACAACGTCGAGGCGACAGTTTAAGACTTTGTGTTGCCTTTTTATTGTTAATTTCAGATGAAACCTTTTTATTACCAGAAGACGACAAATCCAACTGCATGAATTCGTTTCATTTCATTTCAAAATCTTTGTTTTCTTTTCTTCTCAATTTATTTTTACTAAAAGTAATAAACACGGAAAGTTGCAGCTGATTAAAGACACAGTTTTTTCTGCTGCTGTTGTTGTTTATTTGCGCTTATTGTCTGTCCGTGTTTCTTATTTATAATTTTCTTGTTTCAATTAAATTTAATTTTTATTTAAAAAAAGTGTACTTTGTTTACGTGTTCATATGCAATTTCGAATTGTCATGCGATATTTCTTTTTCTGTTATTTATTATTTATATTTATGTTTTATTTACGCTTAACAACATTAACAACAGCAACTGCAGGTAGCAGCAGCGACAGCAACAGCAACAAATAAATAAACAAACCCAATTTTATTAATGCAACGCGTGCAACATTTGTGTGGCATAGCGAAAGTTGCGTTGCATTCGATGCTGCACGCTGTTTTTTTTTGTGCTGATTTTTTTAAATTTTGATATTTTCTTGACACGCAAAGAATTTTTACGCTTTTTAGTTGAAAATTTCTGTGTTTCTTTCGACGGACGGTATTAAGTTTTTTTGTCCAAATTGTTAATTTTTACGGTTCTTTGTATAATTTCGTTATCTTTTTTTCGCCGTTAACAACGCGCAATTAATTTTATTTTAAATTTTAATATTTTTGCTTTGTTTTCATTTTTAGTGAAATTTGGTATAAATCTCGCGTTTTATTAACACTTTGTGTTATCGTTATGAACGCCCGCAACGTTCTTCGCTATCGTGTGCACTCGCGTCAGCAGTTGTCGCTTATTTGAACGTCCAACAATTCCCCCATCCACTGAGTTGCTGTGTTGGAGCTCTTGACTGCGAAATTTCGAAGATTCATTCAAGCGTATGAAGTTGAGTTCGAAATTCATTTTATGCCGTACAGCGAATGAAGCGATAAAAACAAAACACCGAAAAAATAGCAATAAAAATGCAACAGCAACAACTAAAGTTAAGTTAAAAGAAGTGGATGGGAGATGGCATAAAGCAAACGAAACAAAGAGTTGAAGATAGATGATAGTCGCTTTTGAGATTGCCGGTTTGTTTTGGTAGCAAGAAAAAAGTTACATGCGATAAAATGTTTCAAGTCGCAGACAAAGTTCAGTGCAAAGCTGTTTGTAGTGCTCATATATTTTGTATAAAAATCTCTAGCGATAAAATTATTCTCATACTAAAGCTTTAGTTATTTTTAATAAACGCAAACTATTGTTGTTAGACTTATAGCTATCATCATTAACACCAAAATGCAAAAACTTTAATTTCAGTTTTGGAATCACTGGCTTTATATCCATTACTATGTCCATTTTCAGGAATATTAGGCGAGTCCTATTTTTGAACAGCTTTTATATGAGCTCAAAAGTACTGTGCCCAAGTTTCATTCACCCTTGAACTATTTCACTAATTTTACATGTATTGGGCCAATAGCAATTCTACTGAAAGCCATATGGTCAAAATAGTAAGTAAAACTTTTTGTTATTTTAATTTCAATACGGCCATGCGTTTAAAAGTGAAAGAGAGGAAGGGGTTTCCCGGAATTTTTATGTTCGGGTTTGTTTTCATTTAAGTGGCTTATTTTTCTTGGACAAAATAATAATCGCCAAAGTAAATATTGAGCCTTATTTGTGTAGGAAAAACCACAAAAAATTGATAAGAATTATAAGCCATTTTATTCATAATACTTAAGTCAATTTTGTTTTGAACTATTTTGCCGATAACACTTTATATTAAAAATGCCCAAAAAATGGAATAATCATTCAAAGCAGTACAATATGAACAGCGTTATTTTTCAAAGAATATTTGATCAACGTTTCAAATGATTTCTTTATTTTTGCAACATTTTTCCTCAGCAAAAAACCCCGAAGAGCCAAAATGGGATACGTTTCTTCTAAAACATTTCAATAATAACAAGTATGCCATATCATTTTATTGCAACAAATAAATAAAATCCGATTGATTTATAATGAAATCTCACTGAAAAAGAAAAGTTTTTCCATTGAAAAAGCACTAAAGTTTCATGTGATAATCATTTGCGAATTCAACACGCTCAGATCATAATTTGCATGCTAATAACTGATATTTTCCGCGTACTTTGAAAAATTCAAATCAAATGAAAATAAAGATAACTAAATTTAACTGCGTTACGTCAACAACGCACGCTTTTTGATTTTCCCTCAATAAAAATTGAAAAACCAATTGCAGCTGTTTATCCACAGCAAGTACTTTTGTCTGATAGTCGTCAACTCCAAGTTGCAAGTAAATTTATTGCAGCAGCAGCATTAAATTTCAGCACCGCATCGTCGTCCATCCACATTCCGCAGTTACAAATGACTTCATGATTTCCGCATTCAAAGTGATTTTTGTGTGCAGCCGCCACCGCATCAGTGGTGATGATGATGATGATGATGTTGATGGCGGCGTGATTTCCGTTTTTCATGCAGTAAAAATGAAGAAATTTGGTGTTTTAATTTAATGCCAACGACAATGGAAATTGAATGCCCCCGCACTTAATGTCGGTAGCCCCTGCAGCCACTTAACTGAAATGTGCTGCTAAAAGATTCACTTTGATCCTGCGATAAAAGTGTTGCATGGAAATTTTGCTGTTGCTGGTTGAGTGTGGGTAATTGAAAGTTTCCGTTCCCTTGCATTGTGCAAATTTAGTTTGTGAGGGGGTTGCAATTAACAAATAAAAAATGATACTGATGCAGATTTATTAGTGCTCTACAGATGATTGTGGTAATAAAATTGATCACAGAGCAAATCATATCATTAATTGAATTATGTAGGGTTGCTAGCAATTCGAAAGGAACATTTTCAACATCGAGTTCCTTAATAAAAACATAAAAACGCTGAAAACATAAATTCTGACACGATAATTCCAAGTCGAGTTATACGAAAGTCCTAATTAAGTCCTATTTAAGTCCTACATTTAGTCATGTAACGTTATATACTATACTAATTTCACAAAAATACTCAAAACGGTTCCAAAGAAGGCCATAAAAAAAGTGGAGGCATACAGAAAAGCATGATACATCCCATACAACCTAATACATTAAAATTCTATACTGAAGAAGTTGTTTAAGGCAGTACAAGAAAATTTCAAACAAGCCTTAAAATTGGTTTTTTTAAACTCAAGAGAAAAATTGGACGAATTTAAACGCAAAGCGAGGCTTCTTCTAAATAAGTAAAAACTTTAAAATACTGAGAGAATTATTGAAGATAATTCAACCAAGTATTACGTAAAATAAATGGTTCGAATAAGCTCTAATCAATACTTTGTTCAGTTAACTAAATGATATCTACGTGATAAATAAAATACCATGGTATTTGTATTGTAATACCTTAACCAGATATCTATTCCTGACATAAGCACAGCACTTTAAGTTAACAACATAAATTGATCACGTGCGATTATCAATTTTATTTATTGGTTCAATACAAAAGAATTTCGAGCTGCTGCTGATTATAAAGATGAATTGCTAAATTTCAACAATTCATTGCTGCAAATCAACTGACAGCTAAAGAATGAAAAGAATCACTTGATTATTTGCTGTATGCTGTAGTGCTTTAAATGAGTTTCCATGCTTTGTTCGATGCTGCTTACCATTTAATTGTGCGAATAATTAAATTTTATAGAATTTTTAATGTCAACTTTGAATTTCAGTTGCTGCAAAATTAAGTTGTAGATAAATAAAATAAATGAAGCTTTAAAGCTTGAACAAACAATTCAAGTTGCTGCTGATGCTGCTGATTGATGATCTAACGATTTTTCTACAACAATTAAGATAATGACAGCCAGCAGCAGCAGCAGCATGTGCTCAATCAAGTTGTTTGCATTAAAATTCGCAAAAAATAAAAAATTCTCACGCAATACGCGACCAACCGGCACCGACCATAAATCGATTGTAGCAGTTAAAAATTAAATTTTTATTCATTTACCTCATTCGTACCAACAGTTGCATGCAAATGTAAAGCACATGCTGCTGCTGCATGACAAATGCCGCACAACAATTGGCAAAACTGTGCAGTTTTTCTCACGCAGATTTAACTAATTTTGGAGCATTTATTTAAATTGCCAGGAGCTTAACGAGCTTTCATTGCAACTCAATAAAACTGCAAATGAACTGATAAGAAAGAAAGTTTTCGGCATGGCTGCGGAACAATAAAAAAATGTTGCTACATTGAGCAACGTGACGACAGCAGTAGCTGCATAAATCAGTTGAATATTTCGTTTGGAGTCTTCAGCATTTGAACGAATTATGAGTGCGCAGCCCGTACTGCAAGCGACAACAGAAATGAAACTTCTTTTGTGCGCTGCGGCGGCGGATTTTACTGTTTGGCTATTTATGCTGATCGCTTTTAGTCAATTTGAAATGAATATTTGTTGTGACTTTCTTCGCAGCACATAGCCCGTACGTACGTACAACCAATCGCATTTAGTTGAGATACCCGCAACAAAATCAAATTTACAGGAAGTTGCCTACTATGTTGCATGTGGCCAACTGATATTGATGTTCTACAATGCTGCGCAGTTTAAACTTTCGCTGTGTCAATGCAACAATGCAATGCAATGATGTTTCACAATCATTTGATTTTTCGAAATATTGTCTCATTTTTTATATCGTACGCTCGCAATAAGAAATAATTGCACAATTTTGTGTCTGCCAGATTTCATGTTGTACGAGTTGCGTTGTCGGTTGGATGCTCAGCTCAGTTGGTTGGCTGGCTGGCTGTCTGTGTGACATCACATCGTTGCATCGTTATGCTTGCATCGCTCATGTTTTGCATTATTTTGCGATCTTATGAATATGAATGAAATGCGATGAACTGTTGAACTCACGTTTGTCTGTTTGTTGGTTTTGTGTTAACTGTATGTTGTCGTTTCAGTTCTGTCATACTCGCACATACAGTTGAGAATCGCATTAAATCGCATTGAATGCAAAAAATAAAAAATTATGAAAAATTGTTACAATTTCGAGCTGTCAGTTGGTTTTTTTCCTGCTTTTTGCATTGCTATTGTAATGATGATCATGACACGATCTCTGGTGACGATATGCAAATTTTATTGTTTTGTGATTTTTTAGCTATTGGGACAAAATGTTGGCCATTTCAAGTTGAAAATAAACAATTTTGCTGAAAAATTACTAAAAATAATTTCGTTTGTTCGCGCATGTAAATGTCATTGTTGCTACTAATTACATTTTAAAATTTTATTGTATTTCTGTTGCGTTGTTTTCAATATTGAACATTGCAGTTTATTTTTGGTAGCAATTGGCAACGCTGCCAACAAGCATGTCAAAAGTTCAACTAGGAAACAATTTAAAAATACATCACATTTGGAAAAGGTCTTCGGACGACTACCAGTAAGAAAGTTCTTACGGAAGTGTTGCCGGATTGATAAAAATTAAAATGATGCAAATTTTATGGGGCTCAAAGTTACAGAGGTGAACATTGTTCACTGAACGATTTGTTTCGATTTTAAGGTTTTATTTCAGTTTATGCCTAAGAATTCTTTTAAGTACTAAGTCTTTTTAGCCTAAGTAGGAAAAAAATAATTACGAACATGCCCTTTATTATTAAGCTTTATGATATATAAACTTAAAATGATTATAAATAGTGCAATCCCTGAAGGTTCAACTACACAGTTACGAAATGTTAGCCGGATAGCGTAATCGTGTAGAGACTATTTATTTGCTTTTTTTCAATAATTTCACTGGTAGGCTTAGTAGCGAACATCTATAAGAACAATTCGTATTTCGGGAAAGCTCTTAAGCACTTATGTAAGTGATAGAAAAATGTACATGATATTCTCAAAAATCAAAAAGAAGGTTGTACTCTATGGATATTTGATGGTGTATCTAATGAGAGTCATTGTTTAAGCAAATTATTGAAAATTAATTTCGGAAACGCTGATTTCTGGAACGGTTCGAAATGTTTTAGTTCTATATCTGTACATTAATTGTTTTTATATAGCCAAAGACATGATATCCTTTCTTCTGGTACACTTACTGAAAGAGTTGTAATTCAAAAAATAGTTTTTGGCATTTCATTTCATCACAGCTATAAAAAAATGTATTTAAATCCATGCCTCATACATATTTTTGCTTGATAAAATATTTGGCTTGTGGTATTCAATATAAAGCATAAAATTTTGAAATTAGAAGTTTCTAATTCTTGTGGTTTTAACCCATATGTTAACCAAATTTGATTTAGTTAAGGAATAACAATCAGAAAGTCACTTTAAAAATGTCTTTAGACAATTCAATATTAATCAAAGTTGCAGACTTTCCAAATCAATTTTTGGTCACAAATTAGCAATAACTGATTTCAATAGCCATACGGCTCATGAAGATCTGAAAAAAATTTTAAATAACAATTTCAAAGGACATGACACGTTTGACTCTGATAATTCTTTTTAAAGAATATTATTTATTAAACAATTTTGTTTCCGATTAAATCAATTTCAAATTTCCCACATAAATAAAATTTTTTCAAAAAATAATTCCTTTTTATTTTGTAAACTTTTTTAATGGGCGGTAGTGG
Organism: Meiosimyza platycephala; assembly: GCA_963662105.1. Taxonomy (NCBI): domain Eukaryota; kingdom Metazoa; phylum Arthropoda; class Insecta; order Diptera; family Lauxaniidae; genus Meiosimyza; species Meiosimyza platycephala. The sequence continues at coordinate 2,106,487 of OY759211.1, forward strand.
CATAAATTTATTCACCTGAAGAACCGTATATAGTTTCTGCAACTCTTCGTGATCGCAATGCTCTACCGATTTCTACGATTTTACAGAATTCTGCTGTTAACATTATTTAAAATTTTTTTATATTCAAATTGCTTTGAGTCATGAACATGTCCTGAAAGAGGATGTTGTGCTAACAATTTTCGCTGATTAAAGTTATAGTGCAGCACATCCCAGCTTTTACTAACCGCTTTTCAAACTCAGAACAATCATGAGGAGCCTTGAGGAGTATTTCTTATGTATTGGCCAAATTAGTAAGCAATTTTTTTTTATTCCGAAATATGTATGCCTAAAGGTATGCTATAATGTTATGTTCACATGTACCCGTTTTTTTCCTGACTCAGCATTAAATTTTGTATAGTATGGCGTCTCTTTTGAACTGCCTAAAAGCATGCTATATAGTTCTAAAACTTAACTCACAGCATTTAATGAGGAAATGAAAAAATATTGCATACTTTTTGCTAATAAGAATTGCAACAATTTTAAATAAAAAAATATCCATTTAGTTTTATTTATAAAATTTGAAGAAAAAAAAACACTTAATTTTAAATGATTTCCATCTATTTAACATTCGATAGCAATTACAATTTTGCAATCGTACAAATTGCAACAAACAACAGCATTTACCAGCATAGCAAAAATATCCCTTTCAATCATTGCATATCTTAACTGCGCGATCGAACGTTGCGTGCGTGGCAGCGGCGTGCAACATGTTGCTCAATCGCGAACTCACAAATTAGCGCAGAAAACTGTGTCAAGCAGCAAAGCGGCGCGCGCAGCACCACAATGAAATAAAAATAAATCGTCTTTTGTTCGAATTTCACAATTGAGCAATTCATGAAAATGAAACGCGATCGATTGATCTTGCGACTCTACACTGACGACAATCGACATGAAACTACAATAAAGAGCAAATAAGAAAAAGCGGTGAATGAATTGGGGGTCGTGTTGCCAGTCAGCCAGTCTGACTTCTTTGTGGACTGAACATAAAAATCAACACCGACTTTGCTTTGTTCATTTTTGTTGCTGCTTTTTTTTATTTTTGTACGATTGACATTTGCATAAGCATAAGTGTAGCATTTAATTGCAACAAATGCTGTCACAATAACAATATGGCCAGCGTATGCTTGAAACAAAAGCCGCGACTGCTGACTGCCACTAACAATAACTGTAAATTGTTAACTCTAAATTAAATTGTTGGCAACAAAAAATGACGATTGATATCGCTGCACATACGGTGGTAGCAACGGCGGCGGCGACGGCAGTGACAATGGCGGCAGCAATATTTTATGTTGCCGTAACGATTTATGACTTCTAGATGCATGCTAAGCGATTGACCAACTAATTGACAATAAATTCAATGCGTTAGAATTCAATTGATTGCAAATAATATTGCTGAGGATAGAGTTTTAAAGTTTTACATAAACATTTTAATCTCATGTGAGTTTCTTAAGTTCAAATGTTGCTACTGCCTTGGGGAGTTCAATAAGTCACTAAAATTCAAACAATTTAAATAATAAATTTGTATAATAAATTTTTAAAAAGGTCGTTATGGCAACGATTTCCTTCATAACAGCTGATAATTTGACACAACCTTAGTTAAGATTTATACAAACTTAACTGCGAGAACAAATTATACATGACTCATGTTGCTGCAGCATTAGTAATTTTAATCCCTAAAAGGCTGCTGCCAACTATACAACAGCATTTAAGAGTTTTCTCTACACGAGCATAAAAGATGGAACAATGGCAACACTAAAGTTAATATATCGTAGTAAAGTAAAATCGAATTTTTCAAGGTAACATCAAATTGGTGGTAACATAAAAATAATAACAGTTTTATTGCTAAACGTTAAACTTTTTTCAAGACTGAATGGCTTAATTTTTTAGCAATTGCAATGGTATCTGCTTGAGAACCAGCAGCAGCAGATTAAACTTGGCTTAAGCTTATAAGATACATTTTGGATTTGAAAATTATTTCCTTATTAACTTTTATGCTTTAATTTAGAAAGGAGAAGTTCAGAGGTTACCACATTTTTTAAATGCACAACAAAAAAAGCAATGTTAGGCTGGCGTTAAGTGAGGGATTTGATTTGGTTGTAATATACAAAAATTAATGTTTCGCACTCTTAATTGTTGAGTTTAAAATCGTCCAATCCCACTGAAATATACCAATTTTCAAATCACAAACCAATCGCTATAAATTGTGTCACATTTAGGCATCAACAAAAAAATAGAAAAACATTTAATTGAGTGTTTTAACTAAACCAGCAATTATCAAGCGAATAGCTGACAACAATTATTGCCCTTAAGGCCAAATTGCCAAGTTAATTGCAAACTTGAAATGGCGTGAAAATTAAACCAAAAAAACTGCAAAGAAATGTACGCCCTGAAAATTTTTGTTTTGGTATGTGCTTGAGATAGCGATTTTTTAGCACAATCATTGCAAGAATTAGAGAAAACTTTGCAGCAACTAAATTTTTGCCAATTTAAGCAACAGCCCAATTTGTTGTTGACAGCTTTTTTAGTAACTTGGCCAAGTTCCTTTGCCCGCCTGTAGGTGTCAACAACTAAGCGCAACATTTTCGCAGAAGAAAAAACCATAAAAAATCAAAGTCAACCAAGCCGGGGGAGGGGGCTACAAATTGCAACTGCAACAAAAACAAATGTTGCACCAGCAATAATGAGTTCTTCAGGGTGATAATTGCAGAGAGCACAACAGCAACAACACTGAAATCAACTTGCGTCATGGTTGTTGTTGTTATTTTAAAATTGCTGCTGTTGTTGTTGTTGCTGCTAGCACAACAACATTTGACATGCCGTCTTACAAATTGGCCAAAATGTGGGCTTACAGTCAGGTGGGCTTTGCACATGGCACTTTCTGGGTGTCTTGCGCATGCGCAACACTCAAGGTTACTTGTTGTAATTTTCATGCGGTAGTAGTTGTTTCTGCTGTCACATTTTGGTAGCAACTTAAGCGAGTAATTAATGTTGCAACTCAGGGCGTTGCTGCTGGATTCAATTGAATTTGACATTTATTAATTTTCAGCGCAAATGAGTTTTCTGCAGCGTCTTTTTTTATGAAAAGCGTGCGCGATTACATCATGCGATTGCAAAAACTACAAAGTAGCAATCTGTTCAACAAGTGCGGGCGTGACTTACCGTTTAATTAAGCGCCTCCTTGGATTTGCTTACAACAATACACAATTACGTGCGACTTACCTATAAAATAAAGAAAAATTACAATTACAATTTCAGTACGAATGGCAACAACCACAACAAAATACAACAATTAAATTAAAACGAAAAATGTCAAGCTTTTTTGATTTATAGTTCAATTTGTAGGCCAACCTTTAAATAAATGAACAAAAGGTAATTCGAATTTAGTACATTAACCAGCCCATAATTTAAAAGAAGCCTTAAAAGGATAAAAAAAACTTGGCCAACCGCAGTAACAGAAGAAAATATGACGCGACGTTGACTCGCCCAAAATCAAAAACCTCACCTAATTAGGTAGTTGTAAGCCAAAAAAATAAACCAAAATCGTAACCTATCACAATGGAGCAGAAAATGTCACCAAAATGTTGGCAAAAAAAAAAGAAGGAAAAATTACAAGAGTGGCAACGCTTTGACCCCCAGTGCACCATAAGCTTACGAGTGCAGACTGAGCTGGCACACGCCTTGGTTTTTCAGTTTAATTTTTAATTTTCTTTACATTTTCCTATTACAATTTCAGCGCCATTGTTGTTGTTGCTGCTGTATATTTTTTCAATAAACGCTTAAGTATTGACAAGCAACATGTTGCCATAAAAATATCAGCGCCAACATATCAGTTGAAGGCTTTTGCGTTATCATCGTTACAATGTTGCAATATTTCATAGATTTATAATGAATTTGTTTGGAAAGATATATCCTGCAAAAAGAAACCAAAATCTTAAGTTGGTAAAATTGTCAAAATTTCATTTAATGAATAAAGCACCAATAAAGATTTTAAACAATCAACTCTAGAACCGACTCACTTAATCAAATGATTATCCATTGTAATACCACGAGGGGATATTTAATTAACCAATCAGATAGTTTAGGTAAGGTTAGGTTAGGTCCATAAATAAGAACAACCCTAGAGCCTTGTGATATCTTCTAGCAAGTGCGGAACAGAAACAAAGAAAATGTTTAACGTTTTCCTTCAAAAAAGCTTTGACTTTTGTCATATTATTTTACCATATCGGTTTTCAGCAACTTATAGCAAGCGACCAATGGTTTTGACTAAGGAAACCTCTCTCTAAAATGTAAAATGTTTAAAAAAAAAATAGCAAAAATTTACTGTCTCTGTCTGAAAGCAATTCATTCCACGATTTAGCAATGATACCATATCCCTTAGATTGCTGACTAAATAATTAAGGTCATACTGTTGTGAGGTCTTCATAAAACGCTATTGAGTAAACGTTATGTTTCAGCAGTGAAAGGCAAAAAATAACTCATAAACAATAACGTACAAGAGACAAAAAAATTACATATATCTCAGGAAAGAAAATAAATTAAAAAATTTCTCATAAAAATATGTAAAATGATGTAAAATAAAAATTAAAAACTTTTTGAAAAGAAACTTTACACAAATTATGAAAAAATCGTTCAGTAGAATCTTATGTAAAAAACAATGCAAATGTAATTTTGAATTTTTTAGAATCTTAAGTGAAAATGAATAAAAAAAACAGCATATCGAACCGGCTTCCCAAACTAATTGGTAATTTGCGTCTGTGCACGCCTAAATTGGCAGAATTGCACTGCGATTCCGTTGCTTTATTGCAATTGACAAAAAACCCAATAACCCATTTTTAGTTTGACTTTTATCGATAAGATAAAAATAGGGAAATTTTTATCAGTAAAGGCGTGCGCAACTGTAACAGTTGGTGTGGGTAGACCAATTCGATATACTATTTTTTGCATTCACATTTGCAGTTGCTAAAAAAGTACAGAAGTTGTTCAGTTTTTAATTTAAGTATTTGAAATCTTACTTTATCACAAAAATACTGTTTATTTTTAGCTATCACTTTTAACATGTAAAAGACTAAAACCCAGGTTCTCTAGTTAAAGTGAACAACAAATTTTGTAGAATAAACTAAAATCACTTTAAAGTTTAAACAAATCATCGTCTGAGGGCTGTTTTGAAGCAAGCATTCATTTGATTGGGTTCCAAGCGCTTCTTTTCTAATTTACTCTGCCGAAAGCAACTTTTTTTGTTTTATTTCTTACCGTGTTTCAGATAAGCAATATCGTGTTTTATATACATGCCACTTTCCCACAAAATCAGATTTTTTATTATTGACAAGGATACCTAAAAAGAGTGACGTTCTAGGAAAGTTCAGTAGACCAGTTCGGGCTCTGCGTTCTTAGTCTGACTTTCGAAATCAATTATAGTAAACTTAGATACCTAATGCACCGAAGTGTAATTCATTGTAGAAGAGAAAAGAAAATTAATGCTATAATTATTACGCACTTCTTTACATTTATTTTAAGTCCCAAGAAAATAAAATCTCCACTCAGACGAAACTGCGTCATTTACACACAACATTTACTTCAATAGTCCCCATCATTTTATCTCATTCTTGCAAACCATTGAAATGTCAGTTGTCATTGGCTTAATTTTGTTTAATTGGATTATGAAACGAAACGTCACTTTCAATGAATTCAGTTCAGTGCCGATTGATTAAACGCTGACTAAAACTTTCATTTTCAATTGCGACCGTCCCCGCCGTCAACTGGCAGTTGCCGTTATTACATGTGACGTTTGCGTGACCCACTGAACCAATCGTCACCACCACTCCCACAACTAACGCAACTTTTTTCAGATTTTGCACCTGAGCAGCAGACTTTTGTTTTGGCTTTAGCTTTTTGGCCAAATTAAGGCAAATGTTGCGCGCTACACAGTTAAAGCAACAAACTTTGTTGTGGCACTTGGACAATGATTTCTTTACCAAACGCTAACATTATTGTCGTTGCCATTACCGCAGAATATTATTCGTACAAAAGGTTCTTTATGCTGTGCTTTAAAGTTTTTTTGTTCGATTTGACTGTGATGAATGAGTTTTGAGCGTAGAAAATGTCATTTAAAAAAGCCTTTGGTGGCTTTATGAACAAAATCTTATGCAATAAAACACAACACAGTGACAATCGACAAAAAGAAAAAAACGTTACAACGGTTTATGTAAGCCATCATAATTACAAGCATTTAAAGCGCCAACTATGTACGACAATATTTCCTTAAAAGATTTAAGCGCTGCTCTTTAATGTGGCATAGGTACACAGAAAACATTGCCTGCTGCCAATGGTCAGAAGACAATTTTGCAACTTTTACTTTTTTCCAAAAACTGTGCCATAATCGTCGCTAGTCAGCTTTTTCATATTAAACGCCGTTCATTAGATTTAGAAAAAGTATTCAAACCAGGTAAAAATGTATGATAGCGAGCACTGCAACAACGGGTTTGAGGACAACGAAATTGACAACAGTAGGTGCAACATGCTATTGCGCCTGTTTTTTGTATTTTTGTATTTTGTTTTCCTTGTCATTTGCGATTTGTTAAGGAGACTCCAATTTTAATGTTGTCTATAAAACATGAGCTTATGGATCAGCGTTGACACCATTGGAAGACCTTTAAGGCACGATTTATTACACAACATGTTGCAGCATTGGGTAAATTTATAAGCAACAAACACTCACATACATAGTCGACACACTTTCTAGAGGTAAGAGCTCAGGGATTAAGTGAAGCGGAAAATTCGTTCTACTTTTATTATTCAAATGAATAAAGTAGAGCTAAAGCTTTCATTAAAATTCGAAGAAACCCTGCACAGCCTGGTAAATAGGCTTGCAATGCTTAATAAATGAGAAAAATATAGATACATTCTTAATTCAAGAAACACGAACAACAACATCTGTATCGATACTCGACCATAAACTAATTACAGCAATTCCTCACTAAGCATGCGGATTTGCTACCTAAATCAAAAAGGACATAACTGACGCAAAGCTAAAAAAATGCAAATAACAGCTGCTTTCTGTTTAACTTTCAACGTCTCAGTCGAATTCCCAACATATAACATTTCAACGAACTTTAACATATGAACTCATCTCACAAAATTGTCATATTTTCGCATCTTTTTGTCACGTAGGCAGCGCATTCTTTTTAGAATAATCCGACAGAGTTTTGACAAAAGGAATAGTTAGGGAATAGCTTTTGCGTCAACTACATTTGATTGAACACATAGAACCAATGGAAAAAAAAACAAGTTTTGTGGATCTTCAAGACACAGTCTTCTTGTAAAAAAATAAAAGGAACATGTCCAGTAAATTGTTAAACACAGCAAAAAGTTTGTTTTATAACGAGGAATATGATAATGTTAATTCTTTGAAGTAAACATCAAACTAATAAAAATTGTTTAGTTTGGAAACATACCATCAAATTCAAATACAATAAATAGAGATTCTAGTTATATTGTACTCTGTGTACTCCATCAAAGAGTTAATTAAGAGTCATTTAAAATCCGAAAAAGATTTGCTAAGATCTATTGTTCAGCGGCGAGTTAGCGCTTTATTCTATTTTGTTGGTGTAGAATAAATCCATATCTTTTCAAACGTAGACTCATTAATCAATCAGACGCTCAATAATGTTGTTGCTACCACTCGTAGCCTTGACCTTTACTTTATATTCAATAGCTATTACATACTACCATGCCTACTCGTGTTGAAGTACTTTGCGAACATTTCGTTATGATTTTTTTTTTTATGATAGCCGCAAACCTTTAGCTAATCACGCTACTGCTAAAGCTCAGAAAGTAATTACCAGCAACTAAGGGTTTTTAATGAATGAACCGCGCGCATTTTATTACCTTAGTGCAAACAGTAGCAAAAACTATGACTCTTTATGTTCTTCTTACACATATGTATGTTTTCATCTTAAGCCTTTAAGCAATGCTTAAAGTAATGGCTTGAAGTAAGACTGGTCTTGGCTAATAAATTGATAGCGGCAACTGCAGAGGATTTTATTATGCTTGAGATTTCTTTCTATTGCTCTTCTCTTAATTTTTCGTGCTGTAATAGTTGAAGATTTAAAGAGAAATATTTTTGCGATTTGGCAACGACTGAGTGCTTCGAACAAAACACACAAAATAAAAACGATAAGCACATATTTATTGTTAATCAGTCATGAGTACAATCCTATCGAGATCAAAGCGAATATGACTCTTAAAAAAAATAGTTTCTTCCGCATACAAGTCAGACCTCATCGAAAAATTGAAAGTGTTTATATGAAGGGAATGAGGATTAATTTGGCCGTCAAATGTACTTTTGAGATGCAAAGTCTTACAAATTTATTTCTGGATATGTTGATAATAAGATAGATGGACGGTTGACTTCTTGCAGCAATAATTGTTACAAAAATCACAATTTTTCATAATTGGCACCCATTCCATATTTGGTACTAATTGTCAAATACATGTTTATTTACGAATTTTCTGTAAATATCCTTTTGTATTTATATTGCCAAACAGTTTTACTTATTTACATATTTAGCTCTGAAAACCTTCGAGAACTTATTAATTTTTCAAAGATTAAAAGTGTTTTTGTTGTAATTCTCACGACACCTTTTGTAAAGCCCACTTTGCATTCTATTCACATTGGCTACACTTGCATTCCGACTTCGTCTGTCTCAAAGAAACCCACACAAATTCCCAATGCAATAAAAATAAATCCGCGCGCGATTGATTATAAATATTTTTTGAGACAAGCAAAGAATTCGTAAAAATTGTTTTGCATTTCTCCTCGCCATCGCTGGAAAAAGTACCAACAATGATGTTGACGAAGAACACCGTTGTCTGCAACCTGGTGGTGGGTCCACAAGATCAGCTGAAGCAAAAAAAAAAAATAAAAACTACAGTGAAGTAAAGAACAGCATAGCACATTTCAGTTGCATTTGCTGTATGCAGCACACGGTATGCAATGCACTACTCTGCTTTGCAACTCTGACCCTGTTCATTCTGTTCGTTCTGTTCAGACTGAGTCTGATTCATGCTTGGCCAGAAATATTTTTTTTTTTTAACTTAGCTACCGTTAGTTATGCAGATCTAGAAAAAAAAATAAATAACTTTGACATGCAGCAGTTGGCTGTTTTTGTTTTGACCTCGTATGCTCCTCGTAAATTCATGGCGATAAAAATGCATCGCTGAGTTTAACTCAAGAGACAAGCGGAATGCATTGCTTAGCTAAACTCTTCTATACGATTGACCTAATTAGCGTAGTCTAGTGTCATGTGTTTGTCGCAACTGTTGCTATCCCACTGTTTGTCAGGTTGTTCTTTGCCAAATGTTACCATTATCACAGCATGCTTAATGTCAGGTCATTTTTTAATATGCGAACTTTGTTGAGTTTGCAGATTATGCTGCAAACGTGAGCTTAAAGAGCAATTCAATAGAAATTTTTAAGCTGAGCTTTGGCATATCGAAAAAAAAATTCAAAAATTTAAAAATCATATAGCTAAGTAAGCAAGTTATCATACCTATAACTAGACGGTTGCTGATCAGGATTAAATTATCCTTTTAAAATTCTGCAGTAAGATATTTGAGCTTTCCATATTTCAAGCATGAAAGTTAAGAGGCGAGCACTACAAAATTCTGAATCAAATAGATAGTGTGCTTATCAGGTCAAATCATAAAAAAAGAACAGATATCAACTGTTTATCTGAAAGCATCAGTGCTTGTTGAAGTGAATCACGCAAGGCTTTTTCACCTCAAGTCAACAAAATTTAATAAAAGGAAAATCTGTACATACAAGATGGCATTATGTTTTTAAAAATTAAAATTAACGCTCACCTTAAATTGCTGCTATAGGCTATTACTGGTGTTGTTCCTTGCTGATTCATGGCGGTTATCGGCATGCGTGGCTTCAACGGTGGTGGTGGTGATGACTTTGTTGTGCCTCCCCCTTTGAGGGGTGTCGTGACTATTGATTTGTTGCTGTTGCTATTATAGCTGCTCTCACCGATGACAGAAGGATTCTCCATTATAGGCGGTATATTAGTCATAGCCGCAGGATTGTGTGGCCGCTTACGATTCGCATTCATTCTTGCGGTTGCAGCTGGTAGCGGTGGTTGCTGACTGCTAATTCCTAACCCACCATTGAGTATAACTTTATATGCCTTGTTGCATTGCTGCGCCATACTCGATGCTGGACGCGAAGCCTGCAACAAATCGATGGTACTTGGCTTTTTAGGAATCGCTGGTGGTGTTTGCTTCTCTCCACCGGCTGAGGCAGATGTAGAACGATTGTAGCTGGTGGCACTGCTGGCACTGGCAGGTTTACGTGCTGATGAGCCAGCAAAGCTGTTCCGTCGATTTGGTGATGGTGCCAGTTCACTGCTGAGCATAAGACTGGTGGTTTGCTGAGATGGGTAAGGCTCGTAATTTGGCTGTCGATGTAGAATTTCTGGCGGTGGTGGAGGCAGTGGCTCGTCAGAAAGATTTGCATCCAATAGTTCAGCTGGTGGCGGTGGCAGCTCAGGCGATGGTACGCGCAAATTTGGATTTTTTGGTGGACGCTCGGGTGCCCAGTTCTCAGTGGCTGCTTGTGGCATGATGAGTGGTGGTGCAGTTGGCGGTGCCGGTGCGTAGTATTGATGGGGTGCTCTTTGGCGATGTTGTGCCAAAGCAACAGCTTGTTGTTGCAAGACCTTATCACGTAAGGCGGCGTACTCTGAAGCGGAAGATGTACGACGCGTTGGCAGTGAGGCACGACCACGTGGTGGTGGAGGCGGCGGTGGCATGCCACTATCATTGAATGAAGACTTCTCTGAACTGGAAATGTTCTTCACTGATTGCGCTTGAAGTTTCTCTTGCGACGCACGCATGTACTGATCGCGGAATTCTGCGTAATCGGATGCGGAAGAAGAACGTCGCAGCAATGTTGGCATGAGTGAACGTGTGCGCGGTGGTGGTGGCGGCGGTGCAGGTGATGGCGGCTTGTTAGGTGAAGCTGCTGATGTTTGGTCCAGTATTGCTGAACCAATGCTAATGTTGTCCTCGGAAAGGGAAGGCATTTGCAACGTTTGTGCTGATAGATGTTGTCCTGGCATCACACACATTGGTTTGGATACGTAGTGCAGGTGTTGTTGGTATGTCGCTGTTGTTGTTGGCGCTGCTGCTGTACCAGCAGCGAAAGTATTTGGTAAAGAGTTTCTAAGTATCTGCTGTTTAGCGATTTCTTTCGCTGAGGCAGTTGGTTGGAAGGAATGCCGCATTAGCTGTTGATGTTGCAGCAACAGCTGTTGCGACGGATGTTGTTGGTAGATGCTGTGTTGTTCTTTGGAATTTTGCTGCTGCTGTTGTCGTTCAAAATACGATTGGACAGCATTCTTTTGAAAAGCCTTGAGCGCTGGATTTGGAACGCGATGGGTTTTGCTGGGATCGATGTATGAATACTTTTGAGGATGCAGTTGTGACGGTTCATTGCTGCGTTCGAAGTCATTAATGAGCTCGGCAACAGATTGCCAACTGGCTTGTGCTGATTGTTGTTGCTGTTGTTGTTGCTGCACGGTTGCAAACCTGTAAGATATAATTAAAGAAAATTAGTAAGACTAAAAACTGTTTCTAAGTATTAAAAACGAAGCAATTTTCAAAGACCGGACTGATAATTGATTAAGTAAGAGAAAATGATGACACTTTCTCACAGACAGGTCATTTTGATCTACTCGTTGTATAAGGCCTCACTTCATTTGCTGCCCGTTCGGTGAACTAGATGACTGTTGCGGTGGTTGTTGCGCCTGGCTTGGTTTCTGTAATCCCGAACTGTACTGCGGCTTAGGATGCTGCACATATTGGGATGTGTTGTTGTGAACTGGCTCAGTGTAGGTGCTTACTGGAAACAGTCGATGATTGCTACGATACGAAGTCGCTGCCTCTGCTGAGGGTGATAAAGTTGCAGTTGACAATGTTGGTGATGTCGAACATACACCAGACGACACTGGCGGTATCGCAATATTTGACGTAGAGCTCGCACTGCTACTGCTTGTGATAACAGTTAATGGGGTCATGGCCGCCTCTGTTGGCGAAGCGCTATTAATGACAACAGTGCTACTTGCATGCGCTGCTGCTTCACTTCCCACTGGTGTTTTGTTTGTAACAACTGCTGGCGGTTGCGGTGAAATTGTCACCACTGCCTCGCTGTTTGATATCGTCACAGATATGCTTGATTTATGTTGCTGCGAGTCAGCCACAATAGAAGTCGGTGGCGTCGATACCGTTGTAACTGACGCTGAGGAACTGTTTGGCAAGTTGCTGATGTCGGTAATTTCTTTCTTGGCGGTAAACGCGGACAAATGCATCGTTTGCGAATGTGACGTATGCGATGGTGGATAGCTGGGACTGTGACGATGATTGGGATTGATGCGCATGGAAGACGATGACAAGAGCGTTGCTGTGGCTGGAGGCGAGTGATCACGTGTCGAAAGCGTTGGACTGACCTGTTGGGGAGCTGCTGTGTAATGCGACGTATGAAGTTGCTGTTTTTGATGCGTATGCAGCGCATGTGCGGGATGTTGTAGCGAGACAGTTGTTTGGTGTTGCTGCTGCTGTGGCGGTGGATGCAGCTCATTATTGAGGTAGAGCACACTTTCGCTATGATGACGTTTTGGCGTACGGACGCGAGAACTGTGCACAATCAGCTGCGATGAAGAAACTATAAAAAGAAAAAGTGTGAAATGTTCATTAGGACATATGCTTTTTTGACGATGAAGAATTTTTGGATTTGATATTTCTAAGAAATCAAATTTTTTCCAAGAAACTTTTTCGAATCTTTTTGATAAAAAATAATTTGCATTTTTTTTTCAATGAATTATATTTATGGTCGAAAATAATTCTAATTTTTGTTTACTTATTTTTTATCAAAACTTTTTAGGACAAAAATCAGCACTTTTTTCAGTTTCGAATATAATTTATTACCCACGATTCGGAAGAATTACAATACATAAAAACATTTTGTTCCAATCGGCATTTGACCGAAAAAAGTCCTTGAATTCTTAGCTGAACTCATGCGATTGCAAAAAAAAAATAAAACGCAACAGGCAACACACAACATTGGCGATAAATTAACACAATCAGCAACAAATTGTCCATGCCTGCAACCCAATCGCAAACAGCCAGTGGACGCGTGATTAACTTGGTAAATGTTTCAAGTACTGTTACTAGCTAAAATTACCAACGACAACAACAACAACATATTGAAGGTGTCAAATTAGCCAACGCTACTCGCAGCATCAAGCATGCAGCAGCATGATCACTGCCATATGCAACAGTTGCAGCAGATAAAATTAATTTACACATGGCAAATAAGTTAGGATCAGTGAAAGAGACAACGAAAAATTGGCAGGGTGTTATCTTTGGCCTTGCCAAAAATCAAACACCCTACACTGCATTAGCACGAAAAGTGAAAATGATATTCCTCTTTGTACATTAATAGTCCGAACCCTTGCTAATATTGTTTAAATTTTGGTTACACTGCCTTAAATAATTCTCTCAGCATAGCGTTTAGAAGTTTCTGTTAACATGGGTGGTGCCACACCCACTTGCGTAAATCCGCTTTTATCAGTACCTATGTACTTTTTTAAATCATTCCCAATATTTGTGTGAAATTGGGTTGCATAGATTTTTAACAATTTTGCTCATAGAGGAGGTGCCACGCCCTTAAATTTCTATGGCACAATATCTCGGCTTTTAAGGGAGCTATAGTTGTAAAATTCGGTACATGAATATACATTGACTGTACCAAGCAACTTGCAAGATGTGGACTAGAATGGACAGTGGCGCGTGGCACCTCGCATACGTATAACAAAAACACTTAAAGATCAACATGGCTAGATCGACTTTGGAGTTGGCGATTATTAAGAATATCGTACATTTTTGCATATCCGCCACAAGCGGATTTGCATTACAAATGGAACAACAAAGTGAATTACCCCGTGTGTAGGGGTAAACGAGTAAAAGAGAGTGTATAAGTGTGAGCGATCGAGTGACTGACTGCTGCTGTATGCGGTAACAAGATCAGTTGTCGACATCGACGTCCCCATCATCGTCATTATCATCGTCAACAACAACAAGCGTGTGACGTTGTTACCAACTGCAGCATGCGCGATCATTCAAATGTTGTTGTTGTTGCCATTGCCTGACGGCACTGAAGCGAAACGATTAAGCAATCTAACAAGCAATTTATTTAACGGTGCATTGCTAAGTAATCACAACAGCAACAACAAAAATTCCTTCAAATACGTCATCAACAACAATTGCAAATCACTGCGATCACTGCGTTCATGTGTTGTGCATAAGAAAATCGTATCAATTTTCTGAAAAAAAATATGCAAAATTGTAGTTGAATCAAAGTGAAAAAAATCAACCACTAATTGGCAAAACGAACTTGGACTTTAGGCCACAATTAACGCGCATACACGTCAAATGGTCTGCTGTTGTTTTACGGCATGGTGTGCAATATGCGCCAAGTGTTGATCTGCAGATTTGAAATACTCGTAGGTACGAGTGTGAATGGCGTTTTTAAGGCATAGCCTTCAAAATTTGTTGTGTTTTTCCGCTTTTTAGACATTCTAAGTTTTCCGAAAAAACAAAACGTAATGAATTGGATTGCAGCTGCAGTTGTTGGGGGTGTCTCTGGTGTCAGTTGGTTGTCGGGTTGTCGTAGGGGTCAATGAACTTTTTGATTTATAATGTTAGTCATTTTATCAACTTATTTTAAGACCAAATCGTTTGCAGAGTTTTATAATGAATAGTTTAATTTTGATTTAATCAATGGTTCCGGCAAAGGAATCAATACTTTTGCCATGATATCGATTCAGTGAAATATTCTTATTCTACTAAGCTCTCTATTCTTAAGCCTTTCGTTTTTTTTATATAAAGCAACATAGATCATCATATACAACAATGCTTAACTTGCTGACAGATCGTTACGATCATTTGCTTTTAATTATCGCAAAGTTTAATGGAACGCAAAAATTAAATTTAAATCAATTCCTTGCAGTCAATACCAGCTGACGGCTCAAGTATCGTAACGACATCAGAATACCAACAATAACAACAGACAGTTAGCTATTTTATCGGTAATAAATCAACTCGGCTTTGAACAGTAGCGCTCGATATCCAATCAAATTTTCCATTTGAATGACTTAAATTTCACGAAAAAAAATCAAACGATCAACGTGATCAAGTGATGATGGTGACAGCGGATACTACCGCTGTTACTGTTGTGACCACAAAATGTTAAATATTTTATTAAAATACATAAAAAGTCTCATTAAAATCCCGTTTTCTTTTTCCACTAGACAACAAAAGTGGGTTATCTTAAGCGTGTTACCACAGAAGAATAAAACGTGCCCGTCGTCTGTTGGACAGACTTGACTGCCTGTTGTTGATGTTGCTGTAGGAAAATCAAAAATATAACATCATAAAACGACACAAACAACTTGACAGCAAAAATTAATAAAAAACAAAATTTTTCTCATAACAAAATGCTTTAATGAATGGGAGCGTTTTTTTTTTGCAATAAAACGAAACAAAAAAAACTGACACCCGCATAACATTCCAATTCTATTTAGCATACGACGACAATAAGGAAAACACAAATTTTTTTTATTCTAAAGACTCTAAAATCTAAATGAGAAATATGGAGTGCAGTCATTAATCAACATCAATATATAAATGGATTTAAAATTTCATTTCATTTGTTGTCTGTGAAGTGAAACATTTGTGCAAAAAAATAAGCGACAATGATTTGTTTAGTGATATAACAATATGCGAGTAAATATTAAGAATCGACGAATTGTTTCATATGCACAACCATTCAGAAAACAATACGGTTTCCGACACCCACTATCATTTTCGAGGTTGGAAAAGTTGATGTACCCAAAAGTACTTCTATGATAGAGGTTAAAATATTGCGAAAAGTTCGTATTGCTTGTGGTCATCATCAACGTCTGAGAACTTGTGTTCGTTCGGTCAGGTTAGCTGAAAATATGGACAACGGCAAGCGAAGAAAAAAATCAGTTGTTTTACGAATATCTTCTTCCATAGCTTTGAATAGCCCACTATCTAGTGTTTTCACGTAATCCAAAGTCAATAACCAAACATTGTAGATGATATGATTTTCTATAAAAAAAAGGCCGGTCTATTTTTGAAGTACAATGATCGACCGTTTGTACATAAAATATGTAACACAAGTCTCACAATTATTCTACTCATCACTAGCAAATAATTAAATATCTTTACGAGTTGCTATGAAAATAAATAGAACATCAAAAATATTGACTGACTAAAAGCACAATAACAAATAGTAATATTTCGGTTGCTGATGTCAAGCAGAACGTCATTGTGGTACGCCGATTTCTTACCAAAATTTAATAAGAAAAATTTATGAAATAAATCGAAATGCTTGTCAACATTTTGTCTCATAACATGTGAAAATTAACGCTTCAGTCAACTTTGCTTAATTGCATGAAACGGTGAGTGCTGACCCATTGCAAATTAGAGAAAATTTAATTTTTCTAAGAAAACATGAAATTTCATTTATTTCGTATAGCAAACAAAGAAAGTGCTACAGTTTTTGATATGATGTCAACTCTCAATGTTAAAATTACCGACTTGAAGTAGAAATTTGTGAAATAAAGTCTAAAGGTTCAAATTAATTCCGCGTAATATGAAATGTAACGCTTTCTATTGTTTACTACGAAAGCATACACTTTTACCAATTGTATTTCTCAGTTATATGTATATGAATTTTGCTATCTTACCTGATTCCGCGACAGCTGAATAACCTGTTGCATGACTCGCCTCAGAGACATCACTCATAGAACCCAACCATTTCAAGGTTTCTGTTGAAGAGGTGCTTTCTGAGCTATTATTGTTGTTGTTATTGTTGCTATTATGCTGCAGATGATCAATACTACCGCTACTGCCACTCCCACTATCACGCCCATTTAGCGCAAGTAGCAATGGTGTTGGAGATGGAGCAATTGAGTTACTTGACACCGAAGAGAGATCATTTTGTGACCAGTGATGCGATTGACGCGACAGCAATTCGCTCTCTTGACGTAATCTAAGGAGAGAGAAAGAACGCATAGGAAAACATCAATCAAATGTGTAAATGTGTTTGTTTAAACAAAATTTTGCTACAAATTTTATTGAGGAAATAAGAATTTCATATTTTTGCTATGGTTATTGCTGGTTGTTAAACCAAATTTAATTGTTTATGCCCAATGGCGATGGGAGTAAACCAGCAACTGTTGCTTCTCAATTTGCTCGCACTCAAGCCAAGGTTAAATTTGAAGAATTTTAATTCATTTTTATTTTTTATTATGCCAACGCCTCAAATAAGAAAACAAAACAAAAAAAAGAATTTGAATACTCATATTACATTGAAATGTACACCACAATTTGAAATTAATTCCAATTACATGGAAGCAGTCAAAATAAAGATTCTGTTTTAAATAATTTATTATATTGTGTGCATTGAAAACTCATAAAAATCTCATAAATTTCATGTTAACGATTGTGACGGCGGACGCTACAGTCGATCATGACCGTCATTATTATTTTAAGATTTTTTGAATTATCACAAACCTTAGTTAGTAGCAGAGCGATTCTAGAAGTTTTTGTTTTTAAATTTTCTAAGCATTCTGTGAGCTTATCAAAAGAAGTTTGCAAAAAAGACTTAAAAATAAATTAAGCTGACAGAAAATACGATCATGATTTGTAGCTTATAAGAAGACTGAGGAATTACAAGGGGTTTTCACCTGTCAATACCGAATGTTGGAAAGTTACAGCAGCACCAAAAACTTCGCTAGTATTGCCACTTTGGAACTCCTTAACAAAAAGCTGACATCAATTAAAACGCGATAATGCCAGCGTAAAAGCTATTTTTGAAAACGTAATAGAAAAACGAAATAAATCAGGACTCCGTTTGATGCCAGTGTGAAATCCTATTACTATATATGATACATATGATCTGAAAACAAATAGACGAAACACCGTCTCTTCTGTACAATGAATTTTTTGTTTAAGTTTTATTTTGCTTAATTTTGATCAAATTATCGAATAATGTGAAAAAAATTCTAAAATTGGACTTGGCCAGTTTTGATATTTTAATAAATTGACAAGATCGAGTGCAGAGTATGAAATGAAAATGCCGTAATTATTTTTATTGTTATGTTATTGTTGTAATTTATGCTGCTGCCGTTCATTTTCGATACTCAAGAGCTACGAAATGTTGTTTTTGTTTTACATGCGACGTACAATGAACGCAAACATTTTGTGTTTTTCACAAAGAATTTCAATCGTAATGTTTGTCATTATTGATATTGATTGAAATATTGACTACTGAAGAATATCATTTAGTTCAGCAGCAGTAGTTTAAAAAAAAATTCAAGATGTAACTTCTTAACATGAGCTGTTCTTTCTCGACGGCGTATTGAGTTCAAATGAATTTAAATTTAGTGAATATGAAATTTTAGCAACACCGGCAACAAAAGTTTAATATTCTAAGGTCAGAGAAGGTAAATTCGAAAGATGTTTGTGATTTGAGACTTTGAGATTTTTGTATTTCGATCACCTGAGGATTATGAAATATTCTCGTTTTATGGTACATGTGATCGTACGTAGGTAAGGGACCTTATCTTCCATTTTTGTCGAGTAATTGATGTAATCCCATAGAATCACTCAGTTTTCAGAATTGTTGAATCATTAGAGACAAAAAATGCGGGTGCATTTCGAAAAGAGGGCGTAGTCTTTTCATGCCACTAAAACTTATGTATTCTACCCACTCGCCATTCTAAATAGTATCCCACCCATTCTCGCTTAGGAGCTCTTTGGCGATAATTAAATCGAAAGAAATGCGATTCCTCTAAGAAGAAACTTCGAGTTCGATAGCTCTGACGTTATTATTGGAGGTTATTTTTTATTTAAAAACAACAAAAGGAAATACCAACTAGAAAAATAATGCGAACGGGAATTTGAACATGCGTTATATTGATTATAAGCGTACTGCACTACCACTGCGCCAACATCAGTGATTGTTTTCACCAATATTTTTTAAATGTAAACCGATAGCGATAAACATTTATTTGTGAACATATTTTGATAGTTTTGCTATCTATATAACATTTATAAATTTATCGTCATCAATGAAGGATTTTTGAGTTTTTATTAAATGGCTTATTAACGCGAAGCGTTCGATAAACAACCGCCTCATAAAATGATCGATTGATTGTTGGATGGGGAGTATTGAAAAAGTACATTAATGAGTCAGATGATCAAAAATATTATACTCGCATGAGTCGATCCGAATTTTCATAACTCTTTTTTTTACCAATATGATTCACAAATTGGTCATTACATCAAATTTAGCTTATCGCTTTAATGGAAATAGGTTTTCAATTTAATCTCTTCATTACATTATTTTTAATATCAAGTTTATTTTTATTTTTTATCTTTTTTGCTGTTGCCAACATTAGCATTAAAATACAACTAAATGCCAATTTATCGGTCATAAAAAATAAAATAAACAAACAAACGCTGGAATGTGGTCAACAATGTTGGGCGTCTAGACCGCAAGATTTGTCAGCAACAATAAAACACCAACAAAAGCGTTAAACCAATAAACGATTGCGTTACCAAACCGTCCAAAACCAGAAATGAGACTCGCCTAGGCATTACGTTGCACGCAGATTGATACTTTTTGCCAAAAAAAAAAAAAACACAGAAAACAAAGTGTAACGTATGCATATCGTTACGTTAAAGTTTTTACAGGCACTTGGAGATTTGCAAAACGAGATAAGACCGTGTTGCGTGGAGGTTGATGGTGTTTGACAAACAAAAGTAGAAATATCGAAAACATGTTTGATATCAAAATACAAAACACTTTAGAAAAAATGAAAAAAAAAACCAAAAAAAAAAAGGTCCAATAGGTTCGGGCAAGTGTGAAATGAAAGAGTGGCTTAAAAAAATGAATTACAGCACTTTGCACTTAATGATAATTACTTCTGAAGCGTTATAACCAGATATTGCTAGTTGAGATTTTTCTTGATGCTGAGTTAAAGTTTTCTTAAGCTTTTGGAAAAACCCTGATTATTAACTCCTGCAATGTGGTCACGTGTAAGTGCGCGCGTTTTATGGCACTCAAGATATTGCTATTTCTATATTTTATTGGAGTTTACCATCAAACAAAGTTTGCTGTTGTTATTGTTCGCAACTTGTTCATAGGAATGTTGTCAAGGTACTCTAAGAAACAACACTACTAATCGAAACAACAACAACAGCAGCTCACTAGCACAACTCAAATGGACGATGCATTCAATCAGCAATGACAACAACATAACATTAATTACTGCAATACTCGTGTGCGTTTGATGGCAAAAAAATAAATAAATAAATGGGGGGGGAAAATGCGAAAGCATTGGCCGCTTGCGCCACTGACCATATAACACCTTTTCAACATTTATAGCCGATCGCGGAAATGTTGAAAACGTGCTCCAGCGGCATGCCACAGAATGACAAACCAACAGTTGCCAATTGGCACTAAAAAATGTTCACGATCAATAAACGACAATAAGATGTTGTTGGCGATGACGAGCAGCAACATATTCTGCTGTTTTTAATGACAAATCGTCATGATGATAATGCTGTTGATAATCATCATCAAGTTTTGCGGCAGTCGAGTTGAATTGTAATTGAATTTTCTTTTTAGTTATAGCAATCGTATTATTTTAGTAGATAGAAAGCGTATTTTGTAGGAAAATTGCTTAGAAGAGCTACGTTCTTAGGTCTTGAGACTAAAATCGGAAATCTATAAAAGAATTTAAGAAAAAGAAGGATTCTTTGACCGCATTGAACAAATTACTGATTTAACTGAAAACATAATCAGAAACCTTTTGATAAATATTTTTAGTAGAAACCTTGGTTGTTAAAAAAAAATTTCTTAAATTTTGGATACCTCATTTAAGATTAGGTAAAATAGCACAGAAACATATAAACAAATTGAGTGCGAGAGAACTTGACATGAATCAACCTCTATGCGTGTTTGTGGAGCTGTATTCCCCTTCATACATTTTGTATGAAAACGATATTAATTGTATCGTGAACTTTTGATATTTCATAAATCTTTCAGCTTGTGAAGAGGTTACACGCCCATTTGCCAAAATCTTCCTTCTTTTTTTTATTTTTTATCCGTAAGAAAGAAGCCACATATTAGTATGTAAAGGGTTTGAGCTTGAGACGTAGCGTGGCTGCTTTTAGAGACCGTCTTTTTGAACCACTTTTAGTTTTTGTATTACATATAAATGCAGTACTCTATCATTAAAGCGTTCCATAATTTATTTTTATACGAGAGGCATTTTCAAGACTAGGCAAGTCGTAGACTTCCAGACGGACAAGTCGTTACTATATGATACTATTTTAGTACCGTCATCCTAGAATATATTTCACTAGTTTCACCCAAATTGGGAGATGCCAAGTACTTTTGCCCAATTTTCCCAATTTTTATATATTAATATCCTAAACTTTTCTGATATTAAACATCCGATGGACGTGTCAAAGGTTTTGCTTGTACGGGAGATACCATGCTCTTTAAAAATAACAAGATATAACACAAATTCTGCACGCTTTCTAATGGTATTAAATTTTTGGAGTTTGGTTTAGTTATTTTCTAGATAATCGTTCGTATGAAAAAGTTCTAGAAGAAGCTTTAGATTTGTATAGGTGGTAGGCGTGTTCAAAAGTCGATTCCGCTTTCTTTCATTATCACGAGTTTTAAGCGAAGAAGGCAACCAAATTTCATTAAATTATCTAGATTGATTTTCTTGTAATAGAGATTTACACAGACAGACAGACTGAAACAATTTAGGAGAGAACACTGGCTATATAAATATTTTTCTACGCTTTCCATACTCCTTCTATAAATCATAGAAACGGCAATACAATGTGAATACCCCCTTGTCTGTAGGGTATAAAAATATAAGAAAATTAAAAAGGTGTGACCACTGCATTCTGCAGTTGCTATCTTCTACGCGCACGCAACACCAACAATTGCAGCAATAAAAATGTTGGCATAAAAGAAACAAAACAACAACAACACAACTTACCTGTCTAGAAATGGCGTTGCTGAACTTGAATCCGAACTGGACACATAACTGTGATAGCCTTCCGATTGTGCATAAGACGACTGCTTCTGATGGTGGTACAACACTGGCTGATCGTAATAGGACGATGAACGTATGTTATACTCCTCCAGACCAGCCTGCGTTAGGCTGCATTGATCATTGATGTCATCCTGCAGTGAAAGAAAAAAAAATGAGAAATCAGAAATACAAAAAAAAATATGAAAAAGTGCGTGTTAGTGCTACGAGTTAATATGGCAAGCACTGGCTTGTTGTAGGCAAAATGTTGCGCGTTTCACGGCAGCAGACACACAGCACCAGTCATCAAACTGATCGTGATCTTATGCTGCTCCTCTTAGAGGAAATTTATGCGTTAGATGCAGTGCGTAACACACACAGCGAGCAGGCAGAGTGCGCACTTCGTTGGCGTTGTTGATTGGTTTATAAGCGCACCGTTAGAAATAAATTGACAGCGATATTCTGAGATATCAGCGACATGAAAAATGTTCCCATTGAACTCCTTTCTACGGTATTAATAAAAATTTGTAATTCCACATTATCACTTCCTGAGCGCGATTAATTTTGTTTGACAAGATCGCTTGGATAGATCTTTAAGCTTTTGAATTTATAATAAATGCGTTTAAATGTCAAACACTTAACAATAACGATTTGTTTTGGCTATCTAAATCAGATTAAATGATACCTCCCAGGCAGTTCAGTGAACCTGTAATTTATTAAATTATTTCGTTCTTTCTTATGAAATTTTCTCAACGTAATGATTCCTATTAGAACATTTCTTCAATTATGTAGCAACATGCAGTGATAAATGTTTATTTTTTTTTTGTTTTTGCCTCTAATGTGCATTACTTGCATTTACCTTCGTCATAGACATCAGCAACGGTGATCATCGACACGATCGTTATCAGCTGTCGACGCTTTAATTCTCTGTTTTTTGTGCCCTAATGTGGAACAACAATATTTTTTTAAATTTTTTATTACAATGATGACACAAAAATTTTCACCATAATGAAATAACGGAGACTCAATCTACCATGAAACATTACGCAATAATCATTTAGCTGTGAACATTTTTTTTTTAAATTTATTAGAGAAAAAACTATTTATAGCACACTGTGAAATTGCTTAGAACAGAATTTGAAAAAGATTTTTACTAAAAAAGTAATATGAATGTATCCACTTCGGAGATAAGAAAATGTTTAGTACGCACAGAAAAATGATGTTTCAACAATTCTCATTTTTGGCAACAAAAAAAAAATTTAAATTCTTGAAACAACAACTTTTTCCTAGACAGGATTAAAATAGTGTTGGAGGGGACTATAGCCCCGACCATAAGTCGGGCCCATCACGTTTTGTGGAAACAATTTTCTAATACTAAAACTATTTTATATTATAGAAAGACTATTTATTTCTTTGTCTTATAGTTTTTAATCCATAAAATCGTGTAACAATTGAAATCTACTTTCGTGAACCTATTCAAGAGCATATGGCTGTGGCGCCAACATAACAATTCAGATGTCATTTTGAAATTTCAGCAACTATTGCCTACACACAAAGTAAAACAAAAACAAACAAAAATTTAAGCTGCTTAATTTTTTCTGCATAGATTTTAGCATGTCGAGCGGTATATCTAGTAAGAACTATACAAAAATAAAAATTATTGTCAATGCAAATTAGCTTAAAGCCATTGTTATGATATTACTTGGCCTAACAAGTGGCTTAGAGGCTGTTGGAGTATATTTCTCTTAAATATTCATAGCATTAATGAGAGAGACTTAATTCGTCATAATAGAAACATCATTTAGCAATTTTCTATAAGCGCTTAATTATGCAAAATCGCACGATAATTTGGTCTAAAAATTTGTTACGAATTGTAAATTGCTGTTTAATAATAGAGACACCGCCAGATTGCAACATGAATCGAGCATTGATCTCGTTATTGAAACGTCAGTTCAATCAGACAGTAAATCACACACTTTCGCTTTCGTTGTTGCTCTTGATACTTCGATCGATCGATCGATAGATAATCGCTTGGATCATTGACTGTTGCCTGACATTGCTGTTGTCGTTGTCGTTGTTTTTGTTGTTGTTGCTCTTGTAATTGTGGGTGAACTATTGTTTTTGTTTTCTCACTAATTTTCACTTAATGATCACTTGAAATGCGAATTTTGGACAAATTGCGTCTCTCAAACTGACCGACTGACTATTCAAACATTATTTTTTTGTCTATCTCTCTGAAGTGGAGGTCGCGTTGTTGTTGTGAGTAAGAGATCATTTGATAAGATCAGTAAAGAGTTGAAGGAGCTTTAGCTGCGAGTAATTGTTCGTCTGTCTTTCGGTTCGTTTGTACGTTTGGATGGGGATAAAACTCCACAGTACATCTCATTTTAATGACCAAGTGCAATGATCATCATCATCATCTATGTAGCTGTAATTTGACTTTGGGAAATACTTAAGTGTTGTGAAAAACAAACAATGAAATCATTTAATTATTTTAGCAAATATTTGCTTTTTCTACTCTGTTTGAGGATCTCAGTGAAATTTAAATGCAAATGTTGAGTTCGTAATCAAAACTTTTGCTACAAATTGAAACAAAATTTGAAGTGAAGTGTTGGACAAGATCATTTTGTAAAGAAAGTGAAATTTTGTTATAACATTTATTACGTTTTAGTATATTTTTTTCTAATAAGTTATAAAATAGACTGAAGCGAAAATCCATGGGTATCAAATTAAACTTTTCTACTCTTTTTTATATTTTTTATGTTTTGAATTCATAGTTTGGATTTTTAGCTTTTGCTATAAATTTTCAGTAAAAATTACACTTAAGTAAAAAGTTTCTGAAATTGGTCAAAATATTTAGAAATATTTAAAAAAAAAAAGTACGTGACCTTTGCCTTTGTAGACGCCATTTGAGCCGCTATTTTGGAAGTAGCAAAAACGCCACACGGTATTTGTTAGAAAGGAGAAACTATTAATTTTTACGCTTTCTCAAAACACGCTGCAGTGCCAATTTTTTAAGCAGATTTGGTTCAAAACTAAGCAATCGCCTTCCAATTATAAATAAACCATTTCTTTATAGTATTTTTTTAACATAAAAAAGTTTCAATAATTGCTCAAACGAATGCACAATATATGATTTATATCTTTATAGTTTTCTCCACTAATTTAACCGAAACTGATAAAATTTATTATTTTGTTTATAAACATAAGATGTGGAATTTGTCCTTCAAAGGCTTACGAAATTGATTTCAATTTCTTTGATCCTATAGAAGAAAAGGCATTAAACACCACATACCAATTCAGTCGATAGAGTGACAATAAAAAAAAAAGTCTACAGCTTCGTAAATAATTAGCATACAATTGTAAGAGTAACGCCAACAACAAAGCGCAACAATCCAGTGACAGCAACATTATCGTTGTCAACAGCAAAAGCAACGACTTAACGCTTAATTATGACTAATTGTTGCGCATGAGTGGTCAGAAATGACAGCAGGCGAAGAAAATCCAAAACAAAACAAAACAAAAAGTTTTTAAAAGTCAGCGCTTAAGTTACCATGAGCCATGTTAATCTACGCTGAAGGTCCTTTTAGACGCAATCAACTTGAGGTTTTTTTTTTCTTCTCCGAAGTGGCTTATTAAAGCGCCAAAAAAAAGCGTGTCAACGACAGTCGTACAGATTTTTAGTTTTTTTTTCATATTTTAAAGTTTTATTTTTACTTATGAAAAATAATAAATATGAGCGCATGCAAACGCAAACGCAAAAAAGTTACGTAGTATATCAGACATCTGGTAGCAGCTGCTCAAAGATTAACTGCAAGTTGATAGCTTCTTTTTTTTTGGAAAAAAATATAAATGAGTTTAATGAGCATTTTTTGGTAAAAACAATAATAATGAAAAGATGCCACTTCATGCAAAAAATAATAAAAAAAAGAACAGAATTTGTTGTAATTTTGATTGATGTTCGAAAGACGTGGAAAAACAAAGAATTGCAAGATCTTAAGAGCAAAAAATTATTCAGCCACTTGATTGTAAGGATAAATTATCGAATGTTGCAGCAGTAGCCGCAGCAGCAACAGCATGCTTGTTTGCTGCATTGAATCTTTTATTAATGGGCACAATTTTTATCTTTGAGCTTGATAATTATTGTTTGTTTTAAAGGGAAGATTTTTAAATATTTTAGGAAAGTACATAGCAATGATAATTTAAAAGACTCGCTTAATTTAAAGTAAGCAAAATTTAGTGAAAATAAAATCACAAATAGATACAATTAAATTTGCAAGGACGAAGGAAAGGAATTGAATTTAAGATAGGATAGAGAAAAATTTATTTTTTTGTTCTTCTTTTGTAAGAATGTGAAATCGAGGTAAATAAAACTAAGATATGTGTGGCGATATCCGAAATCGTTGGGGTTCTTCGATAAAACATTAACTATATTACTTTTTTTTATGAAATGTGGAAAATATAAATTCCAAAAAAAATTAAAATGTCCATGGTTTATGATAAGCGTACTATGTTTTAATTTGAATCATATACTTTCTCTAAAATTATTGTTATTTACATATACATATTTTCTATACAAAAATTAATTTAAAAAATTCGAAATTGTTAAAATGTTTACTTTTAAATTTTTTATTTTAATTATGCTCTTTATTTAGCGCTTAGCTGAATCCAAGAATTTGAACGCACAGCTGCAACAAAATCTCATTCACTTTATCTCTATTTTATCTGATTGTAAATCTTTTGGTTTTTATTCTTAGACAACTTTGGTCATGTAAATTTTGTTGGTGCTTCTTAAGAAGATTTTGTGAGCCCTACTCAAAACACCTTTGACT
This sequence comes from Meiosimyza platycephala, assembly GCA_963662105.1. Lineage (NCBI taxonomy): Eukaryota > Metazoa > Arthropoda > Insecta > Diptera > Lauxaniidae > Meiosimyza > Meiosimyza platycephala. Next base: position 2,133,566 of record OY759211.1, read on the forward strand.
TTTCGTTAAATGAAAATCAGCCACATGGCTGAAGAAAATTAGGTCATGCTCCATTTTTGCTGGACATGCAATTAATTTGAGTGCCGACTTTGAATGCGATCCAATAAATTCTCAGTTAATCTGTTGACCATCAGCAATAACAACAAAAACAATTGGCTGTTCGTATTTTACAGCGTCGTCAATAAATCACTGATTTTCTCGCGCCAACGCATAACTCTTTGAAAAGCAAAAAAAGAATTTATGGGGAAAACAAAAAAAAAGCTCTGATAAAATTGTTACATGAGAAGCGAAATGAAAAAATAGAAATTTTCCCAATAATAAAAGCAGAATCCTGCAAATGTACGGATGGCAACTGAAATTAAAATGCAGCAACTGTTGTACATACACAGCAACATATGTGAGCATAAGCAGCAGCACACCACAACTGAGTTGATAATTCTGCAGTTTTCAAATTTTATTTTCATTTTCTTTTAGTGCCAAATTTTGTAGAGGGTATTTTGGAAGACCATGCGGATGTAAACTACTTTTCAACTTTAGAAAGTGTTCTCACAACCCATGGGATAAGGCCGTTTACAGTGAATTAGAATCACGAAAAATGTTTTAAAGTATAAAATTTTTGAGAAAGTACAAAGAAAATGTCTGGACTAATATTGACTTAATTTTATAAAAAAACAAGCTTCAGGCAGAGCGACTTTAAATTTAAAAAGACTTTTTATTCTCAAAAAAGCATTTGCCGGAGAGATCTGACTCCATCTCTCTAAACAAAATCGCATACATTTTTTAGCCGAATTTTGAGTGGCATCTGAATTTTTCGCGCACGAACATTTTTTGAGTTGTAAAATGTTCATAATTTTTTTTCAAATTGCGCCAATTTTAGAATAGTATTTTGAAAGCAAAGAAATAAAAAATCAATCAAAGCAAAACATTCGTTAGAGGCATGTTGTTGGCAATGCTTAACGATTTTGCTTAGAAATTATGCTCAAAGTTTTCGTTTTGAGGAAATTTTATTTAAATCCAGTCAATGCACTGGTCTTGGGAGACTCGCTAGAATGTGCTACTATGTTTTCCGCAAAAGGGTTATCAAATTTTGAGCGAATACTTGGGTGATTTTTCGCATACAATTTGGCTATGGCTTAAATTTCAACTTGGATTTCCTTTGCTCACATATCAGCAACACTGTAAATCAAACAAAATCACTTTTACATTGTGGTAGCTTCTAGGCGACGACTGATGTTCATTTGTTGCTATAAAAACAATTATCCTACACCGATTTTATTGGAACGTCGGGGTCAGTCTGGTCTTCTAGGCAGTGGAAACCGCGACGAGACAAAAAACGCGTTTCTCTCTTTTTGTATATTTGTTTTTTTTTTTTTTGCGGTCATTCAATTTCAGGCAGTCGCTTGGTTGGTCAATTATTTGGTCAATTTCGCAATTGCTGCTGCGGGGGACTTACGATTGCAGTTCAACTTGTCTGCTGCCACTTAGCAACATGAAATATTAAGATCTTTGTATTCGTAAAAGTAATAACTACCTATTTTTTATTATGTGTCTCTCACAATGCTGAGGTCGGAGCTACCCAAATTTGCCGCAAGAATTTCGCAAAAAAAAAAATTTAAAATAAAAATAATGATATTAGTTGCTGCGATTTGTCTAGAGGCAACAGCAATAACAGCCAACAAAATAAAAAATTAAAAATATTGAAGCACGAAATGTATTACTGAGTAGATTAGCACAGCGACCAAATGACCCAGTAAGGTAAGGTAGCATGGCTAGAAACTAAGAAGAAGAAGGAGAGAAGGAACATATGTGGAAAATGTTAAAGAACAAATGAAAAGAGAAAGCTCGCAGCAAGAGGACATGTGTGTGACTGCATGAAATTGAGAGATAAGAGAGAGCTCAGTTTAATTGCAATTGAAAGAGTTCTAAATGATCTTTAAACTTTTCTGGCCACAAGTTGAATGTTTTGCGCTCATATTCTTCTAAACGATCAAACGTTCAACTACATTTTGGCATCATTTATCGTATAATTGCCAAGTGATATTACCGTTGTTGATCTTGTGAAACAGTTCAGTTTGCGCATTAAAAATAAATAAATGGCTTCCCTCGGGCCGCATTGGTTAGCGATTTTTCTTTTATTCTTATTAAGCAGCGCCTGTTTATCTATTTATCTATCTATCTACGTATCTATCTAGAACAATGCTAAATTACGAAAAAGTGATTGTTCATTTGAAGTATCATAATTTGATTGATTGAAAGGCAAACAAAAGAATAAACTACAACTAAGGGTATTGTTCGAAAAAGCGATCTGTTAATTTAACATTCGACACGATCGGTGAAATAAAAGCTTGATAATTGTATCAATTTATTTCGCTGTTGCTGCACGCTTAATCAGACCTAAATTAAATTTATATAATTTTGTTAATTTTAATTTAATTTTAAATGCCAATATTCGTTTAATTGAAATGATATATTAATAGCGCTCCAGGTGGTTTTCATTTATACCGAAATGTCGCAAGCACATGAAAGATATGTTTTTTGTTTTTTTGTTTTTAAGCTATCACCAATTATAATTGCACCATGCATTATTGATAGATACTAAAACCAAAAATAACTGTGATAAATATTTATTGAATAACAATATTTTCATAATATTAAAAAGTTCATTCTTTTTCTGGTGTCCGTAAAGAAATTTGACTTCAACAATGATACAGTTTTTGACATTGGAAACGCTCAGTCGAACAGCACTTATTTATATAATGGAAAAATAAATTACTTTTCATGCTTATGGTGGCTTTAAGTAGGTTATTTGAATTTTTTCGATTTTATTTTAAGCAGGAAGTGATATCACTAAAACAACACTTTGTAAATGTGTTACATATCATATAAAACGTCTATGATATATTAATTTTCAATTTGGGGATGGGTATGTATCGGGCACAAATTTATAAGCAAATAATTAAAAATGGTTCTGGTAACTAACAAATATCCTCAGTGCGCCGCGCTGTATACAACACTTTTTGGAAATAGCAAAACTTCCTCACCAAATAAATTGAATTCCATTCCAACAAAATGACTAGACTTTTTTATGTAAATTTCTAGATAAATGCAAATGCAATGTGGCACTCTGCAAGCGCCAAACACGTAATTACTTAACGTAGCAACAAACGGCAACAAGGAATTTAAAAAGTAATAAATAGAAGAAAAACCAACAAGAAATGATATGATAAAAATCAACTGTTGACGCCAGAGGGCATAAGGTCACGCAGACAGGCAGGCGGGCAGGCAATTCAGTTGAGTTGACATAAAATTTGAAGCATAAAACCAACAGCAAACAGCAAAAGACATGACACGCCAAGTATGCGGCAACATAGCGGCACAAATAACACGCGGAAACGGGGGTGGCATGTTGCTGTTGCTGACTTTATTATGCAAATTTTATTGCTAATACTCTGTGCATAATTTTGTACAAAGTAGAGTTGCCACATTACAACGCTGCAACTAGAAGTCAGTGTTGCACAATCTTTTTTAAATTTTTGCTACGCTTATTATTCTTTACAATTCAATTTGCCCATCCCTGCATTTTTTTTTTTTTTTTGCTTTGCTTGTGTGTCGGAAAATTTATATAAAAATCAACTTTAATCACAGCAGACACATATAAGACAAGCTATGAAACAACAGCAAAACTCATAATCATAGTTTGCTTAACTGCTTAAAATGTGCGCATGCGCATGCGCAAACTGCAGCTGCTTGACAGCGCTCGTTGCTGTTGCACTGCATATCAAATGATGTTGCTGGCATGGCGTTTCTGATTTAATAATTGAATTTTTAATTTTTGCATCGTAACATGAAATTCAGTGGGAAGTTGCACATCAGGTGTGAATTTGTGATGAGAATTTTTGGCATCAATAAACATGAAAGTCATATGGAAAATTCATGTGGGCTGTCTTGAGACGCCGGCGCTAAGTTTGCTACATTTTATTCATCGCCTTCATGTACATTGTTTCCTATGCAAAGATTCTTTTCTGGTGAAGGTCAACCACGTTGTCGAGGCAGCTTGGATAATTTTTCTTACAATATCGGGTTTGTTTTGTATTTTTACAATTAATCAAATCATATCACGTTGTTCTTTTAGCATTATACAACACACAGCGTTAGTGACAGCAGTTCTTTAAGTACAGTGCCTGTTCTTGCATTACAATATCAAAGGTACGCGCTTGAGAGTTTTTAATTTTAAAATCATCGCAATTTTTAATATAAACGATGTTAAATTTGATGAGAAAAAAATTTTGAATTTATGCAAAATTATTAACTGTTGCTTGTGATAAATTTACAGTACGTACACGCAGGCACACACAATAAAAACTTTTGAAAAAGGATCTTTGAAGCTTGAAGCCATTGAATTCAAACCACAACCAACTACTTAATAGGCAAGCACACTAAACACTTAGGTATTGAGCTATCCAATCTGAAGATATCACTGCTTGAGTTATTTATAAACACCTTCAATTAAATTTTTTTTGTGTTTGAAGTAAGAAACCTGCCAACATTTTTTAACCATCTGTCGATATGTCATTTAAGCTCTTTTAAATACGCTTAATGGGATAAATTTAAGACATAATACAAATTCTATTCGCAAGACAAATAAAATGAGTAAAAAACTATTAAGAAAATGCACCAAAAAAAGTGGCCATTTCAATAAAATTTATTTTAAGCAAAAACCCACTCGCAGGCAAAAAACCCGCTTGTTAGTTTGCTGTGACTTTTGCGTCACAGTTTTGTCATTTGAAACAGCCTGCTGTCACTGTTGTGCTTTCACGAGCAAAAGCAACGCGATCGTTGAGATTAATCGCTTTAGTCATTATTTCTAAACGAAAAATCATGAAAAAACTTAATAAGATTTTCTTTGATTGTTCCAAAAAAAAAAAAAACAGAAAAATCCAACAAATAATGTAAAAAGCAAACGAAAGTTTCTAAAGTTTTTTTGCATCAGCCTTTCATTGAACGGGAATTAACTTGGCTACAGCGCAAGTCCCGCGCAAATTTGCAAATTTTTCGGGTCCATTAAAAATCGTGACGAAGTTTTGTACTTTTGTGAAATTTGTAGCAATCCTGGATTTGCAAATTTTGGTCAAAATAAACCAAAAAAAAAAAATTCCAATCAAAACTCGAGCAAACGTGCCAGTTGTAAAAATCACGCTTCGAGCCAAGTTTACAATGGTTACGGCTACGAGTGATCGTGCAAAGATTTGGCAATACGAAGTTTTTACTGCTGCTGCTGTAATAGTGATGCTGTTACCGTGTTGGATTGTTTTTTTTTTTTTTTTTCAAGAATTAGTTGCTGCAGCTAATTGTAGCTGCAGGGGTTAAAATAAAAAGTCAAATTCGTCAGCACGCAATGCAAAAGCAGACACAGCTGATCTTCACCAAGATCTTCGCTTGAATCGATCTTGGTAACGACGACAACAACGACAATGAATCGATGATTTTGCGTCGACACGCAGCAGCCGATGAGTAACGGCGGTTGAAGTCACTTTTTAATTTAAACGCCTTCATTGCGCTTTCATGCAGTTAGCAGCAGCAATTGTTGCTGCAGGCCAGCATGATCACTCGATCGAACGACATTGCTATGCAATTTAAAGACGCATGCAAAAATAAATCTATAACTGCAAGCGACATTTTTTGTCGCAGCATCATTTGTTGTAAATGTTCGCGATCGCATGTAACATTAGCACAATCGAAGACACTCAATCAAATTCAAGGCGATCGGCGATGGCTGTCAAACTACATTTAAAATTATGCCGATTTTGGAGACACACACACATATCTGCTGGGGCATACAGTAGTGGCTGATGTTGACGCATCCTGCTACGTTCGTTGCCAACAATTGAGATTCTTGGCGATAACATCTGCAGACACACGATCGGCGTTTTTTATTTTTACTTTTAAGAATTTTTTATATTTTGTCGTCATTTGGAAAGCACAAAAAAAAACGCTCGATAATCGCCAAAAGATCGTCAACGTCATTGATTGACCGACCAACGAAGCGAGCCGGCGAGCGCCGTTCACAAACTTTTATTTAGAACAAAACTTTCTCTTTGGCTGCAGCACGTGATTGTTCTGGTTTATATGCTGTTGTTGTTGTTGTTGTAATTTTCATTTTTTACGCCACAACGTCACCAGCATTTTCGCCCCAATGCTGTTGGTGAATGTGCCAAACCAAACAGTTTTCTTGCCGTTTCGTTCTTTGACTTTGACACGCGTCTCGAGACGTTGATCAACGATCAGCACAATAGCACTGATCGCGCTGTAAATCGTTTTTTTTTCTACTTCTTTTGTTGTTCACTTGCTTTCCTTCTCTTCACTATTTGTTACGCGCACTGTATTCTTTTTCTTCTTTCGATTTCAACCTAACTGATGTGTGAACGGGAAAGTTTGCGGTCAAAAGTGATCGTAAATGAAAATTGTAATCGATGCGATCACTTATTTTGCAGACTGAACGAGAAATTCCTTGCGAAAAAATTCTGTATATCAAAAGCGGTTGCTTTCTATTTTTCTGAATTTATACTGCAGATCACTGATCTCTATCAAATTCTGTAGATCGCAGTGTATGGGTATTGTGCATGCAAATTCTTTAAGCTTTTTATTGCTAATGTTTTCTTTTGGTATTGCTCTACAACACTGTTGCATGCAGTTCTTTCTTTAATGATGATTGATGGGCTATTAAAATTTACGAGACTTTAGCTGATAACTGCTGGCACCATTGCTGCTTAGCCTAACTACAAGGTCGTTTTTTTTCTCAAATGATTTTGCACAATGTAATTGATCTCTTTGTGTTCAGATATATACCACTTTTCAAAGTCATGACGGCCTTATCTTGATTATAGCGTTGTCAAATTAATTCAGTTCATTATACTGTGCATGTATCACGTGAACGTCTGAAAAGTGCCAATGTCACGATTTTCTCCTAAATGAAATGATTTTCTCCTTAAAAGTGCAATAATGAATTATGATATTTATTACTTATAGACTTGTGGCACTTTTATGGATTTCCAGTATTGATTGCATTTAATAAATTTTGGATCAGAAAAATTTGATATCAGCAGTGATAATCCAAATGTTGCTCATATGTCATGATTAACAAAAAATTCCAAAATTTTTACCGCAACCTCACAAGTATTCTTTTGAAGTTTATGGCACAATGACAGGGAATCATCCATATTTCTTTTACAAAAGATTTTTTCTCTTCGATAATTGGAAATTTTTACCACCAATTTTGGCCTGATTTCAATTGTGATTTGTATTGATTGAAACAAAACTTCAGCGAGGTGGATAATCAAAGAAAACGCTCAATGGTAAGAAATCAAGATGTGGCCTTGTGCAACTTTGCAACATCAGTGAGTAATTTTCCGATTCCGGCAACGAGAAAATATTTTTACTGTGAGAATATGGAAATGGATTATAACGCTTTGGTGCAAAATATACTAAACCCATTTTAATAATCTCTTTTTAAAATAATATATTTGTGATAAAGAAGGTTATTACATACTTTTTTTGCAAAATCCTCACAAAAATTGTATTTTTTTTAAAATGCTTTATAATAATAAATAAATGTTCACTACGAGTACATGTGTCAAGACAGAAATATAAATTTTTTAAGTGCAATATCTTCACACGAAATGACTGCTTGTCAGGAAAAAATAATTTTTGAAATTAGAAATCAAACATTGTCAGAGTTGTTGCACGTGTCTGTAAGAAGTTTGCAAAATTTTGAACTGCTTGAAAAGAAAACCTTGAACAATCCGACATAGGCACAGCAATAAAAATAACAAAAACAAATTGGAATTTGCAAGATCATTGCAAAAATTGATACCATTTAATTAATGGACAAAATAATAATAGCGGCCAATGGGTTCAGGCCATATGGTACACAGCAACATCAACAATAACAACAGCAAAAATTATTAAATAATAGCAATAATAAAAACAACAAACATTTAGCAAATCATCTTTTAATTTCCAGACAATTAGAAACGAACATCTAACAATCCATTCATCCATCTATCTACTCATTCATTTGTCTAACTGACGTTCTTACTTAGCATGCAAACATTAGAATGACGCTATGCAGCATATTGATGCTAATGCTGCTGCTGCTGCTGATACTGTCAATGCTGCTGATGCTGATGAATCTTGCAATTATGGTGCGGACCACCTTGAGCGTTCCACCATTTAAAACTCGCCTGCTCATGCAAGAAATGTAGGATTGAAGCCGCTGCTGCCGACACCCCAACGAAATAGTTGCATTGCGTTCGTTGTGCGATCACCGAGAGATCGGTCGATCGAAGCATTCAAAGTGTCAATTATGCTGCATAGCATGCAGTCAGCATTTTGATGACGAAGGTGGCGCGCGATGATGATGTTGATGGCGGTATTAGGCCGCAACAAATTGCAACTTAATTTGCAATAGAATTGTGCTGTAGAACACATTAAATAAAAATGAATTACGATCGTTGCTTTGATCTTAGTAGTGATGAACGAACGATTGCTGTCTGTATCGTTTTGATTGAATTTGATTGAAATGTTATTGAAATAACAACATTTTGCTTGCTTGAGGCAATTTCATTTTTATTTTTTAGTTTTGTATTGTTTATTGCTGTAGTTCTTGTATTTTTTGTGTGCACTAAATCGTTTTTTATGATGTCAGTTTGATTTGAAACATACATTTTTTAATTAGCACGTACAAATTTTTAGACAATTAGGGTTAAGTTAAATTAAAAGAAATAAAAGTAAATCAAGGTTTACCATTTTTGTTAAATTATTTAATTATTTTAATTAAATTATATTTAAACATATTTGTTCTTTAATTCACTCCATGTTTTGGGGTAAGTCAGTAAGAAGGTCACATGCTTTTGGTTAAGCGAGTAAAACGAGACCTAAATAACGTACTAACAAACAAATGGCTCAAAAATGAAAGTAAAATTTCATTAAGAATAAATAGAAAAATAGAATAGGCTTAAGCTAAGTATTTTAATTTTTGACTGATATCTATCTCTTAAATAAGTGCTAGCAAATGTTTTATTTAAAAATAAAAGTTTATTTCCTTACTTATTTAAATGTTGCTCATACGTCGCAATAATCAATAAACAACCGCAGTTTGAATGGCTTTCTTTAAGTTTCGATGTCATTTGGAGGAAAAAAAAACATTTATCGTTTGCAATTACATAACTTTCAATTTTAATCGTTGGCCGTTTCGTCACTATCCATATTTTCAGACAAATTGTATGTCAAAATCTAAAAATACATTTTAGCACTAAAGGACTGGTTTTTCCAAAAGGATTTACATGTGGAAAATTATTTAGAATATTGCTGATACTATTGAGCAAATGACAATGATATTATTGAGCAAATGACAGCGACGACTTTTACCCATATAAGTAGTAATACAAAACAATTTTAAGCCGAAAAACTATTAAGAATTAAATGTTTCTCATACGTTAAGGTTAAGAAAAAGTACAAAAGTCTGCGAGTTAGGCTGTTTTGTTTCAGCTTCGAAATCATTTAAAAGAATTAAGTTTATATTATATGCTATCTAGTTATTATTGTTTGCTAACATTGTCAGTTTTGATCAATGGCCTTTAAAGGGTAGAAAATCAGTATATGCAAATAACTTTATGCTAAAATATTATAAAATCAAGTTTTGCTAGTTTTATTCTCAATTCTTTCCATTTTTTTTTTCAAATTTTTAAGGCAATAAAAAGTATCACCTCTGGCATAAGATGCTGTGCCATAATCTTGCTGTTTGTTTATGTTTCATTCATCTAAACTGTCAGATTTTTAAAGAATTTATATCAATTTATTCTTTTTATTGCATTCTCCAAATTAAGTTTTAATGAATGAAGCTCTCATGCTCATGATTTTATTCTGTTTTTTTTTTACAGTTTAAAACGGTGCTCTTAGCATTTCTACAGCACGCATGTGTCGCTGCTGTGTATTGAGGTTACCTCCTGCGGTATATGACAATTTAACTGCTCAATATTCTCAACGTCGCAACGTTCAACGAAACGTCAACATTTCCTCCCGCTGTTTTGCACAGCACAAAATATTTTTGGGTAACAAAAATTCAAAAAATTTAAATTTTTATACTGAATACTGATGAGCAGCATGGGTATAAGAAAAAAAGAAGAAATAACAAGAAGCAAACGCTGAAAACGAGAGCAACGCTTTGAAGTTCAAGCAATTCTCTCAAGGAAATTCCAAGTGTTTTGACAAAAGAAATTCATTATTTTTTGTTGACTACCAGCTGCTCAGTGAACTTTCAAAAAGTGCATTCACCAAAGGATATAATTATTGCCATTAAAGCTCATTAGTCACATGATCAGCAAATTCAACGCCGAAAATAAGCAAGCAAGACATAAATGCTGCAATAAATTGTATGCTTTGCAGCAGGCAACAACTGACGATCGTGCAACTTACGTGTTGCATAACGTCACAACGAAGCGAAGCTTTTAAAGTTCAAAGTAACAAATACCAACAATAACTAACTAAATGACTGACTGACAGATGCTGCAAGAAAGCCGATAAAGAGGCCGCCGCCGCCGCTATCTGCAACAAAGCCGCTAAAGGATCTGCCGCCGTGCTCATCTTGAAGTACTTTTTCTTGTTACTTGCGTATGTTATCGCTTAAAGCCACGCATGCGTGCCGCAAAAGTGGCTTGCGTACTCTTTGATTCATTATCACAAATACGAAGTGAATACGCCAGATAACAACAAATGTTTTAAGTTTGCAAGCAAAAGATAATGCATTGCCTTTCGCCAGATGTCAACGCAAAATCTGTTGCTGAGTGGAAGAGTCCTGAGATTAAAGTTTATTATGTGACTAACTTTATGAGTTCACTTCGCCATAATTTTTGGGAATTCACTAACGCGATCTGCTGTCGCTGTTAGCTTAATGAAACGCCATAAATTTCGATGGCTTAAATTTTTATAAAATTTATGTTGGGAATTTTATTTAGTAGGGTGGAAGTCTTCATTTTTTACTGCTTCAACAACGGTAAGTGAAAGTGCTGCAAGGATACTTTTTTTCGGTATTTTTTTTGGTAGAGAATAAAAAAATGAAAGTGAAAATTCAACTTACAAATACATCAATGGATAATTTGAAGTTATGTTCATCCAATGATCTTGTGAAGAAAATTCAATTGTGTGTAAAATTACCTGCAATAAAACAGAAAAAAATATTTAAATATATTTATATATTTTGTTTTCAAATCATTGGTTTGCAAATTATTCTTTATAAAACATATCAAAACTATTGGTATATTAAACAGGACCACTTTCTATTAAGCGATCAAGATTCCCCATTAAGCGATGCACTTGAAGCAAAAAATAAAACAAAAATAATCAAATAACAATCTATTACTGTCAAATTGAAGACATGTCTCACAAATGTTACAATATTGTTAGATCATAAATAAATAAATACCGAACAACAACAAGAAGTGTAAGTATGTGTAACTGACAGGCGTTTACCTAGTATGACGCCTCATTTACACATTAACAACTTTTTTGTTGTTTTTTTTTTTTTGATTTTTTTGAATATTTAATAAAAATTATATCCATTTAGATTTCCATATTACAACCGCATTCCATATGTTCGATTTAACTGACGACGGACAACGATCGTTTATGCCGCACTCCGATGCGACACCGCGTGAAAAACATTAACAGTTTATTGTTTTTATTAACTTGGCTTATTACATAGACGTACTGTTAACACATGCACACACACACACACACGCATACGTGAATTTTATTCAAAATTCGATAGTTTCAATCAGCAACCCCGATCTGAGTCAGTCAGTCAGTTGGGTTACGCCACGCTGATCGCATTTTTGTGTTTTGTGGTGCTTTGATTTCTGGTTTGAATATTTGGCTGTGATGTTTTATCAGCTATGGAAACTATTTGTAACAGCTGATTTTTTTTTTTGGTTTGGATTTTTCGTTATAACAAATATTTAATTATAAAAAATGCTTGTCGATTTATTATAAAAACATACTACACATATTTTTTTTTCTCTCTTGCAAGTTGTGCTGCAACTTTCTATGTTGTTAGCATTTTTTTCTTACTCGTAAGTTTTATCATAGATTTGATTACATATATGTAAAAATTTTAATGAAATCATTTTGGTCATGTGAACATTTATTTATGGAAAAAGTAAAAAATATGTAGTGAATTAGATCAAAGTAATAAAAGGTGCTTTTTTTTAAGAGAAGAAAGCTCATTCTTCAGCTGGTTTTTTATTTATCTCTGCTAAATTACACATTTCATACAAGTGTGAATATATAGATGAATTATGATTATTGAATTATTATTATATGCTTTTTCTCTTTTTTTTTAATACATATTAATGAAGTAGGTTCCTGGCAGTAGTAGGAGTAGTTCCTTTTTAATATCATCTAACTAAAATGCGCGGTATTTAAAAACTATAGGTTTTTAAAACACCTGCTTGTTTTACTTAGGCTTGAGTGGTAGACAAAATCTGTACGTGAGACAATGAAAGTAAATAAGTCAGAGCCACCTATTCGGATAGTCGCAACTTAAAAATTTCAGAGAAAAGATTTCGCAAGCACTAGCTCGACTTCTGAAGGTGTATAGTAGACTGAATCGAACTACATGGAGCAAAAAAGTCAACTAAAATATTTGAAAGAGCTAAGTCTAAATTTTTGCATTTTGTGAAGAAAAAAAGTTACAAGCAAAAAACAAGCTTTTTTTTAGGTAAAACTGAAGAACCAAAACCGCATCATGAATGTCACTCCGATCGCAAAACAAAATGATGCAGAAATCGTTTTTAAGAGTCCTTCTAGTTCTAATGAGTCAGTAGCACTGACGCCATCGGGCTGAAAAAACTTTCGACCCGGTCTAACGTATCCTTTCATACCTGCTTGCCGAATATTCAATTCTTAATATATTTCTTCATTCGAAATAGCTCTCCATCTGTCAGCAACTACTATATAATGATAGCTCAGATGGTTCTACATAGAGGATGTTTGAACAAAGTCTTTTGTTTTAACAAATTAAGCGCTTTAACAACAAAAATAAGCTCAAATTGCCAAAGTTGGCTTAGGTGTTTTCTTTTCTTTTTTTTTTCAAAATAACAAAAATTTTATTTCAATAAAAAAATTTTTTTTTTTCTGAACTTTATGAAAGAAAAAAAACCGACTGAAGCCAAGTCCATGAAGATGATATTTTAAAAAATAAAAATGTTACAGGAATGAGCTTATTTCCTCAATTTGTAAGATAAAATTTAACGTTTTGGGCATTTCCTGAGGTGCTCGGAGACAATACGTCTACATTTGTGGCTTGAAACACATCGAACATGTTAACTTCATGTATTCAATTGCAAGTTTCAACTACTTATAACATAATAAAGGAAGTCATAGTCATGATTTCGACTACAACAAATTTTAATATCAATTAAGTTATTGTCAAGTTTTAAATTTGAAATATTCTATGTAATAACGGAAAAGGTGTGCATTTATATCCGCCACAAGTGCCTCCACATGTAATCGCAAATACATTTGTAAGCAAACAATTCACCATATAAAGCGCATGTCAAAAAATTACAACAACACCAACAAAATGAAAATAAACCCAACAACATTTTGACATTTCATTTCTACCTATGCGGCGGCACTACCAAACCAATTCTTTTCGTTGCGCTTTTGGCCAGGTCAGGTGGTGGGCGTGCATATGGCTGAATTTAATTGAAAACCATTGCATTTTTATTGGCCCCCACTTAAAAGTCAATTTCACACAGAGTACCTATGGTATACACAAATTCTGTGTGCAATGAAAGCAAATTCGATTTTTACTCAAATTGAATTTAACATTTCAATTGACTTTAATGTTGCGTTTTATTGTTTCGATATGTTGAGTAGGTCTTACAGAGAGTTCTTTTGTCTTATGTGTCGCTTGCATAGGCAAACCTCCAGCTCAATACGCCAAAAGTTAACTGTCATTTCGTGGCGCTGTCAACAATTGCGCCATATCAGTTTTAATATGTGGCACACTACTCCATTGCAGCTACAACCACACAATGAAAACCAAGCACCAACCAATCTCATCTGGCCTAAGCAATTTTTATAAAAATTCAGTAATGTTTTTGTGTTCAGCTATAAATTTTAATTTTTTCTATTAATAAATCAACATTTTATAGTTAGGTCGCAAAAGCAAACTACTAATATGTTAACTGATAGTTCGACCAAATTCTTTCTTGCCTTATACAGCTTTCATGAGCATAATTATGAAAGAAAATTAAAATCAAACAGGTTTTATCAACAATATTTTAGGGGGGCACAGGTATGTATTTTTATTATAATCTGCTCGTAATTTTATTAAATGCAAATTTTATTTATTTATTAAAATATTTTATTCCTAAGCTGTCAGCTGTCCACTTCAGCTTAATATGTTATAATATGCGGGCATGATGTGATATTTTTGTACTTTATGCTTATTATTAGGGTCAGCCACAAAAGCACAAAACTAAAAATAGCAACAGCATTTAAAATTAAACCTGCATAAAATTTAAATGTCAATTTTATTAAACGCATGCTACAATTTCCGCGCCACAGTGCGCAGTTGCTGCTGTGCCCTTACGCACTGTAAGCAAAGGACTACATTGAGGCGTGTCAGATTTGCAGGTTCACACTTTTGACACTCGACAGCAGTAATGCGAAGAGTCCTTGCTGAAGTTGTTGATTCGATTAGCATAAATAAATGCTGTAACAGTTGCTAGTGCTTGCTTGCGTTTGCTGTATGTTATATGGCGACATACAGTGGGCGTGAGATCGCTAAATGCGGTAAAATGTGTGCGATTTTTGATAAAATTCGCCATAAGTACAAGTTGCATTTCAAAAATTAGCTTGTGATATTGAAAATGAGCGATATCAGTTCTCGGACACAAATATATTTTTAGTATACTTGGATTTACTTAAGAACAACCAGATCGAATTCGATAATTTAGATAGCAATTTCAAGTAAAAACCAAAGAACGCTTTACTAAAGAAAATATTAAAGCAATTCAAGCACTGACAAAAAACAGCGAACTTTAACAAGTAGGGTGTTAGGGTGTTATAAGCGAGGACTGAAGCAAAAAGTAGTCGGCTTCAGTTAAGAGGCCCTGACATCTCCAATACAAACTTTCACTTTCAGCTTATTGTGTTCAAATACTCTATGACTGGGGTGGTCAAACGGCAGACCGCGTATCCATTGCTAGTCGCCGGCCTGTATGAAAATTCAAAGCATTGCTAGAAGAATGTGAAACAATATTCAAGAATATTATTCGATAAAAAATTGAATAATTTACATAACTTTGCTCCACTGTGCGAGGTGCGAAATGAAAGTAATACCACATGTTGATGCAGCGTTGTCCGTTGAATGCATAAACTAATCAGAACTATGCGCATGCGCTTTTAATAGGGGACCTGATTCAAATAACATCAACAGCAAATGCAAGAAAACTTAATCCGTGCAGCATGTCAAAGTATCGTGGCTTGCATGAAGAAGCAACTGAACGTTGCAAGAATTTATTGCATTAGGTTTGCAAATTAAAACGAATTACGCAATCACTGATGAAGACTAGCCACATTCAAAAGAAAATTGTGTTCTTGCTGCGTTTTGAACTTGAAACATCAAGATTCGCTATTCTCTCAAAAAAAAATATGAAAGCAAAAATCGCAAAAAACGTATGTTACATTCGAAGAAACATTTAAAATCTTAGCAACATTTCAAATTTTATTTTAGCAACATTATTAGTTTATGAAAAATTTCCAATCAAAGGTTGAATTCAAATCGGGTACCACCCAAAAACATTCATTCTTTTCAAATACATGAATTGTGCAAATAAATTTTTTTAAAATGCTCAAATTAACATTTGGAATTTTAGCAACATTTGAAAATAAAAACGAAATTTCAAGATACAACAAACATTTACATTAGATTAATGTCACTTGTTTTTGTTATCCTTGACCTCGATTTGTTTTTGTTGCTGTTGTTGTTGTAAGAAACATTAAACGCACTGCCAAGTCTTAAAAGCAAACTCTTGTTAAGCGCAATTTCAACATGTTGCAGCCACATTTGCTTAGTCCACCATTGATGTTGTTTGTTTGTTTGTTTGTTGTTGCTTTGGTTGTCGTCTGATTGCGTCTTGCGCTGCCCATGAGTTTGTTTTTCAAGTCAAATGCTGGACACAATCAAGATTTATTGCCGCTGATAAAGTATCACGCGCTTCTGCTTGCAACAACTACAGCACGAAAAAGAAAACAAGCGAAGAAGACGTTCTTAAACTGCTGCCAGCACAAAGGAAAATTCTTTTGACAACAACAACAACCAAGTGCAACAAAAAAGTATCCGCATAGAAAAAAAATTCAAAGCTTCGCATCTTCAGAGAACTTTCTGCATTGCATCTCAGTTAAGGGTGTAAAATATTCAGTTATTTTTTTTTTGGTACAAAATACCGATTACTTTCGTAGGGGAAAAATTAAAGTGTGAAATTATTCCAATATTAGCTATATATTTGAAATACATATCAATAAATGTTTGAAGCTCCATCAGTATATAGGCAATAAATGTGGGCTATGAGGCATAAAGCGGCAGTAAGTTTTGTTCTATAAATAAAATCGACTATCAAATTAGTCCTAAAACAAAATTAAAAGTTGCGCAGAAACATAAAGAAATTTTAATAATATAAAAAAATTTTCCAAAACTATAAGAAAAAATCGTCTCCAAGACCAATTTACAGGAAAAAATAAAATCTAAAAATTTCGATATCCGATATTTTTTTAAACTAAATTTGATTTTTTTTATAATATTAAGGTTATTGAGAAAATATTACGTTTTGATGGAAATGTTTCGATTTCATGCCAACTTAGTTCATTCATATTGTAGGGCTTATAGTATCGAACTGCAGCACTCGAGACGTTGGAGGAATTTGAAAATTCATTTTGTACATGACGAGGGGCATCCCCATTTTTTACAGGATTACGATTATTATCTCTCAAATAATCTTTGTTTTTAAGGGTTCGACCTCTGGATCGTGATCCAATCAAAACTCACTCTGTTTGCTTTCAAGAATTATCACATTATCTCCAGAGGTTTTTGAATTGCATTTTCCTTATGAAAATTCGACCAAAATATTGCATATCTTTTACTGAAGTCTGCTTTTTCTATGATTTTTACTGATTAAATTTAATTGTAATTGAACTAGGCTGAAAACTGGCGCGCTTAAAATAAACCGAAAACCAATTGGCAATGCAAAGCAGTTGAAGAATAGAACCGAATCATTTGCTAAGCCATAACGAATTTTACCACCACTAGCTGCTGCAGCCCTCACAAATAAATGCATGAAACAACCAACCAACATTTTGCTAAAAGTATTTGAGTTGCTGTGCAACAAACTATTTGCAACATCGTCGTAATAAAATAACGAATATCTAAAGAATTTAAAAAAAAAACAGCAAAAAAAGATGAAGCAGCAACGCAATGCTGACCGCGAAGCACAGCCTGAGCAGCATATAACAACAACAACAAATAACTTAAACCGCAAAAAACCAAAAGAATAAGAACTTTAGCAGCGGCATCGTCGTGGTCGTCAGTTGCTGCAACTAGTTTACGAGCAACATGAAGATCATGCGATCAGCATCAACAACAACAACGCTGCTGCTGCTGCTAAGGTATGCTGTGCGTTTTTTTATTTCTCTGTTCTTAACTCAAAAACTGGTCGCTTGCTCGCTCGTTCATTTGGTCGCTTGCTGGCTGCTGTCATGAGACGTGATGCGTGGTAAACTGAGGCCAATGGCTGTTGCTGTATTTTTTCTACCGATGTTGGACGGTTACCTTGGTCTTGACTGTAAATATTTTCCTGAAGGTCATTGGTGATTTTTTTTGTGCTTCTTCTTCTTCTTCGTCAATCGACGACTTTTTTGCCTCCTCTGACAAACTGTAGAATTCAGCTAAGAGCACATAGGCACAAAAAATGAAGTCGTATTTTTACTTTACGAGTGAGAAAAACAACCAGCAACATTTCTGTTACTTTCGTGGTCATAAAGGTTATTATGATGATGGTGTACGTACGTACGTTGGTATTCCACTGGCAGGTTGTTGCTTTTGTTTTTTTTTTTGGCCCCAAAAAGATGCAGTATTTATTTTATGCAACAGCAGATCTATCTACATTTTTGTTTTGCAGCAAAGTTCCTAGCAAATGTTACTCTGTGCTGTAGAGCAGCAGAGAGCAAATTAATTGCAGATAAAATTTAATAAATTGTAGGTGTGATTTGAATCCTTTGCTTGTTCTTGTTTTGCTTGTTTGCTTTGTTTTTGTTGTTGTACTATATGTACATAAGTAGGCAAAAAGTCTTAAGCAGCAAAACTTTCCATCCATGTTGCTTTTGCTGTTGCTGTTGCTGTCGCTGTTTTGCAATTGCTGCTTTTGGACGCGTGTGTAATTTACAATGTGTCCACGAGAGATATTCATGTAATTTGTCGCATGTCTTGTTATTGTTGCTTGTTTTCACGCACTATAACAACAATAACAACAACAGCAACAGCAATAACAACAACTTGACATTGTCAAGTGTAATTTAAGATGTGCTCTTTATTTTATAATTTGTGTTGTTTTTGTTGTTGTATTTTGTTAAGGGAAATCAAGCAATAAATTTTGTAAAACAAAAACAAAAAAATTGTGTCTTTAAATGCAGCCTACGTTACATCGAATATTTTAAAAGGTTTATTTTAAGAAACTCGTAAAAATGTGAAAGTTTTCAGTTACGTAGCTGAGCGCTTAATGCAGGTAATTAATATTTGCTAAGTGCTGGAAGTCATATCTTTAAAGGACAAGGACAAAAAAATCTAGAATCTTATGAAATAAACGAAAAAAAAAATATTCAAAAGTAACAAATATTTAATATTTTTTATGTCGATCACTTTACCCCTCCAGGAAAAACTAACAACTGTGCTGGAAATTTTTGCAAAAATAAGTTCTGTTTCTGGAACTTATGTAGATCTGTATGTAGACTTGTGTAACAGAATGTAGACGATATTTCTGAGAAAAAAAAATATTAAAAGTACGAAGAAAAAAAAAATTACACAAAAATCAGAGACATGCGGAAAAGCAGCGCCTGGAATCGTTCGTTTTATCCACTATATATTTATGTTTTTTACAAGTAAAGCAGCCAGTCAACTAAGAGGCAGACGCGGGAATATGTTTATGTAGTCCATTTTTTTACATATTTGTAACATTGCAATTGTCAAATGCAGCAATATTTAAGTGGCAGATGTTGTTTCTCTCGTTTCTTATTACATAATCTTTATAATAATAACAATCTGCCTGACGATAAAATCACCTAAGGAGCTACATATATACAATATACATATCATAAAATTTTTAAAAGAAAATAATTACTTTTAAACGCAGCAACAAAAACGTCTGCCCTTTGGATTTATCTGTTTTTGTGTATAGACACATTTCTTAATATAAATGGCAGACGCGATAAGATTGTTTATGGTATCTTTTTTTACAGTTCTAAAGAGCTCTCAATTAATAACGGAGAGACCACGCAATGACAGAGTTTGTTCGTATTATTTGTATTACGTAGAACTTAGGCCACCGGCTCCCTAACTAGAAGTTTTTGTTTCGAAAAAGCAAAGAAATATCAACATTCCGTTTTATAGTGTCTATGGCATTTTGCGAAATAAATTTTCACATCTAAATTAATGCAATTGTTTTTCTTACATTTTCATTATTATTTACATGTCGTCTAGACAAGTTTTTTATAATGTTTTAAGCCATGTTTTGGCTTAACATTTTAAAAGTGGCTTAAGCCCACAAAAACCGCGCGAAAAACATAAAAAATGCATTTAAAATAAAAAATTCTGCTCATAAATTTAAGCCACTTTAATTGGCTAGAAAATAAAATACAGCGCGACAAACTCGATTTACATAAACTCGTAAATTGTATGAGCTAAAAAAAATCATAGCTGATATTATGTAACAGCAAGCATAAGCCGTTTTAGTATAAGTTTTGAATGTTCATTAATAAAAATCTTCTTAGAATTTTACATAATTCTCTTTCGGGCGCATTGGTGTTTCATTTCAAAAGTGGCGCTAAAAATAAAATTTTTTTATTTGGTTTGAGATTGCAATACTGATAATAACACTGAAAGAAAAGATAGTTAAGGATAGATAATATAAAAGGAAGCTAGCAATATGCCACTCCTATATTAGTGATCGTGAGATATGCATATAATGAATGGACTATTAAAACGATTTATTTTAAACACAAATAGAGTAGAAACAGGTATTTTATAATGAAATCAAAAATCGCCTCCAAGAATTTAATTTTTCTTCTTATGTTTTGTGTCTTTCTTCGTCTTCTTAGTAGGCATATTCAGCTCCAACGAATCACTATGCCGCCATAGCTTAGACACGATTTCACCCATTCATCTTAAAAGATTTGATGACTGCATCCAACGAGTTTTAAGCGATCTAAATCGCTTTTTCTTTTGTTTTTGTGGAAAAAATTATAGCTGAAAAAGATAATCTAAAGCTGACAATAAGAAAGCAATCGCATAGGAATCAAATATTTAGTGTTAGAAATTAAACAGCCAACAGCTTAGCCAACAGGGCTTCATTATTTAATAACGACAACAACAGCAAACATTAGAAGAAGAAGCACTAACTGTCAAATTAATTAATGAACAGTTATTAAGCAAAATCAGCTCGAGAGAGCAGTAAAAATATAAAAAAAATTTAATATTTTCTTTTAGTAATTTAATAAAAATTTATGACTGCTACTTTAGAAAATTTGTTCGAAAAGCAAATTTGGACAAAATTTCTGTATAAAAGGGTTGCTACTTATACATCGGGATTGGCTTTATTGTGAAACAATAACATTTGGCCTCATCTCATATTGAAAATAACAAAGAGTTTTGGGTGTTTATTAAAGTTCTTTTGAGTTAATTGCTTAAGAGAACTTGCCGATTAGTTGACAATTGCATTTGGAGTGCCCCAAAAAATAGCCATCAATAAATACAAATTATATTTTAATTCAAATAATTAATTTCCATACGAACATAGGTCTTCATTTAAATGTAAAGTGGCCCAAAAATAAAAAGTGAATAAGGACTAAGGACACCTAACCTTGTACTTTCAAGAAGTGTTTTCCAAAGAAATTGCGCCCAAAATTTGACACCCGGACATTTTTCGGACATACACTTTGTAAACTTTTCCTTTGAAATAATCTCTCAACAATCCAAGTATGTAAAGGTACACTACAGAAGTGGAGCTCAAAATTGAAAATTACATGATATAAAAATGAATTTAGAAAAAAGAGCCTGGAGCCCTGTACACCTGTAGTGAAATTTGATGGAGGAATACCGAATATCGCAAAAGATACATATGGTCCTAAGTCAAGGAAAAAGTTGCAATATATCGAATAGCGTCCAAGAACATCGATAAAATCGATTTAGGTTGAGAAGTATCAAAATGTAGAAAATAAGTCAAAAAGTATGGTGTGATATTGTAAAGAATCGAAAAAGAAAATAAAATTTTAAAAGAAACAGACGATGAAAACCTCAAACTATCGATTTACGAAAAGTTCGATAAGAATACCGAATAGTACAATTCAATCCTTTCGGTGTTTTCCCTTACTTTTAATTACTTTTCGACTTTTATTAAATTGTTCGATATTTTTCAATAAATATCAATTGAATAATTAGTAAATAAATAATTGAATAATTTAGTAAAAGTCGAAAATAAACAAAAAGTAGGGAAAAACATCAGAACGGCGACTTTTACCTAAATTTTTGTTGCTTTATTTTTCCCGAATTTATCTTCTAAGTTGTAGTCAGACTTTATTTGTCAAAATCTGTTTAGTATATCAGACCATTGCAACTAGCGGTCATTTTATATCAGACTGAAAAACTTGAAGATGCTCCTTTTTAAAAGTAAAAAATTTTATAAAAAAATTAAATTCACTAAAACTCTACGAAGAGTACTCTGCTCAAAAAAAGTCACAAGCTCAAATTAATGAATCAACATTAGATGTATGTTCTCTCTCTAATTTTTTAATTTTTTTTTTTTCCAAAAGTCCAAAGTTGTTGCCCGTCACTGCATAATGGGATTTAAAAACCACTCGTCATGGCTCATTGAATATTTGAAGTTAAAAGCGCATTAAAATTTGAATAACTTTGTTGGTTGGATTTTTCATTGCTTTGCCTTTAGCTGGCGTAAATCCCCTGCGTTGCCTTGAAATTTCAATTGATTGAAAGCATTTGCTTATCAGTTTGATTTCGAAAAGAATGCACTTTTAATGCATTTTAAGAGAGAAGCCAACAAAAACAACAATAAAAAATAGGTCAAGTCAGAAACATAAGCGTGGGTTGACCCAGAATAAAAGTTGACTTTACTTTTACTTTTTTGAATACCTGAATTCGATGCCGGTTCTTCTATGGCCATTGCTATCACTGTGACTGTGACTGTGACTTTTTGGAAGTATTTACCCACAAATCACTTTAGATTTGAAGTATGTGCTCTCACAGTTTTAGCATGAAATTTAATTTTTTTTTTTGTATTCTTTTTATTCGGTATTAATTTCACTTTTTGAGGTCATAAATAAATTATTTGTAAATCCGAACTCATCAACGTTGATTATAACTACATCATCTTTCTTTGGTTGTTCTTAATGAGCAGCTCCGTCCCAAGCATACACTTTGTTCACTTGGACATTAGAGGGTTTTTCACAGTCACACCAAAGACACAACAATCCATGTGAGCACTTCAGTGGTGGAAGTGTTCATAAAAAATCATTCATTCTTTGCTTTTAAAGCAGATGACGCTGTCTGTCATTTGATACAAAATTCCCGAAAAAAAAAAATAATAATTATACGTTTAAGCAAAGCAAAAGCATCAAAAGCCTTTTTTTGTAGTTATTCACATAGTACCTGAGTCATGAGTAGGAAAAGCATTTTACCTTTTGAATTTCTGCTAAAGGCAACTTTATAAATGCGTTCATTCGGCCTTCAAGCTTTCATGTCCTTGCCAAAGGTTTTCAAAGCACCGAAGTCAAAATTTATAATAATTGTATTTTCAATATTTACGGTAAGCTGGGGCTTAATGGGCATTAAACTTTAAAGGTCTTCACTAAAAATTTTTAAATTTTTTTGAAATCAATATTTTTTTGTTCTCCAATTCAGAGATCACTATGGGTTTTATTAAAAAGATTTTAATGCATTTCAATTCATTTCAGCTGTTTTGTACACATATTTTCCAAAAATTTTGCGATATAGTCTACTGATCTTCTGACCATAACTGAACTTAAATTTAATTTCACTTAATCAGAAACTGCGTTAGTGAATCAATTTTATTTTTTTTTATTCGAAATGTAACGTGCTTATACAATATGAGCAAAAAAAAATGCATATTATATGTACGACTTTAAAAATAACATAATTTTACCTAAAACCATATGTACGCCACTTCACCCTATATCTACATTTGGCGGCGCAACAATGCTTCGAACGCAAAAAAATGTTGCCAAAAAATGTTTACCTGCTTGACATCGAACCGGAAGCGTTCGTTGCTGACTTTTGGAGCCTGAGAAACAACCGAAAGCATAAAAAGTAACCCCCGCAAGAAAGCGAAGAGCAGCTTAAACAATTAAGGCATTTTTTTAGACGAAAAACCTTTTTGGATTTTACCTTGGAATTTGAAATTCGAGCCGCAATGAGTAGCTACTGCGGTAAGGAATGTTTGCAAATTTGCACCTGCTCTTTCACAACGTCACTTTGTTTGTGCTGCTAAAGGTTTATTGGCACGAAAGGCTTAAGTTGCAATATTGCAGCTGTCAACATGCACAATTTGCTTAAAAGCTTCAAATTAAAAGTTAAAGTTTTTTTTTTCTTACGGAAAACTTAAGCAACAAAATTAGTCTTAAAATTTACTAAGAAGTCTTAAATAAAAAATATATAAAAAAAGTTTTTAGAAGTCTTTTTTGTAAATGCGAAATCTGTTTCTAAGTGATAACTTCATAGGCTTGTAATCTGCGCTAAATAATATGCACAATATCAACCAATTTTTGCACAGCACCGATCTGTTCCTAACTAACTCAACCTCCATTATTTTTATATATTGTTAAGCTAATGTTACGAGCAGTCAGTTTCAATGCTTTCGAAATCAATCAGTTTTTAAAATCGTGCAGCTACGAAAATATCGGTCAATAGTTCAGTTAGTGCAGAATTTTTTTTTTTTTTTTGAACCAAATGCTTTTGTTTATTTCCAGCTAAATATTTTTAATAAGCGCGAGTATTTCTATGCTGATTGAAAACTTCAACGTTTACGTTTGCTCCACAAAATAGAAAAACATAATCAGTTTTTCCGTGTTATTATGCCGCTCACCTAAATTTTTCATATTCTTAAGTGCTGTTCGATCAAATTATATTGCAACCTGCTGGCACTAACCGCGTGTGTTTTGCTGCTGCGCTGTAGTACATACAACAACGATGTTTTATATCGATATTGCTTGTTCGATTAATAAGCAATTTCTAATTGTTTCAATGATCTTCTGTCTTGTGTATAAAGCAATGAAGATCACTGATCTTTAACTTCAATTAGTAGATTCATCTTTTCCCATTTTATTCTCTCTTGTTGATTTACTGCTGCTCGTTGGTTATTGTGGTTTGCTTGTCGAGTGCGTTAATCCCTATTGGCCTTAATATCAAGATGATCTTTTTTTACTTCTTTTTGTGTAACATATATCGATCATGCTGATCGTGCCAAAAGAAAGCGGGTCAACCAGTCCCAACACGTAGCTCATTAAAACATAAAATTAGATAATTTTTGACGGTTGCGCCCCATATACATAGATATTGCTACTGCTACTGTTGCTAAATCGAAATTGAGCTCACAAATACATATATAAAAAAAAGATCAATGCGAACTGAACTTAAGCCATTTTGTCGCACTTTAATGAACTTAAGTTTTGTTTTTTATTCATAAAAAAATATTAAACTTTAGGCCAACTTGAGAAAAGGCTACATATCAGTAGCTCTTTTTTTCTTGATTTGCATTTTAATTTCAATTAATGCCAGCAGCAATTGTTGCTCAGTATATGGTGCGCCGCATTTGTTACGTGCAAATTTTTTTGTTTTATTTTTGGCGTGTTCTTTCCTAAATTGCTGGCTATTGTTTGCTAAATTGCTGTCTTCTTTGGCCAAGTGGGCGTGACTGCTGATACAAAAATCTAAAAAGTGAAAATCTGTCATTATTGCTTTCTAAATGTTGACAGTAGAAAATTTGTAATTAATTAAATTGAAATATAACAGTAAAATGTATCAAATTGCAAATATCATTTGTCAAAATTTGCATTTTTTTTTTTTTTTTTGTATCTTCTGCCAAGATGACGTTAATGTATTTCTAGATCATTAATACAACCAATGATCGATGGCGTGTCGTTTTATAAAATGATTTTCTTTATATGAAAATGATGAAATTTTTAATTGGCATGGAAATTAATTTCTTTTATTTTGCTTTGTATTGTTCTAACCACTGTGTGTTTATGTTAAGCTTTCTAAAAATTAATTATTAGCATTTGTTAAGCCAGTCAATATCCACATTATGTTATGTACATACATGGCTCTTAAGATTTGTTTTTTGAATAAGCAGTGAAATACATTTCAAAGTGCTCGTAGTAAATGTTAGCTCTCTAAAGAGAACTAATACAAACGAAGTGAGCTCAACTAAAAAGGACGTTACGAACACATAGACACATTGTTCAAATTAAGCATTTAAATGATAGAAACAGGAAGAAATTTTCTTGAAAAACCGTTTGGAATTGTTAGAGCAAAAAAAAAATATTTTGTAAATATTGGAAAAAAAATGTATTTCCTAATTTGAATGCATAGTTTAGATAATTTAGAATATTTTTGTTTTTCTAAAACATTTTTCAAAATTTTTAGCTTTTGCGCTAGTGATAAGCAGTTTTGGTCAAAATTTCACCAGCTATAATTTTTATGTCCTAAGCTATTAATTTTCAGTAATAAAAAATTAAAATTTCTTAAAATTGATCATATATTAAGAAAAATATTTTTTTTCGCACCTTGTAGATGCATCATCAGTTGAGTGACATGTGGAATTTCTCACACTCCTCTAAAGCTCCAAAATTAATCTTTTAATCGATCGAATCATTTACAAGCCTAAAACGATTTCTGATAGCGCTGTGACTAATGCAAAGATATTGCGATTTATTGCCATTCGAATTGACTTCAATTAAGTTGATTTTAGTGATGGAACGTATAAACGAAGCAAAGCGAAACAAAGTCAGGTTTATTGTTTAAATTAAATTATTGTTATTTCAACTTTTGAACAAAAAAGAAATAATAATTTTTGCAAAATACCACAGCTAATGATATACTGGGTCGATTGCGTAAGATTTCAAATAAATTGCCAAGAAAAAAAAAAGAAGATTTTTAATTAAATGTTAAGTCAGTAAAACCAAAATCATTATTTGAATATCTGATGAAAAATAAGAATGGAATCCAATTGGAAACTAATTTAATTTCTTCGCAGTTTCTTTCAAATATTTATGACACAATGGAATTTTTCACTGCAAAAAGTATACGACTTTACTTAATCTCGGATACCGAAATAAAAATTATTCGTATGTGATTTCTCATTCTCAAGCTGTCAGCAACCCAGAATAGTGCTTCTGGGAGCGAAAGTGATTTTCAAAACCAAAGAACCTAGTTTTTTTTCTCAAAACCTTCCAATCAATAAAAAATGTTCTGACATGAAATGGGAGGACAAGCGGCGGACACAGACTTGACAGGATGCGGAGCTAACGATGCAAAAGGGCCTTTTGACTTAAACTTTCTCACCCCTCATTAGTGAATACTTTACAACTTTCGTGGTAGCTAAATATGCATTTCTTATTAGGTAAACAGATTTCACTCGAATCAAAAGGCGGTTGAGTTGTGGTTAAAATTTAGTCCGTAAATAATCAAAAAATAGCTTCAAAGAGACAAGCTCCTGGGTACTACTTGGATACAAAAAACAACTTATATATTCGTTTTAAGCATACTATCCAATATATTTTCAGTAGACATCAGATTCACAATAAATTCTCGGATTCCAAAACGAACAGCGCACAGTGGGGTCAAAAATATAATAAATTTTGAAAATGAAATTTCACAAATTCGTTTATTTCTCTATAGGTACTGAATTTTTTTTCTTGTTGCTGTTATTTCAGTAATTTTGTAGGAATAACCTTTAAATTTTTAAAATAGAGTTAACATTTTTGCTGCTGTTGTTTAAATGGGAACAGTGCTCCCTTAATTTCAATTGATATCATATAAAAATACTTATTAAAGGCCCTATTGCGCAAAATTGAGAATTTAGTTGAGCAGAAAAAAGAAAACTCGACCAGGTTGCATACCAGAAATGCCACGGCTAAGCATGCGATACTCTTCAAATTTTTTTGATGTGGCCTGCAACTTTTATTTGATATCGCCGACAATTCAATTTTTTTTCTGCTGATGTGGCTGGTTTGCATACTTTACAATGTTGCAACAAGTAAACGTTTCACGGAAAATGTAACTGAAACAACAACAAAAATAACAAAGAGAACAGAAAACAACACAGCACTATGCGGTTTAAGTTCAAAAGCAGAAAATCATTTTCTCAGAGCCAACGAAAAGATTAACAAACAAATATTTAGAGTTCTAGAGCTGCTACTTAAGTCTCTTCAATTTGGACATTGAGTGGCGGCAGATAGAACGAATGGATATGCGGATGCGCAACAACTGGAGGTATTTGAGTTGCAACCAATTGAACTGCGAGCGCAAGCAGCAGCACCAACAACATGGAATTTCTTTGACTTTAATTAACAATGTCGATTGTGGGAATCTGGGACCCCAAGTGAAAAATCTTTGCAAAACACAAAAAACTAAAGAATGGCAAAAAATTATGAAGTGGCATCTAGCGATAGAGCAAAGCAAAAATGCGAACTAAACAATGAAAATCAGCGGCAAAAGCAGCTGATTAAAATTTGACGCATCAGCAACAAAACAAAAAAAACTAAAAAGAACATAAGAGTTGGATAAAACAACCACCATGGCAATTAAATCTTTCTATCTCTAGCGTCTTTTGACCTCCAGACTAGAGATAAAGTATCGACAAACTTGTAATGTTCCGTAATTAAAAAACATGCTAAGCTTTAAAGTATCATGGCATAGCGATTGTTCAGAAATATAAAATTTAAAAATTAAAGCAATTTTCCAAAAATATATGAATCCCTTATGCTTTACGTTTGCATATTAAATTTTCGTATCGTATATCAGCTTAATTCCTCAGCCCTGTTTTGGAATATACATATACAGTAATCGAACATCGACTTATTTTTAATTTGATTTATGAACAATATCTCTGAGGTGGGCTTCGAACCAATCAAACTTTCCCAAATTTGAGAAAAAATATACAAATACCTACATATATTTACTGTAGTTTGATATATCAGTTTAGGTCGACTTTTATCAACGAATCATGACGATCAACTTGATAGAGATGATTGCAAATTGTTTGCTCCAAGCAATTCCCAATAAAAATAATATCTTGAGAACCACAAAAAATACTATTCAACTAAAACTTATTAAATTATTGTTAACGTTTGTGTTTTATTTGGAGAGCAACTTTCAAAAAGTGAAACTTCGAATAACCACTTTTTATTTTTTATTTGCAGAAAAATTGTTAATTCTTGTCAAAATAAAAATGTTGTACACACCATTAAAAAGTCGAAGAAACTTTTTTGTATGAGTCACCTTTCAATACCTATGATTCATTGATTTCTAGATATGTGCGATTGAAAGTCATAGAACTTTGCGTCCTTGATACTTGAAATTAATTTATATTTTTCAGAAAAAAAAGACTAACAATCTATATGTTCCGAATAGATCGTGATGAAGAATTATAAAAAAATTAATTTATAAAAATCTAAAAATTGATTGTAAAAGCCGTGACGAAAACCCATGCTAACTATCGACACTGAAAATATTAGTACCTTTTAGTTATCAACTTTCGATATTTATCTCAGTCTCTAACTACTTAAATACGTTTGCTTAATGAATTTGCGAATTATTTAAAATTAGCGCAAAATTCATTTTAATTACAGGCTCAACTGTTTTGAAAAAAGCGCTAAGACACGCTGGGGCTGAGAATAAAAACTTGGTCGTGGAAAAGCAGCATGAAAAAGAAGTTAAAACTAAGGCTGAAAGAATTAGTTTTTTTCTTAGTTTTTTTTTTTTTTTTGTTATTCTTTCTTACTGACTTTCAGAGATGTATTCGTTTCCTGTAAGTGATGCCAAATTAAAGAGCTTAACGGATTATGATTCTTTTCTTCATCTCTACGTCTTCGGAACACAGATTGTATTAATTGCAAGTTGTACGATAAATTGCTTCTGTTTTGCCACTGATGATAAATTCAAATGACAGGATGTTGTTAGTTTTATTAAATTCACAATGAATTCTTGAATTGAAAAATAATTGCAATCAAGCGTTAACTTTGCAATAAATCATTAGAAATAATAGAAAATTTATCTATGAACAAAACAAAAAATCAGTAATTTTAATAGTGAAATTATAGCTTTCCTAAATTACTATAGCTTATCAGTTTGCAATTACATATTTTTTACTGTACCATTTTGGCACTTATCAGGCATACAGTTTTGTGGCGGATTTTAGTTCATAAACAATAGTAGGCTTTCCAACAAAGCTGATGTCTAACTAAGCTATCTAATATGAATTTTTGCATTACCTTATAAATATTCTAAGTAAAACTGTATGAAATATGTGCTAGTAAATTTAATCAATTACTATGCTATACAATTTACTTCAGAGTTTTGAACACTCTAAAAAAAACCATCATAATATCATTAGACCAAACTTAAATTTTAATCTTGGTCACTGTCATATTCCGGTATATAAATTTTCATCTTTCTCACATTCTTGACGTTCGGCTACTCTTTTGCTGCTACTGCGAGTAGATGTTGCTGCTGCACATAAACTTTTCAAATGCATTGCCAATTAGCGCCATACAAACTGTAACTAATTCGCAGATTCGTGGTTATAAATTAAACCTGAATTGCAATTTGTAGCAGCATTGCATTCCAAAACAACAAAAGCGGCGGACGCATAACTTGCAACATTTTAAGAGGCGTCAGCAACATTAGTGTTGGCAGCAATGGAATATATGACATTGCTACTTTTTCATACACACACACACACACCCAACAACATGATCGCAAGTAAAAATTAAGTTGCATGCCGTCACAAGAATCTTCGTCGCTGGTGGCAAATGCCTAACGCAGTCGATGACAAAAACCACAACGATCAATTGGCGGTCATATGATGGCGATAATGTCAACGACACATCATCAAAGTAACAGCAACAGCAACATTGTTGCTGGTGCTGCTGCCATTGGTGTTGCTGTCAAATGTTGGCGGTCACTAATTTCATTGCAATACGCAATAAATTCATAAGTTTACGTTGTGCGTTGCATTACATGTTATTACTTACGTAGTTTAGTGTTGCATGCTCCGTCGCGTCGTTGCAATTCTTGTCACTGGCTGTGCATTTGAATTTTTTGCAATGTCAGTGAAATTATTTCAAACTCAGCAGCAGCAATAATTGAATGCAATAAATATTTTTTTATTATTTTTTCTGATATTCAAATCGCATGAGAATTTTTTTTTTTTTTTTAAATGTGCGATCGCTTGCAAATGATTGCACGATAGCAACGACTAAATGAAACGAAATAATTTATGTTGCATTTAGTTAAATGCGAGTAGACTTTTTCAACAGTTTAAAAATAAAATAAGCGCGGAAAAAAATTACTTTGTAATCATTTCACATGAGTCCTATGCCA
Organism: Meiosimyza platycephala; assembly: GCA_963662105.1. Lineage (NCBI taxonomy): Eukaryota > Metazoa > Arthropoda > Insecta > Diptera > Lauxaniidae > Meiosimyza > Meiosimyza platycephala. The sequence continues at coordinate 2,164,530 of OY759211.1, forward strand.
TATCAGTCAATGCCGGAATTCTCCCAAGTGGGAAGATCGAATTTCGGCAAAGTTTGCATCTTTTTACCGATGAAATTAAATTATTAATTTTTATTTAAATTTGGAAATTATGTAAGCATACTTTTTGCTATCAAGTTTTAAGCAATTACTGAAAAATATTCAAACAAAGACTTTTACTCATTGTCAGAATGGTGAACGCTACAGCCAATTTGGCTAGGAATTTTTTATCATACACAATTTGCAGTATTTTTATTAACATTTTTTTTTTTTGTCAATTTTACCTACACCCATAAATTTCGAATTGATTGATATGGAATAGGTCAAAACACAACTGAACGCAATGATCGCACAAAACATATCAATGAACGCATACTACCCCAGTTCATTAACCTATCACCAGGTGCGGCGGCGATCGTCTTCATAGTCATAGTTCTCGATTACAGATCACTGATTGCCGACGATTCGCCGTTCGCGTAACCTTACTGTTCTCTCAAGAATTTTGCTGTAGGCTTCATTTTGTGGCAGCACACTGATATTTTGTTTTTTGTAGTTTCAAATGTAACGATTGGTAAAATTTTTGATTTTAATCAGCGATCCTCGCTACACCTTTCGTTGCTCATCAACGATAAGATAAACAATTGCATGTACATACGAATATCCGTATCGATTCTGATTTTAAGCTAACCGCTGGCTGGCCTTAAATGTAACCGACTTCTAATGTTTGATTTATGATAAATTAATGCTTACTGCCAACTGCTGGTGGTGAGGTCAAATATCGCGCTCGATCTCTTCCAACCAAAAAACGAAAACAAAACGAATGAACGAACATGTTGACTGTGGAGGGCTCAAATGAGTCCAATTATGGTGTCACTTGTTTTTGTGTTTGTTAGCTTTCTACGATCGTTAGATAGTTGAATCTTTTTTTTTGGTTAAAGTTAACTGTTTTTTTTTATTTTTGCTGTTGTTTTTTTTTTGGGTTCAGTTTAGCTGCAGGGAGTTCGATTTGATTACTTTTTGTTGCTGGTATATGATAGACAACAGTACCGTCAATTAGTGATAAGGTTTTTTAGTAAAATCTGTTCACCGGCAAAGTCATTAAACTAAAAATTAATTTTTTAGGTAACAGAATTTTGTTGTCTGTCATTAGCGCACTTAAGTGTAAGTAACAAAAAAAAAAAAACAAAAATTAACTTTCTCGTTCAGAATTTATGTTTGCTGAGTCAACTGCGTCACTTGCCATAACTTTAAATTGTCATGTTTCCATTTAATTGTATTGTTCTCAACCCACATGCAAAGTTACTGCTCTCTGCATATCAACTCTTTGCCAACACGCTGTGGAATGAGTCATGTGAATGGAATGCAACTGAAAGAATGCAAAAAGAGCAACAACTGATCACTTGAAAAGCAAAAAAAAAATGCTCACAATCGATCGAATTCTGTTGAAAAGTTTATCGTAAAAATTTGCCCAAACGTCAAGAAATTCGGGAACTGTGTCAGTGGTTGACAACATAAAACGGATGAAATAAATTAAAGAACAGTTAACGGTTTCTAAGTGGACTTGAAAACTACTTGAGTCAATGACTGCTAAGAAATAATACAGTCATTGCAAGAAGAATGTGTCCATAATTAATATCATGAAAACACAGTTTTTTTTATCAAAAGTAAAATGCATAATGGCAAAATATCGCTGAAAACTTAAGTGACAGATTTAAAATTTATGTTTTGGGTAGATAATTTTTTTCTGTTCAAGTATCTCCAAGAATGTATACCTCTATCACAGCACAATTTACTTTTAAAATGGGCAAATTGCGAGACAGTTAAAAATGTAGCCGGCCCGGAGCAGGCGTGTGGTTGTGAATATCGCTGTAGATGTCCAAAGGACCTTTCAACATCAACCACACGTTTAAATAAATAGAGCTATTTCTACACTTTACAATGTTTATAAGTATCTTAGGTAGTAACCATACATACACTATAAATATGAGTCTTTCCTTGGTATCAAAGTAATCATTTAAACAAAATCTTGAAACTTCCAATGTTTTCTGTACTTTTAATTTTTCAACAGAATTTTCCTCTATCTTATTATCATACAAAACTTGTTAATTATAATTTGTAATTTTTTGCTATTGATAGAAATCATTACAATTCCATTTTTTTTTTTTTTTTTTGCCTCAACTTCTGCTCTTTTCAAGTGTCAGTTCATTTTTCTTCAGAAATTGCATGCAACTCAACAACAGCTCGCATGTAATTTTCGCACTTGCAGTAAATTATTTTTAATGAATTAATGCTCGTAATTTCTATATTAAAAATAGACAACGCAGAATTATTATAATGAAGAAAAACAAGTTGCTGCAGCATGCGAGCAGAGCAACAAGAGAGTGAAAAACGGTTGCAGAAAAGTTGCAGCAGCACGAATTGGTCACAAATACACACACGAACAACAGTGGCAACATTAGCATGATAGCAAAATCTGCGCTTAGATTGCATGAAGAAGAGAGTATTCGCTCGGTTATCTGTTAGGGGGTGGGCAGGGGAGTTTTGGTGGGTTGATGGACCGCACTATGCTACATTCAATTAAGCTGCCAGCAGCATGTTGCTTCTATTTATAGCCATGTAATCTACCACACCATATGCGCTCGTCGCACCGTGCATCGAATTGGCAACATGCGGTGGCGGTGATGGTGGTGGTAGGCACAACTTCTTTGTGAGCGGTTGTGCTGTGCAACAATTCACATGCAAAATGGCAGTTTAAATAAAATTGTGGTTGTGCGCATGCACAACACACCCTGCGTCGGAATTTTATTCAAAAACTAAAAATAGCCACGATTGGCTGGATGGATTGCACTAATTGAAGCTAATAATAATGAGAGGCGATTAAAGTTAATGGGAAAGCTTTGAAAACAAGCGTCATCATATGATTTCTGCACTATAATGCTTAATTTTTGAAAACACCTGTAATATAAAAAAATTTCAATTTATGCTTTAGAAATACCTATATTTGCTTTAAATTTCTCAAAAAGTTTTGATTGATAGCGATAAAATATATATTTTCTCAGTTATCGCATCGCAATTTGTGTGCAATTTCAAAGTTTAGGTGAATAATAAGTTTTTACTTACTTAAGCTTCAAGCTTAATAGCTAAGAATACTATTAGCTGTAGTAGCTAAACGCTATTATTATGAATTCGAAAGACAGCGTGACATGATGAAGGTATACGTTCGTTAGTATAGTTTCTCAGCAAAAATATGCATTTCCAAAAATTAAAATTTTAAATCTTTTGATTTTTTTGTTCTACTGTGCAATTTAAAGTAACTCATACGTCACAAACGAAAGAAATTTATTGAAAGTTTTCTACGATATTTAACAATTTCAAAAGAAGTAGATTATAAACATTAAAATTAAGTAGCAAGGGTTGCTTCCAGCAAACTTATCTCTATACAACATATTGAAGGCCAAAGATCAGAAATCTGTTGACTGCTTTTATTTCGTTTCGAATTGACAGGACAGAAATTCAATACGAACAAAAGTTAAGAATTACATATGTAGATCATTTCAAAAGTGTAAAATGTTTTATTGTTAACATATCGCTTCCTATTGATCGGATAGTAATTTATGCAACACAAAAATTACAGACTATGAGATTTTATATAAAAAGGTTGTTTATTATTTTTTTTTAAATAAGACGCACCAATTGATACATAAAGCTTATAATGGTTAAACATCTTAAGTTGCAGTTGATTAACTTAAAAATTTGTAGTCCTGCGTTTCGTATATTTTTACATTGAAAATTTTAGCTCTCATATGCGTCACTTTTCTACAGTCGCCTCTTGGACTATTCGCGTCTAGAACATTTTGGTCAAATTTGTTTTAATAAATTTCCCCCATAACGAAACGGCAATTTGGCTCACTGCGCGTTCGCTCAAAGATTTCAGAAGAAAAAAATTCAAAATTCTAAGGCCACGTTTTGCTGCTAAGCAAAGAAAGATTTTTCAATGACCTTTAAAAATTGTTATCTTTTGCTTACATATCAGCCTTTAAAAAAGTGCAGAAAAACAATAACAACAACAATAGTAACAATAAAACCACAACAAATCATAGAAAGGCAACAAGCCAAAAAACAAAAATATTATGCAGAATCTTAAGAGTGCAGTCAGGTGGCAGCGCTTCGCTGAAGTTGAGATGCCAGCCATGAGATAAAGTGTCGTCCACATGGTAACACAAACAAACACACTTGTTTACACACACTGTTACACTTCGCCACACTCGAGATCGTCTAGCAGTTGTTTAACCCTTTAAAGCATAGATATTTGCAGCAAGAAGATTTTTAAATTTAGATTATTTTTATAAAGTCAAAGCAAGTTGCATTTAATCTTCTCTAATGTTAAATTACTCATCATCAAGTTCTGATTTTTTTCCAAACTATATAACAAAAATGGGAATAAATTAAACAAATGTTGCGTAAATAACCAACTGAAATCTACCGATAAGCATTGCATTGGATCCTTCAGGGTGGAAGGAAACATAGCTGTTCTAAATCATCATGGAAATTTTGTTTTTCAAGTGATTAACTAACATCACATTTTCTTATGGAATATTTTTTTTAAAAATAATTCCTTTATTTTCATATTCTTTGTTGCACAACTTTTGATTGATTTTATGTAATTCTCTTCACATCAAAATGGGTCAGATATTGCTCACAAGGGTTAAGTAACCTATGCCTATGTACTTTGCTTTGTTCAGCTAAGCATTAAAAATTTTAAATTCAAATTAAAATCAAAGTCAAAACAACAACAACAAAACGTGAAGATAAAGAACGTAAAGGGGTTTATAGCAATGAAGCACCAAGCACCACTTGAAAATGTTGTTACCAATGCGAGAGTGAGTGTGGAACAACTTAAGCGCGTCAAAATCAAGTGGCCAAGTAAGTGCTGGTCGTGGTTGTATCCACGTGAAGGCAATGCGCAGGCGCGATCGCTGAACCGCAGCAAGGTTGCAATGGAATGCCGCGACACAAGTGAGCCGTCGCACAAGTCAGAATAACAAATACCCAACCACCGCACAGCCGCCGCAATGACCAAAACCAAATCGTATGGTAATTTCCATGAAAATAATTAACACGAAAACAAAAAGTAAAAATAAATAAAAATAAAACAAATTTCGACAACTAAGTCATACTTTGTCTTTGTGGTCAACAACTTGCAAATATAAAAAAAAGTCGATCTTTCTTTAAGACATTCAAAATGAATTTGAATAAATAAAGTACATGGCAAACACAATGAGCTTAATATTCCGGAAAGAAGAAACTTCTCATAGGGTTGCCATTGATATCAATTTGGGTTGTACAACATCTCAAATGCGAGAAAATAAAAATTTTTCCACGCGCGACTCCTAAAAGTGAAACAAAAAAACAAGAAAAATTGAGTTAATTGCGTGGAAAATAGAATGAAAAACATGAATTGTGTTGATAGCATTTAAGAAGATTGCTGCAGTTGCTGCTGGAGTTTCTGTTTCGCCGCTTAAAAAGCGCTTACCGCAAGCGTTTAAAATGCCTTAGCTGACGTTTATTACGCGCTTAAAAAACAAAGCAACAAGAAAATTGGTAACAACACGAAGAAGCAACATCCAAGAAAGCAGCAACAAATCTATAAGCGAGGGGGGGGGGGCTGAGGGAAAATATTTTGAAAATCTTTTGAAATTCATGTTGCTTGTTTACTTGATGGACATTTAAGTGCGCTTCGTGGTTATTTGAGTTCAGTTTTATTTGTGACTTAAAATTAAATGATCTTTGCCACTGGATGAAACTCTGTTGTACGTACGTAAAGGGAACGTACAAAAGGCCGAAGAGAAATAGCGAAAAAATCTTAGGAATTTATAGCCAGAAAGGATAATAAAATGTGTCTTTTTTTCTGTCGATTCATTTGAGTGTTGCAATATTGCATGAACGAAGCAAATAACTTTGATGAAACTTTGGAAATAATTACATTAAAGCATCACTCTCATATATCCGATGAGCTGCCGCAAATTTGTTATTTTACAGGCGTGTATACAAATGGTATGATGGCAGCGTTGCAAAAGGAGCATATATTCTAAATTCTATATTTCTATATTGACCGATTTTGTTTGGGGCGGTGATACCTCTTATTTAGTCATGGCAAATAGAAATTTTAAGACATTCAAACTTTAAATTCTAAATATAATTTTTACAGTTGCTTGTGGCTAGAAAATATTAAGTATTTACCTTTAAGCTTTTTCCGAAACAATTTCAATGTTGAAATTTAATATCAAACAATTAATGAAATTAAAAAATTATCAAGTGAAATTGAATGAACATAACCTCAAGGGCGTTAAAATACAGTTTCTTTAATAAATTTTCTTACGCTTTGCTATAGTGATTTTCCATACAAAATTAATTTGTCTAATGAAAAAGGTGAAAAAGAAAATACCAACAATTAAACACGCCTCATTTACCCGCTAGCCAAAACAGGTAGCTGCTTTCATTTAATATGACAAAAAAAAAAAGATAAATGTCATACCATGAAGTTGTATTGACAGTTTGATTGCACCATTAACGTAAAAAATCAGATATTGCTCAGTATAACATAAAATGCAACATGAAGTCTATGAAACGTTTCAAGTAACACACTTTCGATTTGAAGGTGCGCTGTGTTTGCCCATATGGGTTATATCACATTTATAGTGTTGCTAGTCGTAATTATAAATTTTTGACTTTTGCTTGTGGTAATCGATTAAGTTTTTGACTCAATCAAAATAATTATTAAGGTAGAAAGTTGCAAGCGAGCGCAACGCATGACAACAATTAAGTGGAGCTACATCATTTTTGTGTTACATAAAAATAAATTAAATTAAATTTAAATATAAATTTAATTAATCAAAGTTTCTCCCAGAGAGATATCATAAAATAAAATCTCACCTGAATGGAACCCGCTACTGAAGCTGAGCTAAAACTTGCATTGCTGACATCTGATGTTGGTGTAAATTGCTTACGTTGTTGCTGCAACATGACAGCAGTGCTGCTGTTAATCGTGTTGTTGCCGTTGTTATCCTTGCTGGCTGCAGCAGCTGTTGCTGTTGCTGTTAAAGCTTTCATGCTCGCTGACATTTGCGTTGATTTCACACATTTATTGTTGTTTATGTTATCACTACTGTTAATATTTTTATTACTGTTATTGTTGTTATTGTTATGTTGTGGCTGCTGCTCCTCATCAATTGTTGTTGGTGCCGTCGTTAATGACGCTGCTGCCGGCGGATGTAAATGGAATTGATAGCGATTTCCGTTTTCTTGTTGTTGATTTCTCATCTTTATTGGGAGTGAGGGGGTTCTTTTCTAAGACTTTTGACTAAGCGTTGCTTTGCTTTTACCATTCAATGTTTTTGCGCACTACACTTAAAAAAAAAACATTTGTTATTTATTTATTTTTCGATTTAATTTATTTTATTAAATTATTTTTTTTAATTTTTATTTTTATTTTTATTGCTTGACACATTTTTTGACACGAAAAACCAAAGACAAAATTAGAGTGATTAAAAAAACTTGAATTTATAAAAATTAACGAGTGACACTAAAACGCCTTTAAATCACGCAAACATTTTCCGCGCATTTACTACAGCGACATTAGCGCTGCTGCGTGTTTTGGCGGCATTCGAATTCATAAAAAAAATTCATAAATTTTTGGACTTTTTCATTTCAGTTTTCAAACTTGTGTTATTTGTTATATAACAAGTTTTTTTATTTTTTTGTCACAATTTTAATTAATTAAAACAATTTAATAATTTTTTATATATTTTTTGTCCTACTGCTATTACAACTCAATTAATTTTTTTTTTTTTTATATATTGCGCATGCGCAACGTTACTATGTCTACATTAAAGTTGATTTAGCAGAGCACTGTTGTTTTACTGTTTTTTTTTTGATTTGTTTTTTTTATTTTTACATTTTTTATTATTAAATGTTGTTTTTATTGCTGACACAATGACTGATGTTTGTTGTGGAAGAAACGCTGTGAGACAAAAAGAAAACAAAAGAAATGCAATACTTTAGTTGTGTTGTGTAGCTTAAATTAATTAAAATCTACTGTTATGAATAAAAGTAAGTGTGTCAGTAGGCACTTTACATTGGGTAAAAACTAAGTAAAATTTTTCTTTAACTAAGCGTTTTAAGTTTTCGTTTGTATAGGAGTTACCAATTAATATCATTAATAAACGCCAAATGGCCCAAATCACGATAACTTGCACAAGTCATGCGGAGATCTTTTAGGGCAAAAATTGTACTTATTTTTTTACGCTATACTATTGAACTTAAAGTTTCGAAGGTAGCGTCACAAGAAAATTACTCGATTGAATACTTTTCTAAAATATGTATACCGCCTATCTGCTGCATTGTTTGTAGAACAGGACCCTGAATTGAATATCCTTGGACAAAGTTCATTCCCCAGCTCAAAATTAAATATAGCTATCGGCAGAGTTGCCAAGTGGTCGCACAAAAAAATGTTATTATTTTACCAATTTAAGGAAAATTTATTTTATTTTTGGAAAGCTCTAAACTCCTTGTATTTAACTTGGCAACCCTAACTATCTGAAACTTGGCTCTACAATAGTTTTGTGATTGCTGAACATGAAGCTACCGTAAGTTTTCTGATTAAAACACTGTTAAATCCAATTTGTGTTGAACGACTTCTTGAAGAACGGCCAGTCTCTCTGAGTTTTGTAATAAATCTCTTCATAATTTATGAAGTTAAATCTGTAGCTGCCGAAATATCATCATTTTTAAAATATTGCTCAACAATGAAAATGCGTTGTTCTTTCGAGAAGCGTTCTATTTTTAATTCAACAGCACTTAACTTAACAATTCAAATCTTGCGTGAGTTTTTGAACACCCTTTACAAGGCAAGTGGATTTTTTTTTTTTACTCTACTAACTGGACTGCAAAGTAAATTGGCAATAATTTTGCTTTCAAGCAAAAAAATAAACTTTGAGTGGCCTAAAAACTTGAGCCTAAATTTTGAACCGTGTCGTATTTCTTGAAAGGTTTTAGTTTTTCATGCATTATGCTGCCAAGTTAAAATTTCCACTCCATTTTAATGAAGTCGAGTTGGGTTTTGGATTGAAACCTAAGCTGCTGTAATTCGGATGCACCATGTGGCCTTACTCAGCGTTTTGCTAATGTGTGACTTTGACTACAACGCTGTGTTATCAGAATAATTTTACCTGTGTGCGTGCTTGTGATTCCAAAAATTTGCATTTTAAATTGCGTCTTATCGTTGTTTCAATCTGCAACATAAGAATTTTATTTTCTATGCTGCTGCTGCTGTTGTCTACGAAAAGTTTTTTCAGACTCAGCGTTTTTTTTTTTTTTTAATTAAATTTTGCACTTAACTTGGCTAAAAAAAATATGCAGTGCGCTTTCTTTTTGGCTTTAATTACAAATTCAGTATCCGCTGTCTAGCACTCGTTGCATTTGGTTTTTGTATTTTTATTTTAAAATATTAAAATATTTAGCAAAGACAAAAGATCGCCTACGCTGTGTTGCCAAAAGATTTATGAGACGCGTCACAGCAAACAGTGTAACGCGCACGCATGCGTGTTGTCATTGTTTTCTTATTGTGTTATACGACTTGGCATAATGTTGTGATCAATCTTCGATTTTTTTTTTTTTTTTTTGTAATTTTCTGGCTTATGACATTTTTCTAGTGTGACAGTTTAGTTTGACCAGCATACGATTTTGGCCTGAAGTCGTCGTGTTGTATCACATTCCACGCTTTTAACATTTATTCAGAAGTTATTCATGTTTCTTATGAATACATACATATTAAAATTTAACATATTTTAGTTATTTATTTTGAAATAATTAATCGTTATGTAAAGTTTGGAGCACCTACAGTAGACACAGATTTTTATTGAGTTAAAAACTGTCGCCGTTGTATGCCAATCCCGTGTCTTGTCAATTTCATTTGAAATGCGATAGGCAAAAACATAATAGTTAAATTAGGCTTTTTTTGCAAATTTATAATTTCAGACATATGACATATGTATGATAATGATTTAAGCTACCCTTTATTAATCCATGGTGGTTTGAAGCAGAATCCATATGACTAAGAATGAAATTATGGTTGACCTCTTCAATTTTCTTGAAGTTGTTTTATGTGTGGGGGTTATTTTGATGGATGAGATAAGATAAGCTAAGAGACTTCACCATGGCGTTAGCAATAACCTCTGATACGAGGGCGCGATATCACGCTCGATCAAATACCAAAGCAACAACTGCACATTCAAGATTACTGCTGTCTGGAAGACATATTGGCGATCAGTACAGATATTTCGTAAGAAGCCAGTTTCTTACGATTTCATAACTTTACAGAGCGTAAAGTATGTCGCAATGAGTACCCTCTAGCTATGTATATAGCATCCTTCGAATCATATGAAAAAATCCGCTAGGAATATGTTAAAAAGACTGCGTATAGTTTTTCAACAGACTGAGGTATGAGATCAGTTTTGCATATTTATTCCTAAGAGGCTTGCAACGCCTTTTTTCACTTTTCTTCTTTGAAAGTAAATGGTGGGCGTTGTCAAGGCCTTACATGTTCATATTGCATTTTTAGGAATGTTAGTGGCTGAGTGTAACCTGGGAATATTAGGTTTTTAGCAAAGATTCTTGCCAAAATATAAAGCTACAAAGTCGAGCTGTCCTTTACTCTCTTAACGAAAGACCATAGATTGCTTCTACCTTTCGATGACGAACAGAACCTTTTTCGCATTAAGTCATGATAAACGTTAACAGCGATTTCTAGCTATGGAAACACGACTTCAGAAATGCTTTCTCTTTGTATGTGATTGATATTCTGTAAGTCTCGTCAACTTTTTTAGTAGCAATGAAAGATCGCATGGCTAATATTAACATATTTCTAGTCTCACACTTCAAGCCAACTTCTGGTCATTGATCATGATATTTTAACTTTTCTTTACTTTTAGTAGGCGTGCTTAATAATGACAAAATCGATTTGTTAATGATTATTATATGCGTTTTCTAACACTTTTGCAGTAAACGTAGAACGCAATCTTTAGCTATTAAATTTACAGTGTATCATTAACAGAATATAAAACAAAGCATACAATATATTGAAATTTGTTGTAAAATTTTACATAAATCTATCATTAAATTTTTTTCCTCCTTCCCATTTCAAAGTCAATGATTTTATGTATTTTTTTTTTATTTTGCGATTTTTTGCTGCTGCAGCAACATTTGCTGTAGCTATTTTTATAGCACTGCAGTATTTATCACCTTTTTCAATGCAATTATCTATATTTTACTGTCTATCTGTCTGTAGGTTTGTCTCGTTTGGCTGTCTATCTGAGAGGCTGCCAATTTGGTTTAGAAACTCGTTTGCAGGGTTTGTCAAGTTGAAGTTGAATTCGAAATTCCGGTTTTCTGCCAATACCAATAGTTTTTCTTGGCATGGCTTTTATTTTTCTATCAAACCTACCTTTTATTGTAACTTTGTGTTTTGTTATTCTGTTGCGCTGGCTGTTGGTAGGTTTTTTGCTTAGTTGGCGTTTTGCAGAAATGAAAAAAAAGAAGCAGCAGCCGCATCAGCTACATCATCCGTTGAGGCGGTTGATGAGGAGGAAGCTATAACTACAAAGTTTTTCGTTTCGTCGTTGTTGCCGTTGGTGTAAGTGCAAAAATTCTTGGATTCCTAACGTAGCCTGGCGTAGGACTCGTTTTATGCTTTAGTTTTTTGCACGCAGGAAGCACAAGCAAAAGTTTAATAAAAATTGCAATAAATGAGATGCAGACATTCGAGTTATTGACACTTGCAATTGAACGCGTGGTTGCACGAGCAATAAAAAAGAAAGAAAACTGAGTAAATAAAGAAAAAAACACTGATAGTCTTAAAAAAAGCAAACAAACAAAAACAGGGGAAATTCTTAAGTGCTGGTAAAATCAAAGAATAATCGCCACAAAAAGTTGAGAAAAATTTCATAGTTTTCAAAAATTCAAAAGAAATTTAAAGAAAAATAAATGAACCAAAAATCGTTCATTCAAACTTTCAAAAATTAATCAACAATTTACTGAGGAGATAACGAAGCCTTAAAGATCTTGGTTATATTGCTTTAAGTATTATTGACATATTATCGCCAAAACAACAAAAACTTTAAAATGCCAAATGAAAATTTCATCACTCGAATCTTTAATCTTGGGTCATTTATTTCTCAAAACAAAGTCGAATCTGGAAAATTTTATTCGGAATCATCGATGCAAGAAATATAAAGTTTGTATCATAAATAAAGGAAATATTTCACGAAAACACCTTAGGAGCCCTTCAAGTATTACGTAACGCATTTAGGGGGGGGGAGGTTCGAACAATGAGTTACACTGCTAGTTAAAAATCTCTTGTTTTATTTATTATTATCGCAAATGCGACTAAAACATAACAAAAGCCACTCAAATGACTTTCCGGCACATTGTGTAACATAATTGTGACTTTTAGGTAAACATAGTCACTTCGGTGACACGGTAACGTTTAAGGAGAGGGGTCCGGCGGTCAAAGATCTTCAAAAATTGCGTTACGTAATACTTGAATGGCCACTTATTTAAATAAAAAATATATACATATGCCCACCGATGTTTACGTTTTGAAGAAAAAATTTTTAAAGTTTTTTAATCAATGAATAAATGATTTGAAAAATCTTAAGTTTTAGAGCCAAATGCAAATATATCGAACATAACCTTAATAACCTAAAATTCATCAAATGCATTTAGTCTGATCTAGGTGCAGTAAAAAGAGAAAATTTTCTACACGAAAAAAATGCCACAAAAATTAAATATAAAAACAACACAAAGAAAATGTTCCATCCTCTGCATATTTTCAAAGTCCGCAGACTGTGCGCTCTGCACTGCTGCTGATAAGAGTACCATGCAGCACACGCACCAAGCGAATATAATATTCATGGCCTATGAATGCACTGCGACGGCGCCGCCGCAGCACCAAAGTGTCCTTGTCAATCTTTGTCAAGCAGGAGACGCAATGCTTGTAATCTTGACTTTGTCGCAACAAGCAAAAAAAAGAAGTATAGAAAATCTAAAGAAAAACCGGTATGCCAGCAGCAACAGCAAAAACTGTAATCAAAGAATTTACGCAATTAACGCATAGGAAGAGATATCTACCATAAGTTGTCAAGTTAATACCCGTACATTGCGAGGCGAATTGTTTGAACGGGCAACAAAATAACATTTAAACCTTAAATAGTTGATTTATTGGTAAAGACTGAAAAAATCTCAATTTTTTTTTTTCGTTAGTAGATAATGATTTGTTCTTTTTTGGCACTCAAAACACATTTTAAAAGTTCAAATTTGTTGCTTTAATTTTTTGACTCGTTCACGTTTTGCTTTGATTTATGACTTTTAAGATTTTGGCTTAAGATTTATTTGAAATTAATTAAAGCAAAACATACATAATAACAAAATAAAAGCTAAAAAGAAAAACAAGAAAAATAAACGAAAATCTCGTTTAGATCATTGAGCCAAGGTTTTGTTTGCGCACACACGCTCTGCGTATAACATGAGTGGTTAACTTGGCCAAAATTGTTCAAATGGCGCGAAATGGCAATGATTGTTATATATTGTTATTAACATGGTTTATGGTAATAAAATAAACATAAATGATTTCCAAGAACTTCGGGCTATGAACAAAATTAAAATACAAGTTATTTAGTGAGACTTTTTGTTGGTTTTATTTAAATTAAAGCTTAGAAAAATGAGATTTTGTGCATACGACCACGTTCAATTGAAAAACAAACAAATTTTTTATCTTGAAATTTTTCTCTTAAAAAAAACACTTTTTATCTCACAACTTGAACTCAAGAAAGAAATGCCATGCTATGCAAAAACAAAAGCAAGACAATAATACAAAAAAAAAAGCAAGAACTCTTGCAGGAAACCCTAGAAAAAACACTTCAATAATTGCTCAGGCGCCACATAAATTTTACGATTTCAATTTGCATTATTTTTCGTATTATTTTTGTTGCTATTTTTGTTGTTATTGCAGCATTTGCTGCATTTTATCTATATATTGCACTTTGAAAAATATTTCCATATATTCGATATAAAAAAAAAGCATCAGCAACAATTGAGTGGGGGAGGACAGCGAAAATGCCGCAGTCATTGTAGACATTGGGAAAATTTCTTTTGAATTTCGTATTTTTAGCAATATTTCTTATTTGCTGTAGAAGCGATAAATTTTTAATTTTACTTTCAAATCTAAACAAAAACACAGCCAAAAGTCTTAAAATAGCTCAAAACTTCAAGTAACTCTCAGCTATGAAAAGAATTTGAGCCAGCAATGTCAATTGCCAATCCAATGCACTTCATTGCACTTCCTGAATGCCTCAATGTTCGTCATACCAATAACGTTCCAATATGCTGTTGCTGTTAAAGTTAGAGGCTTTCACCTCATAAATATTTTAATTCTATGGAACATTACGCGTCAGATGCGCTGAGCAGAGCTAAGCTGATGGACAGAAGAACGGTCGCTTAGATATATGGATGGACGAAAGCATGGAAAACTCATTTGAATAGAAAGACAGACATGCGGTCGGATGCTTGGTTGGCAGACTCATGCGCTGACTTGAATATGGACAGCACATATCACTGAGAAGCGCCCACTGCATTTAGCAGTTCCTGCTGCAACAATAAATACAACAATAACCTCAATAAACAGTGAAAATAGAAACATTTAAGCCAGCAAATTGTGGCTGGCAGTCCAATCGACTGACAGACAGACAGACCGAGCGAGCGAGCGTTTGGCCAGCTGCTTTTGTTGCTGCAGCCACTGTAGTGTAACAACAGCAGCAGCTGTCAGCTTAGCATAATTTTGCATTTAAGCCGAAGCGCCCAAAGATGCGCTTCTTCTACGCTGCATTTGCTTTTTGTAGTGGCAGCATAACGGTGCGCAGTGATGGTGTTAGTAGCAACAGCAACACTTCTCTTCCCACAACAACAAAAACAATGCGATAAACTTAACACATTTCAGACCAGCCATAACATAAGCAAGTGCAATAGCTTCAAAAAACAAAGTTCTATTGTTGCTTTTACTTTCACAGTTGCAGCAGCGGAAATTGATTTGCGATTGAGAATTCTGTCGCATCAGTAGCATCGTTAAATGTCAATTCTTAAAAGGAACGTGCACAATTTGCTTAGTCATTTTTTAATCCACCTAAAATGGGTTAAAAGCAAAACAACAACAATCAACACCAAGCAACAACAATCGACAAAATCGTGGGGCTACTCTACCATACCGGGTGCGAACGATGGTGCATCTTTTCGCTGCAATCGTAAGCTAAACTGAACTCATCTAGAATCTGAATTTCATTAACCTACAACAAGGCTAAAACGTTACTTGCAACATGCTGCCACTGCAGTTATTGCTGCTACACTCATATGCGCCTGTTGCATGTACCATGTATGTATGTACATTAGGGCGGCTCAAAAAATCGCGCATACATATTTTTATTCTGGGATTTTCCTATGAAAAAATAAGGAAAAAAATGTACTATCCCCAAAAATTTGCTCAACATGTAGTGGTAGCGTAGCGTGATTTGTTCAATTTTGGTATCTCAAAATAATGGGAAACGTAAATCAGTGGTTTAGGCTTTCAAAAATTATAAAATTACAGTAAATCAGTAAAGTTTTCGAAACAACCCAGGCGTTTTATTAGAAAAACATATGTGATTTCCTACAAATATAAAATAACTGGTTGTTTTTTGGAAAAACTTTGTTATATTTTGCGAGTATTATTTTTTATAGCATAAACTTACTTTTTATGGAGGAAACTCAAGAAATAAAAGATGTTCGAGTTTTTGAACCATCTTAACGTATGTAGGTACATATGTATGTATTTGCCAGCAATGTTGAAGTTATGGGGCCAAAACAGCGCCGCAGTATTAATGAATGGGCTGGCAATACTGCCAGCTTCACTTCCGCAATTTTTACGTTGTGTAAAACAAGTAGTTGGAAAGCAAAGTTTAGATTTAATTTTTTATTTTGTTTTCATTTTCAAAATCTAAATTTACTTCAAGCATATTCAGCATCATCATTATCTGCAGTAACAATTAAGCTGCTGCGGCAGGAAGAATTATAAATAGAGTTTTATATCGATATAGATTTTTGATTATTCTCTTAATGCTTTGATTCGGTATTCAAGAGAATGTGTGGTTCATAAAAAACTGAACTGAAAAAGTAGTCCATAATTAAAAGTGGATCATTTAATTTACTTTTTACAAGAGAAAAATGCTTGGTAAAATGCTGTAGCAGTAATAACACAGATGCGACTTTTCATTTACTAAAATTTAATCACTACAACAACTCAAAAATGAAAACACGAAAATGTAGCAACAAGTTAATTGGCAAAGATTTTAGATTCAGAGCATGAACATACATAAGATTTCATACAGTTTATTCCAGGAAATATTTCTTAAGGGAACAGGGGCAGTCATAATTTTAGAGAAATCAACTTTTACTTTTTACATTTTCTTAAAGCATAATATCTTAAAAATATATCCTGAAAATTTGAAGTCAATCCGACAATTACTTTTGTAATTATTGTCAATTCGACAATAACCAAAGGGCTCTCGGTAGTAAGAGTACCGAGTGTAAAGCTTCAAATGCGTTTTTCTCAAAACTATTTTTTTCGGAACTGGTGACCACTGTAACTCGAAAACCGCTTGATAGATTTCAATGAAATTTACACAGTTTTTGAAAAACATAAAAAGCTAGTGCCTGATTGAAGGATTTTTTTTTAAATTACGTTTGAACAATTAATTGTTGGTTTTTTTACCGAAAATCTGGTGGTAAATTTCCTGAGGCCACGAATTTATTGATTTAATAAAAAAACTTTCGATCAAGCACTAGATTATTTATTTAAATAACTAATTTTTCTTATCCGATTGATTTTCGAAGATTTTCCAAGGATTTGTAATGGTCACCGCAAGGCACTCTGTATGGGACAGGGTCCAACACAGCCAGCTATAACTTTTTTATTTTTAATTTTTTTTTTAAACTTTCGTCAAGTCAAGTTGAAACATAATGTAATGCTGCCATATTATCACTTTTATTAAATACATTAAATTAATACCAAAAAAAAATGATTGAAAATGCTCTATTTTTCACGCGTATGACTGCCCCTGCCCCCTTAATTTAAATTCTGTTAATTTAAGCAATGTGAACAACAATAATAATAGTACAGCCAACAATCCCTTAACAAATTTAGTTGCAATTCAGAGCAAGACAACCAACTGTAGACAGAAAAAGAGAACTGCAGAAGTTACAGCAGCTGCGAAAAACCTACTTTGAATGCTGCTGTTTAATTGTTGTTGTTGCTGATGCTAATGTTGTAAATGATACCTGCTGTCTGTCAGCCAAGCAGCAACCTTCTACTTTTTTTCGTCTTCTGCTATTTAACATATTGTCAATTTAATGTATTTTTATTTATTATTCTTCCTCTTAATGTTGTTGTACTTTTTGACACCAGTGTAATGATACCACACCTTCGAGCAACGCATAAATTTCCAATTAAACTCATTTCACTGCATGATGTATTGTGTATTGTGCTGTTGCTGGTGCTGCCGCTACAACATCATCATCAGCAGCAGCAGCACCTACACTACTGACAAGTTCTACTTCTTAATTTTCTTGCTGTCATGCCTTACCATAAATGTGTGTGTGTGTGTTTTTGCACCGGCAACAACAACATTTGTTTAACGTTTTTTTTTTGTGATGATTTCCATAATTACGTGAGAATTTCCCAAATAACACACACATTTGCTGTTTATTGTCTCGTAAACGCATTTGTGTCGACGTTTTCGCATGTCGTTATGACGTATCGTCGCTTTTGGAATTGTCATTTTTGTTGTTGTTATTGCCGCTGTCATTTCTGACACGGTTGCTGTTGTTGCATTTTAATTTATAAGTTTTATTTCTGTTTGTTTTTAGTGAATTTCCGCTGGCATTTTGTTTCAGTAGCGAGTAGTATTTGACATTGGCGAAGGTCATATTCGTTAATTAGAAATACTCCCAAAACTCCATTAGGAGCGTTGGAGGCACAATTCGATAAAACTTTTTCTTAAGCTACTTCGGATAAACATTTAAGACTTGATTTTTATAGGAAAATTTTCTATTTAAAGCAATGTCCATAACCTACATACATAAAAATTATGTATAAATACTCAACTTAGATAAAAACATAGATCAAAAACATTAAGTTGTGAATTTTTATACACAGAAGAGAGTGTTTTTTCCTGATAAAAATGGAAAATCTTTCATATGATGAACATTTTAATGTATATATAATGTTTCATTTTAATGTAAACTCTACACTTAAAACTTTTTTTGTTCAATAAAATTTTTTATTATTTTTTTAACCTTAGTACGGTACGGTTTGCCTATATTTCGGAGGATCGAAAATTGAATATACTTCATTCATAAACTTATAACTATGCCCATGTAGACCCTTTATCAAATTGCCATAAACCCAATCATATTAAAATATCAGCCGATTTACCGGTAGCCGCTTTTCTATACAAAATGTGTGGAGATCTCTGCTGATGTATTCCAGCAAAATTTCATAGGAAAAAATCTCATTGCAAAAATCAACTTTGCTTTTTAATTTTGTTGGGCGTTTCAGCAAAAACTTATTTGACTTGTTTTTTTTTTGTTAGAAATTTAGAGAAAGTATCGATTGGGATTTTTATTGCTATCTACAACAAAGTCTACACATCCGTCATTATCAATTTAAATTTTTAAATTTATGTTTCGCTAATTATCGCTTACACAAAACCAATACCAATTTATAAAAATTAATAACCAATCGACTTAGGTAACTACATATACCTCGAAGGCTCAAAAAGTCCCAATTTCATTGTGCTAAATAGCCATCTTTTATAATTGATAATAATAAGCTGCAAACTTGTCGCTTGTCACATTTTTAACTTTATGATAACTAATATTTTACATACATACATACTATGTATACCATACAAAACATTAAGAACTTCGTCAAGGCAGCATTAAATAAATCAAATAAAATTTTTAAATGTGAAAACTTTTGCACAGCACAAACATAATTCACATTTTTAACAAGTTGTGCCCATTTTTGGTACCAATTTTTGTAGGTAACAGAAAAATGCAAGAAAAGTCGAACAAAATACAGCTCTCGGCAGCATTAGTGTCTAATTTCGCTTTTAGCAACGATAACAAGAGGGGAGTTGGAAAAAAAATTACAAATAAAAATCTGAGTATTTTGTTAAAAGCATAAAGTAATAAGGTACACTGTAAAAAAAATAAAAAGAAATTAATTACAGAAGCTGGAAGGCTAAGCAGACAGAGGTAATCAGTTGAAGTAGGCGATCGTTAGCGCGTTCGGCGGTAAGAGTTATCATTAGTTAAAACCTTTAAGCGATAAAGTTTACCATTTAGCTAACCAGCTACCCGGGGTATTTCGACCAACCAATGGCTGAAAAACAGAACCTTCAACACAACAATAAGTTTACAACAATTTGCAAAGCTCTTTGAAATTCCTTACAAAACGAAGCAGAGGAAGAACACAAAACTGAAGAAGATAAGGCAGAATTCTTTCAAATGCGGGCAGCTTAAAGAAAATAAATGAACATTAACAAAGAGCGGAAGGAAGGGGGGGAGCAGTACAGAGCAGAAGTGGTTTATATTGATAATTACGCAAGGCTTTAGCAGACGCCATTCAACAACATTTTTAGCTGCTGCTGTTCTCGTTCTTCATTCTTTTCTCTCTGTTGTAGTTGTTGTTATTGTTGTTGTTGTTGTTTCTGCTGCTATTGCTGAAGTGGGTAAAATTGCAAGGTCAAATTGAATTGTTGTTGTAAAGTGGTAAAAGTATTTGAAAAATGCAACAACAGCGTCATGGCTGACATTCCAGCAGCAAAGATGCCAGCATACAGCAGTCAGTCGACTGCTGGCGGCAACGGTGACACCAACAACAACATTTTCGCATTTTTGCAGCAACATAATTCTGCTGTTGCTTTTGTTTTTTGCTTTTAATGTTGACTTTTCGCAAACATTTTTTTATATGTTGCTGCCTAGTTATGAGCAATAACAGCAGTAGTAGCAACAAACGCTAATAATTTACTCCACAAGCCAGTAGGAAAAATCAGGAGGAGGTGTCTTAATTCAGTCCTCAATACTCGAATTGATCCATAATCTTTGGTTCTAGGTACAAGTGTTTTGCGTAATGTTTTCACTTTAGTTTTTTTTTTTTTGCAATTGGTCTTAAGTTAAAAAATCACCCAAAGCAAATTGAACAAGTAATAACACGTTTTTTTAAAAAAGGTACTTCCTCAGATGATCAAAACATTAGACAAACTCAATAAAGGCATGCAAAAGTGTAAATTTTTTATGTTAAAAAGTCACTGTTTTTCACTTTCTCTATTGGATCATTGCAGTCATTGTTGCTTTTAATCAACAACAATAATAATAACAGCACCAGATCTTCTTATGGCATTAAATCTGTCTGGGGCAATTCGTTCGCCGCATCGCTGCCATTGCATTGCATTCAAGTCATGGACATGGACTTGGTGGTGCTATAACTCGTTGGATGCATACCACAGTTCTAAGCCGCAATTGTGGTTGTTTTTGTTAACTATTATTGTTGCCAATTGCAACAACAATGCCGGTAGCAGTTCTATTGACTTGGTCAAGATATAAAAAATTCAATTGTAGCAATGCAGCGAGTGAAGCATCTTTAGCGAAAAAGTAACACGCATTATGAGCAGCTTAGACCTGCGGGATAAAGAATTTCTTTTAATTGTCGTTTTGGAAAATTATTGACCATTCAATATGATTTCATTAGGGTTGATACCAAGGACCAAATACTATAGATTATGAAAAAAAAATCGCTGCATAACAGGTATTTTTAATTTTTAAGTTTTTCGTTCAAAGATAACCGCTCTGTTCTCTATTTAGCTTTTGCTTTTTTCTGTGGAATATGAATTGGAATGAAGCACGGGGGAGGTGGGGCGACAGACACAATGATTGGGGCTTGAACATGGTTTTCGGGTATTCATTGAGGTTTACAAATGATATTAAGTTAAGAATTTTTATTGAACAGAACTTGAAAATTTTATTAAATTTTAATGTGACGATACAACTTTGAATATTTGATGAAACATGCGTAAGAAAAATTGAGTACATTTTAATTTTTTATTGTGAAAATTTCAAAATTTTTTCCGCGGAAGGAGCAGCATATTGTTCACCGTCTCGGGCAAAAAATGTTCATAGTACACTACTGAATGAAAAGCCTTCTAAAACTGTAATTATTTTTCTAAAAAGCTAAGATTTTAAAAATAAATTGTACAGTACAGTATTGTATTGAATAAATGTGCGCTTGACGTTACTGGTTATTCAAAACTAGACACTTTAGTTTAAATTCAGGATGCCAAACTGTCACAATCGGCAACATGGACAACAGTAAGAAGATGGTAGCGGTCCAATTGTAATAACAAAACTACTACAATAACAAACATATCACTATGCTTAAGTATTCGCGCGAAGTTTTTTACGTTGCTGTCAGTTTATTTGCTTTACTGTGCATTTGCTTTGCAAGTAAAGTTCATGCGGCAAAATTTTACGCGTTTGAATCAATGAACATAAAGAGGAAGCAGCAGCTACACCAAACATAAAAGAAGAATACTAGAAAATTAAAAATATAAAAAATTTACTACTGCACTAATGCAGTGTTGCCAACTGAAGTTTAAGTTGAGAAATAAAGAAGGTATCGGCACATTTTTAGAATAAAAAAAAAGTTCGCTAAGTAGTTGACACTTTAATTGTTTTTTATAAGATCCAATGTTGACCATTATAATCTAACAATTTCTATTAAAAATTTCAGCAAGTTCGCTGAGGGCCACCCAAAATTCTTTGATCGACTAGACTAGAATTAAAGAAAATCCAAGACTCGAATTAAAAATTATCGCTGTTGTACTGTTCGTGAGTGTTTTTGCTATTTAACGGGTATTACAAAATAATCTGGAATTCTTGAGATTGACAATCAAGAAGAGGCACGTGTTCATTATACCAAATATTTCGTTACAAAATTTTAAATGGAGACCTTCAAGAAAATTTAGCTAGAAATAAAACACAAATAGAAATTTTAAGACAACAATAGTGATGATGTCATAGAGTTGAGTGGTCCTTTTAATGACAATGTTCCAATACAGAAACTTATACAAGTACACCCAATCAATTATTTCTAGAATTATATCCAATTAAAATAAAGCGGGTATGACACGTAGGTAGGGCGATGAAAATCTATTTCAACTTACTGGGCAACGAGATTATGGATAGCATTGAAATTGAATAAAACATTTAAAATTTGGAAAATTGTTTTCTTGTCTTTAATTTTAAAACAGTTGGCATCCCTACACAAAATGGCAAATGCAATGAAATGCGATGTAATAAAGAAAAACATGAATATTTATGTGAGATTGTCGAGTTAGTGTTATTTTCACAAGCGGAGCAGACAGGCGGACACACAAACAAACGCACACTGACTGAACGACATATAGACAGTTGAACGGACACAAAAAAATTGACACAGACCTAAGCAGGAGGATGAGTACAAGAAGACCAAATCAAAATCACAACGATGTTTTATAGGAAATTTCTACTCCCACGTTCGTTTGGGAAAAAAGTATTTTCTCGCTTTAAGTTTTGTTGTATTTGCAATAATATTATTTTTAGCTACGATGCGTTCACTGGAAAATTCGCACTTTTTTCGCTATGACACATGAGTAGGACAGCGTTGAAAGGGGACTTTCAGTGCAGCATGCAGCATTGCATTTAATGGTCTATTTTTATTTTATGTTGTTGTTGTTTGTACGCATAATTTCGTTTCATTGTATATGGGATGACATTTTTTATAGCACTTTTATTATTTGTTCACAACGCGTTAAGGCAGATGCAACCGCAGCAATATAGAGCTTTTTGGGCTATTGCAGCAATTGCTGACATCAAAGAAGATCGTTGGCAATAAAACAGTGCTTGCATGCGGTGTGTCAATTCAAATTGTAGGAGATGAAGAAGCAGCAGTGGCAACGAAACACGTTGTTTGATGGCAGTGTTTTTGATGTTGTTGCTGTTTTTGTTGCCTTTATTATTATTGTTATTATTGCCATTATTTTCCCATGAACTTTCACTATGTCATTTTGTTTTTATTAAAATTTGGAGGAAGGTAAAAAATTTGAAACAAAATTTTTTTTTTGTAAATGATAGAAAAAGAGTTTTTTTTTTGAAAAATATTACATTAGAGAGCATTCAGAAAATTTTTCGTAAATCTTTTACGATAAAAGTAGAGCTGACGAAGAAGTTTAAATGGGAACATTAAGAGGACTTTTTTATTACAGTCCAAAACTTGCACGCAGATGTATCTCTTTAGTTTGGAGAGAAATTACAGAACTGGCCGGCTTTTTAGTAGGCTTCTGTTTCATAATAAACTGCTGTTAAATTAAATCTACCACAAAATGCGTCTGTACTCAGATTAACCGGATGCATTCAATAGAAACAAAAGAATCTCTTTCTGATTTAAAATCGGTTGAGAATGAAAGGTACTTAGGGGTTTGAACCCAGGAGTGACATATGATTGATTTTCTTAACACTGTAATGCAAACAGCTAAGCCCACGAAGATATAAAGCTCTGAACAATTTTTTCAAAAGCTGAGATTTAAAATAAAACCTTGAAAATAAATAAAAAAATTTACATTTTATTTTATTTTTTCGGATACATAGCATTAATATAACTAAAAACATATGTTTACACGTTTAAGGATATTATGTACACCTAAGATAAAATTTGCTAGAGGCATGTGCTTTACTTCCATTAAAAGATATGCGCAAAAACAAATATACTTCGTGGAACATTTGTACATATGTTTCTGATATGCGTTGAAGGGTTAATGTTTTTTCAAAATTTAGTCCCGATCTTTAAAAGTTATTCGTATAAATTTTAAGAAAAATTCAAAATCGAATAAAATCTGAAAGATTTTGAGCCTCGATGTGGCGTGGTATATAGTACCTTAGTCAAACGGTAAAAAGCAGTTCAAGGCTTCCATCAAACCGCGTAACAGAGAATTTAACGGTTAATTCATAAATTATACCGCAGCGGCTTAAGTTTTCAACAAAATTACATTTTAATTGCGGAACAAAATTTTATTTAGAATTGTAGTAAGCAGTTCAATAAAAAAAAATAGTTCACTGACTTAATGTCCATATATTTAAAGTCAATAATTACACACCAATTACAGTCACAACATAAAAACTTCACACAGTCAGAGCATTAAATTACAAAAATAAAGCAACTTTAGTAATTTACTGCTGACTGGATGGCGTTTAATTAAATTTTGAGCTCAAGTGTTTGACCAACTTCATCCGTTGTTGATTTCCTACGCAAAAACAGCGACAACAGCAATGTATTGCTATCAGCAGCAGCAGCAACAAAAATGATAAACTCAAAAGTTGTCTACAACGGCCTTGCCATATTTAAACAGTTGTTATTGTTTTCTCAGTTGCTATTATTGTTTATTGTTAATATTTTTATTATTACTATTATTGTTACGTTTTGAAGTTTCAAAAAAAAGAGGCATTAAAATTAAATAAAAAAACATAAAAATTAAAACGCGTATCTTATCTTAAAGTGCACGCGTTAATCTTATCTGACGTATGTGAAATCATTGCTTGGTTAAGCAACTTTAAAGGAACAAAACAACTGTTGCTTTGTATTTTAAGATTTGTAAATGAATTTTTAGTTTTCTTAAAATATATACACACAAGTTGGCTTAAAAACTCATTCTGAAGAAACTTAAGTGAACAAATCTGCAAAGCTTTAAGAAATCTTTTTTAAAAAATCAAAAGTAAACATTCTTTGCTTTAGAAAATCAGCTGTGCACAAAGGAAAATATATTTTTATTATTTCCGCACCTTTTAAGCTTTCTACAAAAATATAGCTACCCAAGAAGTACCCACCATAAAGGTAATGTACACGTTTAGATTCGGTAACCTCCGCAAAAAATAGGGCATGGACAAAAGACAGCGATGTCGGCTCTCATCGTCATGAACTATAAGAGGCCAAAAAATCAGTCGATATTAAGCAGCGTTCCTTATAAAATTGGCAGCGAATGATTCTTTAACCGAAACGGAAAAGAGTCTTGAAGAAAAGGCAACAATCTCTACAACGAGCACTGTGGAGAAACGGAAGAAACCTGCCATCGAACCTCCAACAAAATCGATTGCTTCCAAAAAACAGCTCGTAAACGTAAGTGCATGTACAAGAGGTCGCACCGGTGATGAAATTCAGTAGGAGGCTAACAATCTGAATCATTGAGATAACTTAGTATCTCCACCAGAGCTGTAATTTTCCAAATGCTGACAAAGCTGGCACATATGGGAACTTTTCGGATAGGCAATTCACAAGGATGGAAACGATAATATAACCTTAGACAGCTCTGGCTGATAGAAAGTTGTCTTGCTCGCAAGAGGCGAGATTAAAGAATTGAGACTACAAGGGCATAAACTGACTCATTCGCACACGGGCAGCAATGCAATCTGACGGTATGGGAATGCGAGCTAACTAATAAAGAAGCTGGGTACACTTAGCGCACTATTCAGGTTATGAATTTGCGTGGCTCAGATTTTATATCAAAATTTAAAGTGTTATATAAGAAAAAAATATATGAAAACAGAGCTAATCTCATGAAACCTTACGAAAAGCAACTGTTGAAAGTTAAAACACAATAAAATTTTTATCAAAAATAAATTTGAAGAAGTTAACGCATAATGGATTAATTTATTTCTTTCAGTGTCGCAAAAAAATGCTTTCACAGAATTTTTTTTTTTTTGCAATTTGTAAATAATTTGTTTACCACAGTGGCTTAAGTCAATTTATACTTTCTACGACAACAGCAATAATTACTTGAAAATTGTTGTTTTTTTTTAATTCTTCTACAAAAATAAAAAATTTGCTTTCATAGACGAATTCTTTTAGTTGAAATTTGTTGCTTCCTTGTTAAAAATTAAAAAAATACTGAAAGTAAAAATGGCAGCTGCCGTCATTAATAATAAAAAAATATGCACAAAAAAAAGAAAAAAAAACACATTTGTATTAAATATGAAGTAGTCATTCTTACATTTCGCCAATAAGGTAAACTGGAGTAAATATTGTTATTAAGTCAAAAGGTAGTGAAAAGATTATTTTTTTTTTTTTTTTGTTTTCGTCGCACAGTGGATTGTTGTGGCCATAAATAGGAAGAACTTGAAAGTGCTAGGAATTAAAAAAATTTTTAAGACAATCGTCAAAGAATACTTATGGAATAAAAAAAAAATTATAAAAGTTTTAAATTATTATATTGAAAAATGATAAAAGTGGAAAATTTGCACACTTTGACAAAAAAAAAAGTATATCCCCGAATTTCGGAAATTTTTTTATATGTAATGTGAGAAAGTTTGGTTAACTAAAAGACAAAAATTCAGTTGTCTTTTTTAATCATTTTTTTTTTTTTTAAATCAGCATTGCCAAGTTAAAGGGAATTGATACCCATTTTGAAAAAAGGTCTTAACCACATCCCAACTTTATATGGGATAGCAACTTTTTTCATATTCACAAATTTTTGTTTTTTTTTACCTTACAAACATATGAACCATATTTCAAGAGTCTAGCGTAATTACTACTATATATGGCCGCCGTTTCATACAAACCCATCCACTGTGCGTCGATTTGAAATGGAAAGGTGAAAGGTGCATTTTAAATGTTTGAAAACTTTAAAGTCGATTATTTCAAAAATGATTTTCATGAAATCCGATCCCTTTAAAAGTTTTTAATTTTCTAAATTTCGAGTTTTTTGGCATGTCATTGTATTGTTCATACTGTCTTCTAAAAATAATGCAGCTAAAACTCAATCTTTGCCTTTGTCCAGTTAGTTCGTTAATTAACAATTTTTGTTTTCCTTATTAAGATTTTTATTGAACATATTAGCTAAGCAAATGTATTTGAAAAAATTTTATCGATTGCCAGTTTACTTCTTATACAAGTAGTAGTATAATATAAAAACTTTTATTATTTTTGTTTTTATCATTTTTATCTGTTTTTGTTTTTCAATTCATTATAAAAAAAAATACCGCAACTGTCGCAAAAGTTTAACTTGGAATTTCCTAGGCAAATGCTTAAGTATCTGCAGAATTAAGTTTAAACAATTGGAAAAAATTTTATTTTTTTTTCTAAAATGTTTTTCATGTGAGAATATTGTGCCTGTAGCTACACCCACTAGTAAATATACAAACACAGTTTTGGTAAATCGACGCGTGCATTCACAAAACAGCAGTTGGAAATTCTGCAAAATGTTATGAATTTATAGATACTTTTTCATTTACTTAATGTTTTGTTTATTATCTATTTGAAATAATATTTTATAGCATCATACTGAAACTATTTGTCTAGCTGTTGTCAGTTATTTATCATGAGATTTTTATTTACTTTTTTTAAAAAAAAAAGAAAATATTTGTTTTATTTTAGAATTTTTTTTCCAGTTTTTGTTGTTTTGACTAAATACTGCGACCTGACTTGTTGACTCTTACTAGGCCGAGAGGCGACGTTAGAAAAGTGGTGAGTATTAAATTTATGAATGCAGGAAAGATAGTGTTATATACATCGACATTGAGAAGCAAGATTTGCTTTATACGATCCTGTGCTTATCCCAAGTTATTCAAGTTCGAAGGTCACAAAGAACGCTTTCTCGCTTTCAATTTCTCATAGAAAAAATTCAGTACATCGTTTTCATTATATTCAAGGTCGCAAATGGATTTTTATTAATATTTCGCTAAAAATTGATTGATTTATGACAGAAGTGGAAAAAAGTCAGTGTAAGACACAGGTCAGAGTTGATTGAAGTTCTGTATTTTACATAATTTTATCGTTATCAGTCTCATTTTATAAAAAGAGTGATCGTAAATAAAAACTTTTCAGATCCTTTTTTATAGTGAGCTACATAATCTACAACTTTTGTCTGATATTAAGCCTATAGAAGGCGAGATATGAACAAAAAAACCTTTCTTAACCTTTGACGCGGAATATCATGAAAAGGGCTGAATTTAAGTGCTTAATTCATATTACTTTGTTCATAGAAAATTATTTTCTTATTAACTTTTTATTGTAACTTTTTTTCTTTTAGTTTTCTGAATTTGGACCTTAAATAGCTATGATAGGTTCTGCTAGCTTTTGTTAGTGAACAATACCGTCTTTTCCGAAAATTTTGTTCTAAAATTTTGTACACACCAGTTTTCTAAAGTCGCCTCTTGTGCTACGAGTATAGTGAGCCGTTCTACTGAATTCTTGAAATATTTTCAATGGATTTTCGCACTTTTTTCGTGATCATGTTACTTCCACTGATAACAAATATTGTTTTTTTATCCATTTCTTAATCTTTGTTTGCAGTAAAGTTTAACTTGTTTATTTTAATTGTTTTTCTCATTATTAACTGATAAAAATGATTAAAGATATAACAAAATTGCATACACTAAAGAAATAGTGACTACTGATTGCGCCTTGACTTGAGTAAGTTTTTCTAGATTACACAATTTGATCTATTTTTCAAAAGCTAACAATTCAGTTTCAAAGAAAAATTAAGGATATGTTAAAGTGCAAAATTTAATATGAACATATTATACATATATATATTTCTTTTATTGTAGAAAAATAAAGTGAAGAACTTAAAATTTATAAAAATCAAGAAAAAAAATGTATTGACTTTACATTTTAGTTTTAGGTCAAGATTTCAAAAAATTTTAAAATATTCATGTACGATTTTTAACTTTAACTTAAAATATTATTTACCCTATAGAAGATAAAAGATTTAAAAGGCCAACTAATTTCTAACATTTTATGCTCGAACGACCTTTTTACAGATTTCATATGTACAGAATAAATATAATTTCAAGTTTTGAAAATTTCTACCCCAAAAATGGTTCCAAATGATTAATTATAAATCACCCTTCTGTCAAATACTAACCACAAAACAAAATTTGTTTGT
This sequence comes from Meiosimyza platycephala, assembly GCA_963662105.1. Classification (NCBI taxonomy): domain Eukaryota; kingdom Metazoa; phylum Arthropoda; class Insecta; order Diptera; family Lauxaniidae; genus Meiosimyza; species Meiosimyza platycephala. The sequence goes on from OY759211.1 coordinate 2,193,641, forward strand.
TGTTAGAAGAAAACTGACCACAGATTTGTATTTAGTTCTCAAAAATCTTTCGGAATAATCAAGGGAATTAAAAAAATCTTAAAGTTCTCAAGTTGTTTCTTAATTTTTTTTTTTACTTAGCCCAAGAAATTGTTAACTTTACGATTCTCAAGTTTTGTGCAGTTTTTAAAGTCTGCAATGACTACTTGGATTTCGAAATGCGTTAAGACAAAAACTGGGTAGTGTTGGGCTTTAATTGTAACTTTATTCATTAAAATGAATCAATTCGTCGTCCGATTTTAAAGTTTGGAGAACTTTCATTCAAGGCAGGGGTTTCTAACTTTTAAGAATTATTGAAACAGTAGTCAGTACATTACCGCCATTAATTGAAACCCATGTTCATGTTGGGTTGTTTCTTCCAATGAAGAAGGTTAGTTTTTTTTAATTATGAGGAATTAAAACTAGAAAAAGAATCTTACCAAAACTTAATTGTCCAGTTGCGGCAGTAATCCTCAAAATGTATCCAATATGTGTACTTTAGTAAAATATCTGCAGTTTTTAATGTCTGCTAATTCTTGTTATAAATTTTTAAGATTCTTTCCCGCAAATAGTTCCAATTTTTAATTAGATTAGTTATCAGAACTTTTTTATGTACAATTTCGATGATTCTGTTGTAATAAAATTTTTATCGTTGATTTGATATTTTTTTGTTTGTTGTCTTTATTGCTTTAACACTTAATTTTTTTGGAAACAATTTTTATGACTTTTTATTAAGCAAGTTTAAAGTAAGTTATTTAATTCAATTTTTTTCACAACTTGAATGTAATCATATTTTGAATTTTTTTATTTTTATTTTTCGCCGTTTACTGCAGCAACAGCGCCAACGGCGTTGAAATAGGAACAAACTTACGCGAGTTACGAGTTTACACAGATACACGTTTAAAGGAAACAACAAAAAATAATAACAAAACTGGTATCTACTAGCTGCAAAACCGAAGAAGATACATGAATAGCACGAAAAATATCATAAAAAAATTTATATATATAAAACTAATAATAAAAAGAGTTAAGAGGAAAAACTACGAGAAAAAAAAACAACAAGAAAATGTACTAAAGTTGGTAACAAGTTGTTGTTGCTGTTGTTGTTGTAGTTGCAATGAAATGCACAATTGCATTTGTAGAATGCCACGAGACGAACGTAGCCACAAACGAAGCAAAATCAAGCTCTTGAGCCAACGAGCCTACAACTACGACGACGATGACGGCAAAATTGCAGCAAAAATGAAAAATCTAAACGCGGAAAATCTTACGAAAAAACGTTTTTTTTTGTTGTAAAACTAGCGTTGTAAAATCATGCAAACATAGCGTCGAGTTTGCAAGAATTTTTCGTTGCAAAAAAGTTAACACAATTTAGATACGCGTATATAGTAGCTAGTAACTAATATCTATGATTTTTTTTAATTCCCATTTAAAAAATACTTTAAATCCATTTAAAAGCACAATTACAACATTACATTTGCTTAAACGTTTACTTCGTATTCATAAGATACAAATATTTCAACTTGACAAAACTTGTATCTCAGCGATTTCAAGCGCTACCAACGTAGGTAAGTGCTCGCGTTCCAAAGGCAACTGTTGATTTTCTTGTGATCGCCACAAGACGTTCCAAGCGAGCAGCGATTGCAAACTAGTGCGCCGCACATACACAGTGGTCGCTTGCTTGTTGCAGATAAAGAGCAAGAGAAATACGAGTACTCAAACTTACAGATACATTCAACAAGATAAATTCGCAAAGCAAAATCATCAATGCAAAGTGTACCGAAAAAAGACACGCGCTCACAAATATCTTTGTATCTCTTAGTTACGTGCTTGCTCAAAAAGATACACCGAACACCGCCGCTAACAAACGCACTGCCACACTTGTAACTCGCAACTGAGAAAATCTTGCGTGCTCATAACGTTAAATGTTCTTACCTGTTGAGAGTAAAGAAATTTTAACGGAGCCACTCTTCAGCTGTGCGATACTCTTAGTGTATCTTATAGTTTATTGTGTTTTTAACTGTGCATAAGAATATTTGGTTTAGTCTTGTGCTCTTAGTATCGCCTTCACCTTACTCTCTCTTTGTGGATTTCTCTCATTTTAATATCTCCATAAGAGTCTTCGCTACTAAATACAAATTGCCACAATGTTTTCATGGTTTAGAATGTGGTTTCGTTGTGCTATAGCCGATACGATAAGACACGACTTGTTTCTCAATAGATATGATCGTCTGGATGATTAACTATGACTAAAATGAATTCGAGCATTTTCGAAATGAATCATCATAAAGCTTTAAAAAAAATCAATTGATAAAGATCTTAAAATGGACACCCGAGCAAGATAGCTTTCGATATTAATTAAGTCATGACCCAAAGATCACCAAATACATTCACTTAGTTTGAGTATGATAAGTACTTAGTTGACTTTATGAAAATTATATATTCATTTACATAGCTTGCAGGCTGTAAATAGCCGCTGATTTGATATTTCGATCAAATAATCAAGGGCTCGTTCAAACTTTTCTTGGCAGTCGATAGGAATTGTGATAAGATATGGAAGAAATACACTTAGGAGCAATTAAAACATTAACTTTAGCTACTAATACACGTGTAGCTAATTTTAGCTCAGAGCTGACTGCAATAAAACCAATTAAGTCATGGATGGACAAAATTTTTTGAGCAGTTATTACTTACAACAAAAACAATAATTACAACAACAGAAAAACCCCTACCAGAAATTTGATCTCAATACCAAAAAAAAAAATTCTGCCAAAAGCCAATTCCAAGAATCAAGCAAAACCAACAGGAGTGAAAAGTGCACTGATCAAACGAAATGAGAGAAAATGTCCTCAATGTGCGCATTGTTGTTTCCTTGTCCACAATAATAAAAATATGCGTAGCAGTGGTGAATGCATGTGTTTTTTGTTTTGGTTATTTTCCTTAAGATGTGTTTGTTGCAAAGAGCTTAAATTGGCTCATTTTTCTTATTTTGCCCATCGCTGAAATCAATCATAGCGAATATTATATTCTTCAAAGCATATAAAAATTAAATATTTTATGTGAAAGACGATTTCTGAAAAATCTACATAAATCCATTCAAATATACCAAAAGATCATCTCAAGGCTTTTCGTATCAAACTGACTTTATCTACTAATTAGGCCTCTAACAGATCGGCAACATACACCGAAATGTTTTCCTTCATCTTTGCATACAAACTTTTCTGTTACTGCCTCTTGATATTAAGGCATTTTTCTTAGAACTAACGCAGCAAGTCATTTGAACTGAGACTGAGAGCTATAGCTGTTCCTCTTACTTTGGCTTAATTAATCTTTGATATAGTAAAGTTTTTGAAAGGAACATAACCTTTTTTAAAGAAAAAAAAACAATCTTTTCTGAATCTTTCTAATGCTAAGAAAATGAGAAATTTACTCAGAAGAAGTTTTTATTTTCCAAAATTAAAGAAAGGACTCTTCTTATACATTGTATTTGATTTTTCCGTTTGTTGTTCTATTTTTTGTTTAAGCAGAGACCACGGTACGTTAAGTTTCAGTAATTAAGAAGCATGGGGCATAATGGGGCCATTTTTGTGATATGAACTTTATAACAGCAGAAAAATGATATTTATCTAGCGGTAGCTATGATTGATTGAGGAGAAAACATTTTTTCGATTTTTGAATGTTTAAAGATGTCCTGACAGGAATGCCAATGCCACTTACTTTATTGCCAATGGAAGGCTTATGGCATAGAAATAAAAACTGAGCCATATCAAAAACGAAAATTTACTGAAATAATGAGAAGTGAAAAAATAAATTCAAAATCATCTAAAAAATGTAGCAACGTTTTGGGACTTTTTGTATCAATTTTCTATGGTGGGATTTGGATAAGTTTTCTATAGAAAAATCCGTCTCAAATATAATATTTTCTAAAATATTTTTTCGAAAAAAGTCTTATTCAATATTTAAGCAGCAATTTATTCATGCTCGATTGCATTACGACTTGCACTGGTTTTAGCACGAGGCATCACAAAAGAAAAGAGCATAGGCTATTTAAGAGCATTGAAAATAATTAAGAAAATGGAGAAACTCAAATGGACAAAACAAAGGGAAGCAAAAACTATACGTTATTCCTTTGTCATTAATAAAATTAAAGAATATCTTATTTTAGCTCTTTAGAGTATAGTTAACTTACTTAACGCATTTTTTTTTTTTTTTTTTTGCAACTTCAAACTCATCCAGCTGAGCTTAAGTCTAACTCAAATTATGATAGAACATCTGCCCAATTGAACTTTTCTACCGCCAGTGGCAAACTTTTCGCACGATACAGCTAAGCAAAACCTTCTTTCGTACCGCAACACTCAACCGACACCGGTGTGACTTGGTCTTGGAGTTGGTCACTTTACTATGCTTGCTGTATTCTGAAACTTGTTTCTTTGTGCGGTTTGTGATTCACGCCATGACTTGCAGTCGTTTGGATTCTTCACCTCAAACATTAAGAAATCGAGTAAGAATCGCAAAACCAGCTCATGTTAAAGGTTTTGTTTTTTGTTCATTTGGTTACAACTTTTTTTTTTGTTTTTAAGGTTTCGTTTTCTACTCATACACCAAAAACAAAAGTACCAAATTTAAAATAGTAACTCCCAGTGCTGAACTCCGTCAACAAGACCTCAATTTATCAGCTTGTGCCTATGGTACGATTCCATTCGCTCTCTACTTCAAATCACTGCAATTGCATCCCAAACAAATGATGATGATAATCTGTAACTCTGATGTAGGTTCCAGCAGTATTTACTTAATTTGAGGAATATTCATTTAAACTTTTGTTTTCTTAGTTGGTGAGTCGCCGCTCTCCGGCTTGTTTTCTTTGGTTCATTCTCTTTGCTTTACTTTGTTTTTATTAGTTTTTTCACTTAATAATTCTTTACCTTTGTTAAGACAGACTTTATTCCTTTATCGTATTTATTGTTACGAGTTTCGTTTGCTTAGTTTACGGCTTATTTATGTTCTTGGTCTGTGTTATACCTCTTCCTGGTTAGGTCGCCCCCCGAAAGTGTATACTCGAACACAAATTCATAACTACTTGCATATATTTCCCAGTGAACAGTGTTGGAACAGTATATATATAAGTTAACCATATCGATTATTTCAACTCCTCTAACAACTTTGGCTTAAAGCTTACTGTACGAGTTATTGAGAAAAAACTCTTCTTCGGCAGGTTATTGAAACCGTAATCAGGTAGGATAGCAAAAGATAAAGAGTTATAATAGGAACCTTTTCATACAAACATGGTTCTCAGAACAAAATGCAGTTTCCATTGTAGAACGAGTTATTGAATGGGTGTAGGTTTATATTTCATGACAATGTCCCGTAGGTAAGCAAACTATCATCTGCCACATTCAATGCTCTATGTCACAGAACTTTCCTGGTGTATGTAGCATATAGCTTCACTGATGGCTTTCACATCGTGTTTGTTCCAAAGAAATTGTTGGTGTCATGTCTAGAAAGTTTACTTTATTTGAAAATTTTATGTGTGTTTTGGCAAGATAGATCAGTAGACATATGTATACACGAATGTGTTAACTGGGTTTATACTCAAACTTTGCTTACATTCTCATACTCTCGTTGTTGTTTTTGTAATTGTGTCTTGATTTTGTTTCATGGTTTTCATGGTTCTTTTCAGCACCGTTGCTTCTATAATTCTTTACCGCACTTGTATTTCATTTATAACTTTGTTGCTTTTGTCATTTTCCACACTGGTTTCTCGATTTGCTGTCATTGTTGTTGTTAATATTTTTATTTTAGCTGTTGTTGTTATATTTATCTTATGCGGACATTCGTCGTGGAATTCAATTAAGACAAAACAGGTATTTTTCTTAAAAGTCATCAACGCTCTCATAGTGCGCTCTAAATTTACTCTTTTTATATGTTTTCCACACTGAATTGCTCTCTTGTTTCTCTCTCTCTTTCTCTTTTTTCAACTGTCTCTTTTTTTCGTGATACTTTACGTTCTCTGAAAGGAACTCATTTTTATTTTGAAATCACCTGTTGAGCTTCTATTCTCTTAATAATTTTTTATATTCCGAGATACACTATCTAAAATTTTACTTTTATGAACGATCTATAGGTACGCAAGACAACATTTTTTTTATTCTTTCTCTTTCTTTTCGATAACAACAAGGATCACTGATAAATTATCAGTGATAATTTACTTTAATAAAAATGATTTGTTATGACTCTAATGATGCGTTTGCCTATGCCGTCAACATCTTTGCCGATTCCTTTTTTCATTCAAGAATTGTGTCAAGGCTGGGTATACAAGCTGCTACTCATTTATTGATCTCTTCTTAGCAGGATCACTGCAACATTTATGTATATTTCTTCCAGCAGTGTTTTGCATTTAATATATCACTTGATTTATCGTTTTTTGGCGATTTTATCGACTATGTTTTGTATTGATTTCCTTAACATTTTCGAAAGAATCCTTTTAATAATGATGCTGTTATGTTGTTATAATTATCATAAATGTCTTCTCCACGCAGATACTTTATATTAAGCCGACAATAGGCGCTTTATGCCATCGATCGGACCACCAACATCGTAAGGCAAAAAATAATTTTTTTTTCGTTTTTTAAGTCATTATTTTTTGTATTAAAAAAAATATATTTTGTATAGATTTAAGAGCTTGCTGGATCCATTGAAACAAAGTAGCTACAATATATGTATAACTGAAATTTGATATTTGTTTTATGAAGCGTAGAAGTGGAGCAATTTAGGAGAATGTTCTCTTGTTCGAGTGTCGACCGACGAACAAAAACTAATACAACACATATTCCGTTCATAATTTAGCAGCATATATCATAATATCCCAATTGTTTCAACTTTGTTTTCTATTCATTTTTTACTTTGATTAAGAATCCAAAAGAAAGTTGTAAGAGTTCGATTTACACAAAGTTTTTTTTTTCATTTATTAGTCATAGTAATTAATTTAAACATACTAATTATTTTTGCATTGCCTTAGATTACAGCCGATTTGTTTCTCTTGTTGTTTCAAAGTGGAAACAGAAAAAAGGATATTGCCCAACGTAAATATAACACGCTCTAATGAGTCTTCATGAGTTAACGAATAATACAAATTCCTAAACTTCGACTATTAAGCTCCGTAGTCTTAATTTTGAATTGAGCTCTGTGAAAATGTTAACAAGGTTTCATTTAATAACAGCCATATTAAAAAAACATTAAAGTAATTTAAAAAAACGTTACATCGTTAAATGAAACTTTTGTTTGCTTGTACTTGCAGCAATTGATGGATCTCTAAGCGTTTTTTCCAGTCAGGCAAATTAAAAATGCCAACAAAAATTACGTACAACAAACTAACGTATTCGCATTATGGGTTGCATTCATTGCGGTTTTATATTGTTTTTCTTAATTTTAGGTTAATAGAATTTAAACGTGATTTGTTGAGATTTTTAACTTGCCAAAAATCATGAAAAGTTCAATCATCTAATGGACTTTAAAGTGCAATTTTAACTTTACAACGTACTTAAACATTTCTATTTAAACAGTTGATGGACATTAATTGGTTGCATTTAGTACCAAGTTGGTTGAGTTTTAATGGGAGTTTACTTGGTCACCGCCAATGCACTTGCGATGCTTCCCTTACCTCAGCACATCTACATCATGGGAGTGCGATATATGGCATAACAGAAATTTCGAGTTGACTTTATATCTGAGAAATAAAGATATGTTTTATTTTTGTATTTATTTATTAAAACCACATCATCGAGTTTTTTGACGTTGGAAAATCTAAATCCAACAAAAGGAACTTATTTGCAGCATCAGATCTCAATTTCTTTTGGAAGAATATTAAACTGTATAATGCTAAGTGCATAAAATTTAATACACCATTGTGCAGTCTGCGGACTCGTTGCTCAAAAGCCAATTCAAAAATCTAAAATGAAAACACCTACAATTCTCGTTTTGGAATTAAAATGTTGTGGGATATTTTTCCAGAATGTTGGACAAAAAAGCACATAGGTCATCAGCACATCAAAATGACTCAAAGCTTTGGGCCCCTGTATGCTTTGGGCTCAAGAATGCTCTTCAAAATATCAGAATCACATCGTTGAAATCTTCAAAACTCCAATTACTAGCTTTCATTTGAAAAAATCTGCAAAGGCTGTCTGTACTTGTTGCATTATTAGAAAGTTTTTGACCAAAATACATCGATGAGGGAATTTTTGAACAACCTATCTTAGATTTGGTAAAACTTCAGAAAGACCTCAAATTTGTCTCGTTATCACATCTCTATATAGCTGATCAGCCTAAAAATATAATTAATTCAGCCGTTAGCGCGGAAATATTTTATTTACTTATATGTATTATTTTACATAATTTCTCTTTTTATAAGGGCATATAAGCTCAGTAAATAAAGTTGAATAAATAAATAAAAAAAAATAAATAAGCCATAGAAATTAATGTTTTCAAATTATTAAAGAAAGTCAAAGCATTTAAATGGCATTATTAATCATAATAAAATTTAATACTTCAAAATTAGAATCCAACTATTGTCAGTGGCGATATACTGACGACACTTTACAATCTCAAAATTCGTTCTGCGGAAACGTTAAATAACGTTCCCCTCTTCCTCCAACTCACATATATTTATTGAGCAAAATTTGAGTGGAGTCTGCTGTTTCCGAGGAATGAACATTTTTATTGAGAGCAAATCCATCCAGAGGCTATTGATTTTGTTTTTCGTTTATACTTCATTGAGCCTAAAACTTCCTCACCTCAAAAAAAAATAAAAAAACGCATGAAATTAATTTTATTCTTGAACATTGGAATTTGGCGCCATATGTTGCAAGTTCTTCGTTTACAGTTACATTTCGAATATGTAGGTCTTCGGCTTTCCTACGTCTTTCACTTCCTGCTGCTGTTTGCTGTTATGTTGCATACTTTTCGGATATTAAATGACATGAAAGAAATAATTTGCTGTCGCTACTGCTGCTGTCACCTTAACTTAACCGCACAATAACACAGTAAAAGCAACAACAATTTAGTGTAGGTAACATGAGTTGCATTTGCTGCTGCAGTTTTTAAATCAAGCAAACGTCCTTCAGCTGAATTCAACGAATGCCACTTTTAGGGCATTCATGATGCACACACCCTTTTTTATGGTTGTTGCTGCTGCGACTATGGTCAAGCCTGAATTGCTCTGATGCAAAAAAAAAAAAGCAGGACCTTCACAAGCCAAAATAAAAAACAGTATATTTTTATAGCCTACGGTTTGTGGCCTTTAGAGTTTTTTTTTTTTTTTTTCATTTAAATTGCATTCAATCTGAGGTTCAAAGAATTTTTTGAGGAGTTTCCTGAATATATTTCGTGTCATTCTATAAGTGCCTACTACTACGAGTAAAATCAATGGCCTGAATTGAAAAAATTATTATGTTTTTGTTTATTTAATTTTAATTTTTTTTGCAAAGAGTTTTAGTTGCATTATAGAAAAGAATGTAAGATATGAATTCCTCTTGAGTGATTGGTTAATTAAGTGCAACTACTCGGATTCCTTTTACTTCATTCATACAGTCAAGCTGAAAACAGGCACCCTTGAGTTTATATAGGGGTGCTGCCATAAAGAGCTGGTCAACGGAGACGATATCGGCACTCAGTTCTTAACATTACCACTACGATTATCTTTGGAATCACAATTTTTATTAACAATTACTCGAGAGCATATGCTTCGAAGGAACCATATTTCAACTTTCTCACAACTCTAAACATCCTTTTGTAAGTTTTAATACCAATTACGTTCCTTCAATGACACTCAATATTTAATAAAAGGTTTGATATTGGCCCATACTTAATTCTTTTTTAATTCCTTAGCTCCTTAGGTTATTAACTAAGAAACAAAAGCATGTTTAGTTTTTGCTTAATTTTATCCAACTAAGAACAAATTTAGTAATTAGTAATGAGTTTGATTTCAACACCACAGCGCACCTCATGTCATCAGTTAGTCATCACTGAGCCTTCCTAAGATAATTGGTGTTGAAGTTGATTTAAAAACTAAAAAGAAATCAAAAGCCATAGGGCCAATCTAATTTCTTTCAGGAATGATTTTAACGAAATTAAAACTCCTAATATCCCACTTCTACGAATTTTTTTCAAATCAGCACATCCGCAATTAAGAGACCCCACAACGCGTTGCTTACTTGCATGATATTCGGAAGAAAAAAAGTTCATATTGTACAATATGGCTATTTCGGCCGACAGCGAGGGTTACGCCAAGTTGACAGCAGGCTGAGCAACCCGTTTACCAATAAATCAACACGGAAGCCACCACTTCATGTAGACCTAAATTATGAAAACACCAAAAATGAGACTTAAATAAATTAGAAGATTTGGCGCTTTTCGCCGAATTAACCAAACTAAGTTATGTCCGCTGCTGATAACAAAGCCAGTTGCTTAGACCGTTGGTAACCTGTTGGTTTAACAACAATTTAAGTTGGGCTAGAAATTAATTTTCTCACGCTTTTTGTTGTAGCTTTTGTTATCATTGTTGTTGCTGCTGCTAATGTTAGTTATGGTCATGTTTGTTATGGTATGTACATTTTATTTTTTATTGCTCCTTATTGAGATTATTTTTTCTCTCTCGATTTGTTTTTGTTTATTTTATATTTTTTTTCTGTTTCTGACTCGCTTTGTCAAGCTTCTTATTACGCGTATTCTAGCGCTTGTAAATTACTTACCTTGAGACTTCAAAGATTTCAAGTGAAAAACGGCAGCAACAAACAAAATAAATAAACAGAGGCATATCAAGCCCGGATTTGACGGCGGTGTGTCGTTATTAAGACACTAAACCGGTTGAAGATTCATAGACTTGCGCATGTGTCTATATTTAATAAAATCACCCTTAGCCTTCCTCTCGCTTTGCACTGTACTCTTCTACCTTTGATTACGCGCTCTATACGTATTTTAAACGCGTCTAATTGCGCGCATATTTCAAGAATATTACTTTATGGCCTTTTTGCATTTTTAGTTTATACATTTACCATGGCTTACATCATCTGAATATCATAGCCCGATACCTCATTACTGTCCGCACTAGGTTGTAGACGGTCACATCGATGGATGCAGCTGTCAACGTTCTGTTTAGTTCGATGTTTTAGTGCTTAAATTCAATGTAAGTAGAATTACTCATATATGCGGAGAAAGAATTCATGTTATCCTCCCGTAAGTTGCGTTGGCCATATCGTTGTACTGGCATAATTTTCACGTGCAACACCTTATCGAAAATGTTAGTAAAAATTTTCAGGTTTAATATTGGTATTAGAGTTCGTTCGATTTATGTTTTAAGCAATTTAACCACTACCAGGGTATTTAAAGAAACTCTTGTTTTTGAGTTCCTGCTAAATTTTTATACAGTAATTCAATCGTTCAAATAGAGCGCTTAGACTCTTTCAATTTTATATAAACATCGAACTTAATCTGTCGCTGTTTCTCCGTGGCTCCACCTGCACGCGCCCCTTTGTCCAATTCAGTCTATATATCGCGAGATGCTTGGTACAGACAACATACGTTTCACAACTATGACTGCCTATGACAAGATATACTGTTTTGAGTATTTTTCTTATATGGAAAGTTTTCCATTGTCTAATCCCAACACATTTTGTAAGGCTTGACACAAATTTTCTTTCTTCTAACTCTCTAATCCTTCCATATATTGCTTATAACCTGCTTTGAAAATCCACGGATCCATTGGTATATAGAAAAACAGAAAGTATCACACCTACTTTTTGTTTAAACTGTACTTTTGTTTGGTTCCTCAGTGTTTGAATATAAAAGAAGAAGAAGAACTGTTTTGATTCCGATTTAGTTCGGTAGTTGAACTGAAGTCCGAAGTTGAATGTCAATAGCTTTTCTAAATCTAAAAGTCGAAATTTGCTAAGGATTTTTTTAACATCGAATTTGAGCTGTAGCAGCTCCAATAATTTGAAGAATTTCCATCTTTTATATGATCCTGACAAATACTTCTAATTTCAATACCATTCACGAAGCAAATCCGAAATGAAATCAGAACAGGCCTGTTTATCTAGGCAGCGGCTTTGTTTTGGACAGCGTGAAAATTCGATTTATATCGTGGACCAATTGAAAAATTTATAGAGCATTCACAACCAAGCAAGAAACTATTATATTTTCTTATGTTAAATTAATTTTATTTATAATCATAATTTTGAAAAACATAAGCTATGAATTTTTCACGAATACCATTAAATTGTGTAGTGTGAACAAAATTCTATAATTAAAATTTATGTCATAAGTCTTATGACAAATTCAGGAAAAGTTGAAAGAAACTGCAGAGAATACTTATGGTATATTAGGCTTGAATCGTTTTTTCATTGCAGCAACATTGTGTTTTTTACATGAGCATTCAATTTGCTGTTGCCAGCGTTGTACGATACTGCCGTTACACGTCCAGCACCTCAAATAGCCCAAGCTTCCACAAGATGACGAGGAGCGGCAAAGTTGTCTGTTAACTTGTATCGTTAGTTTATTTTATTTGATTTTGTTTCCATGCATATGGTGTAGTTTGTTTATTTTATTATTATTATTTTATTTTGTTGCTTTGAGAGCTTTTTTGTTGTTGATGTTGTTGTACATTTTTAGCAAAGCACTGACGCTTTTTGTAACTCATAAACGTTTGCAAATGAGGACAAATGGACACCTTAGAAAGAATCGTACTTATTTGGTACAATACGTGCATATATTGTCAACTTTATTACTTTTTATTATTAGGAGACGTTAAGACAAGAAGGTATTTTTTATAAAAAATATTTACTGAAATTTCGACTGCATAATACAGTTATACACAGACCATAACTAAAGCTGAAAAATCACTTTTAAGTTCAGGCTTACTAAACCTTTGATTTATTAAAATGTTCAACTTATCAAAGAGAATTCGTACTGCATACTGTGTCGCCAGAAATCTCAACTATGAAATGTGCTCTTAATTTTCCAGTTACAATATTAATAGTGCCAGACAAAACAAAAATTAAAGAAAGACAAAACACAGAACATAAAAAATTCATCAAAAGTTGGCGCACGTTTTGAGCGACCAAAAAATAAAAAACAAAACATGCGGTTTTCATAGCGAATTTGCATTGAGAAATCACTTAAAGTTTATGAGTCAACCAAACATCACAACAATACCATCAAAAAGAAACCCAAATAAAACCACAAAACTTAGGAGTGATTTGCTATACAATATACTCGTATTTTTGGGAAATTTAAAACAAACAAAAATATTTTTGGCACAGATAGGCTGATATTTTGGTAAAATAGATACCTATATCATAAACTGGCTTTTTGCTTATTGACCCAAAATCCCACCTTAACAGAAAACACACAAAAATAAAATGTTTCATTTATTCGTGAGAAAATCCTCACATTCTAAATTAATATAGTGAACTAATTCAACTATATATTTCAAGCAATAGTTTACCGATTGAAATGTAAATTAAAATCAATAAAATTTGCTTATTTATTACATAATGCGCCGTTACTACAGCTAAGATCATATTAATGTATGAAAAGAATAGACAAACGAAATTTACAAAAAGATTTTTAGTGTAAAGTTGCAAACTTTAGCATTTGACTATAACTTTTAACGGATATTAAATTTCTATAAATATTCAGCTTATTTTTTTCTTTCTTTTAATTTATGAATATTAATACAGAACACACAAAATAACCGTTTGACACTCAAGTAACTTTAGGCCAAGTAAAGACAAGTTCATTGACTATTGACGATCAGACAGTAGAATATATAAACGATAATAATTCAATAAATTATATATAAAAAATAACGACTTAGCGAAACAAATATTAACGCCATAAAAACAATAAAATATAATGCTTACACACTACTCAACGGCTGCTCAAAAACTCAAAAATGCTAATATACATAGATGATGGTACATATTTTAGATTTAGATATTTCATAATCGCTTTGAATTAGCTGCTATTTTAAAAAATGAAGTGAAAACCCTTAAATAAAAAACAAAGGGAATGTTTAGCATAACAATGTTTAGTTTAACATAGCAGACAAAATTAATTGATCTTAGCAAGACAAAACTTACAATTTTTCTAAATTCTTAATCACTTTTCCGAAAATTTCAAAAAATTATAATTAATCTAAAACATAATCAAATAAATAAGACTTCCAAGGGATACTAAAATAAAATGGCTACATGAAGATATGTATCATTTAAACGACAATTGTAAAGACTTTATTTTACGTTAATATCAAATACTGTTTACAATGTAACATATACATATGTACATGGATACAATTTCATTTGCCAAAACTGAATTTAAAGAAAGAATTGAAAAATTTAATTAAACCGTGTTTATTATAATTAGAAAGATAACTGTAAGCTTGTATCTCGGCGTTTACACACACAAATTCTTGACAAAAAATTTCCTTGTTTGGAGACAAGAGGGGAAAAACCAAAGAGACGAGGTACAAAATCTATCGTATGTTGCAAATGCCAAACAAAAAGAACAAAAGAGAATAGACAAGAATTTCTTTCACAGAATTTATGTGTGTAAACGCCGAGTATGCAAAAAATAGCAGAAGAAAGGAATGGAAAGCAAACACCGGCAACATTTTATATTCCTTCGTTGGCATACAGTTTCATATTTTTTTATCCTTATCATCAAAAAGGGAGGTGAGAGTCAAATCCTCATTTCTGGCGGATAAAGACTTCAGCGATCAGACATTTTACCCCAATGTTAATTTATTGACTAAAGGGGTAGAGTTTAAGCTCCTTCGTCCCACTCTGAGCAATTTTTAGACTTAGCATAAGAAACTTGACGGCATTTATGTTTATGAAATAATAGTTATGTAAGTAGAGGAATATTGTACTTCAAGTCCAGTCTGTTGAGAAAAAAAAGTATCTTTACCTTGGAAAATGTAGAGCATCAACGATTTTTGTATGTTAACCCTTAGCCAAGTTTTTGACCCTGTGGAAAGTCTGCATTCCATTAAAATTCAAAAGTTCCCAAAACGGATTTTTCCATATAATTTCCAAAATATCCGACAAAAAAATATTTACAGGAAACATTAATGTCAGAAACTTTTACCACTTCAATGCTGTAATTTGTTACACATTAGACTTACAAAAAAGCTTCTGAGCGAAAAATGTTGCATCTTCAAGTTTGCTGTAAAAAAAACAGTTTTGAACATCTTTGAAACGAGGTCGACAGAAATGCAGACCTTCCATTTGAACAAAAAACCCATATTTTTATATGGGGTTCCAAGCTTAACATCTTTTAAAAAATATCCCACGTTATACCATTTGCATAACAAAAATATCTACTGTCCGGGATAATTGTTTTCACTTCAATTTAAAATAAAATATATATAGACACAAAGACATTAAACACTTACCGATTGGAACCATAAATTCCTTCACACAATTGAAAAAATTGCAGTACGAAATTTTGTTGCAAAACATTCACTGTAAAATACCTTCAAAAACTACAGCGGCTGCTGCACATTAAGGGAAACTGCATTGCACTGGAACTATTAAACGATTTAACCTTTTTATTATATTTGATTCGATTTATCATTCGAAAGAATTTTTCTTATTAATAAAAATATGGAATATGCGAAAATTAACTGCAGAAAAAACCACGAGCTTTGAAAATTAAATTGAAGTCAACAAGTGTCAGTTATTTGGCGTTGCCACCTGTTTGCTCGGAACTACGACTGCACGGAAAGTACAAACGTCAAACAAAAGTGTAAATTTATATAAACTCAATTTTTTTCGATAAACAGTTTTGCAAATTTTTGTTTTTTATTGAAAATTTAAGAAAACTTTGAATTTAATTGTAAGTTTTTCTTTTAATTATTTTCGAAGAATTTACTATATTTCTTTTTAGATCGTTGTAAAAATATAGAAGCCATAGATGGGTTGACTAAAAAACTGAAACTTAAGTGAAAAGTTTGCAAGTTTCGCCAAGTAAATATTTTATTTAAAAAAATACAAAATTGTTACTTGAAATTAACTAAGTATGTATATCTTAAACAGGACTTTCATCCAAATTAAAGCTTACATAGTACTGTAAATACGAATATATTTATTTATACTCTATTTTTGCCATTCATTTGTTCCGAATGAAAATGAAAATAGTTACCTATTGGTCTTAAAAGTTATTTTACTTTTGACAATTGAGTAAATTATTTATTCCTTTTACAAATCATACTATGTATTTTTTTTAAAACGATGTAAACAAATTCGACAATAAAAAAGAAACCATTAAATTTATGAATTAATGTAAAAAGAAACTAAAGTAAAATTTATTTGTATTGCGGAATTTTTGTATTCAAGACAATTACATGTATTTTCAAATATATCCAGCTTTTTAGCTTCATTCTCTATAGTTGTCTTATGTACATACATATTTATTCAAGTGACTCATGCCTTTCATTTTTAAACGTGAGGACCTACGAACGCATCTTTTAAAAATAAACTCAATTCAAGTCTTTAATTTTCTTTTTGTTTTTCGTTATCACGAATGTATAGTCAGTCAGTCAGTCAGTCAATGCGCCACGTGCTGCTCAATATGTTGACATCATTTGAATGCATTTTTAATTAGAAATATTATCTGCCGTTTGTCGATTGTATTGGTTATATTCGATTATTCATCGTTTGGCACTGGAGTAGGTCCGCTGCCTATGAGACCATATTCTACAATACTTCTCCGTTTAGTTTTTATTTTTGTTTCGGTTCTTTTGTGTATATCTTTATATTCATCAATATGTTATTCGTGTTTTTTTAATTTCTTTGCCTTTTTATTCCACTTTATTGTGCGTGATCCAACATAGAAAAAACAAGTTTTCAAACGCTCAAGAATGTGATTCGACTATCAATCAAAGGTTTCGTTCTGGACAAAGTTTTGCATTTGGCTCTAGTCGTTGGCATGAAATTCGCAGATTTTTTTTCTTCTATGTTTTTTCCTGCAAATTCTTTTAATATTACCACCAATTAGGGTTGCCATAGAGTTTCATCTGGACATTGGGAAAAGAACTCTGAATATTTCTGAAGGTTGGAAAAGAGATCACTCTGACGAAATCGTATATATTACCTGGCCCAAAAAACATTTTTAAAAATTTACATAATCAGTGGTATGTTTCATATGCATGTAGATGTTATTAAAGTCATTCAGAGATTTAACAACGGGTCAAGGCTTATGAAATCTGTATTAATGCCTTTTGTAATGTTTGCATAGACAACTCGATAAAATGTAAAGGCATATGTGTATGTTTTTCAAAAATGTGACCTAATGTAGAAATTGTGCATATTTAATGGGAACTCTAGCTGTGTCACAATCAGAGTAAAATTTCTTATTTTATGAGATTAAAAAGTATTCGACACATTTTTATTGAAAATATCATCTTTATGCATTTATTTGAAGGAAACATACACTAAAAATCTTTGAGATAATATTTTTTACTTGCTTATTGTGTTGATTACTTTGTTTGAATTTTATGTAAGCAGATCATGAAACTAAAAATTTGGACAATCAAGATGAGTTTCGACCAACTGGCAACTCTACCTCCAACTTTCAGGCTGAATTCTTTATTTTTTTCATGAAAAATACATCAAATGCTAATTATAATTAAATTAAGCAAATTCTTTATTTTGTTAAGAATTTGTATCTTTGTTTTCGCCGAGAAGACTTGTTTTGCGGCAGATTTTTGAGTATAATTCTTCTAATTAAGTACACATTGATAAAAAAAAAATTAAAATAAATTATAGAAGAACGTAGCCAAACATTTTTGATTCAAACTAATTGGAATTGACTGCAATAGAAAGGAAGCTTCAGCCCATTTTTAAATTAAGCTCACAGTACTAAATAAGTAGAAGACCGTTGCTCAAAAAAAACAATCAGCAGTAGACTTTTTTTTACAAAACCGGCATTCCAAATCCGATTTTTTTCTTAATAATTTTTTGTTGCTATAAAGCTTATTGACAGCGGCGACATTTGAATTTCTGAAATATATCATTAATATCATCACAGGAATATATCATTAATATCACGTGACAAATACGCATGCAATATGTAATATTTGGAGAACCATTATTAAAATGCATCGTTAAGCAAAGGCGAGCGGTAAAAATGTGTTACATAAACAGAAATAAAATTAAATCGAATAAATAAAATCCACTTATAATAATGTAACAGTTTGGCCGACTCTGATGACAAATGACATAGACACAGACGGACACACGCACTCACACTGGAAGGCACATAGGCCGAAGATTTGTTGCCACTGTTTTCCAAAGTCATATATTGCCAGCTTAAAGCATAAAGCACGTTACGTTGGCGCTAAAAAAAATGTAGCACCAGCAACTGCAACAAGATCAACCCACACACACAGCTAGCTAGCTTGGACGGTTGCACGCAGACTTTGGCATATAGTTGGTAGTTTGGTAGATGGGGACGTTGATTGTATAAGTAACGAACTTTTTCATTTTTTTTTTTTTTTTAAATCAGATTCCGGTTGCAAATGACTATCGCTGTTCTGTTGTCACATTTCGCTTGGGTTTTGTTGTTGATGGTGCCAATGCTACTGCTGCTGCTGCCTAGTACCTAGTGACATTTTGGAATTTCATCTCATTTGATTTGATTTGAATAAAATGCGTGAAATGAATTTAAACGACTCAAAATGTAAATAAGTAACAATGCACGCAACACGATTTAAAAAAGAAAATAAGAGCCAACAATGGAGACAGAAAAAGACCTCAGCTTGAAAATGATAGAGATAGCGATAGAGTAACAACTTAAGTTTGGAGCTTTAAGTGATCTTTAGTAATGTGAACAAACAAAAAATGGTGACAGATCTAGATGCGTGTCAGATCGTGTCAAATACGTCTAGACATGATTGCACTAAAAACATTGCAAAAGGAATACAAAACGTGAGTAACTAGTACTTCCAAGTTAAATTTTTTACTGAGAAGCAAACTTTACAAGCTACGAATTAAGTCTTGAAGACCTTTGCCAAAATTTTAATTGGTAAAAATCTAACAAGTATTGCTACGCTCTTTCTCATATTAAGTTACAATTCTGTAAAATAAAAAAACACATTTTTTCGTTTTATCTAGGGTATTATTAGTCCAAGAGACCATAGTAGAGAATTCGTGTGTATCGTGCTTGGAATGATGTTTCCTGAATAGTTAGCAGTATACTAAGTACCTTCTTACAAATACATAACTAGCATGGATAGACAAATGCAGACTGCAAATCTGTATTCCGGGACATCAATAATGTTCTCATAGACTACGACGAGGTATTAAGGGAATCGGAATGCTTTGTGCCTAATTCATCAGAGAGATTACTAACAGTATATACCGTTTAAATTTCAGATGAAAATATTGGAAACTAACTGAATACTCGATGAAAGCGTAAGTTTAATTTTAAAATAGATTATTACTCCCTATTATGGATTACAAAGAGTTGTCACTAAACTTAAATTGGGTTGAATTTATTCCAATCAACTAAACCTCAAACATTAAAAACAAATCTTGAAAAGACTTGCTTCCACTGAAAATATATACATATGCATTTTATACCATACATATGATTTCTGAAATAATTTTTATACAAAACATAACTCTGAAATACACGCCTAGTAATCGATAATTCCGATAACTGCAATTACATGTCAATCGAATACGTATAGGAATAGGAGGATTAAACGTTAAAGACTAGTGTCATTTTCAAACATCAAGTTGTCATGTTCGATGACATTAATGTTTTCTCTCCATAACTCAATGTCTTCGCTTGGCTCAAATAATACAGCTGACATTGACACGAATGGCAGATTAGTCGTCCCAATTGAAACGTCAGCATTGTATTCAAGTCTATCTCAAATCAGCCTCATAGCGTCGACATTATTACGCTCTTTGTGTTAATACTTCGATAATTTGCACATCTGTTAATTGTCAGCATTTTGCTATATATATTGCTCTGTCAATATTTTGCTGTTTTTTATGTATATATTTAAAAGTTCAACTATTTTGCGTCGAACAGAATTGAGATCGTATGAAATTTAACAGAATTGCGGCGTACGGCTGGTAACCTGCCGACAGGTACCCGTCTATTTAGATTTAATTCTATTTTTTTTTGACAGCGAGTAGTCGTAGCCGCTTAACCGATACCGTCACAATTCTGTTGAACGCATAAATTGTACAGCACAACGGGCGCACAAGTAACAGTTATCAAAGCACTCGGCGTAGAAAGTTACAGCTGTTGCGTTTCCTACAAATATATGAACTTAACAAAAGCTGTCAGTTGTACACTTTAACGCAACGGTCGTGACAGACTCTATGGATAGAGGCCTTAACAGTAGTAAAAGTCGCAAAAGAATAACAAACACAAATTGTTGCAGAAATTAAAACAAAAAACTGATAAAAATTAAAAGAAACGTAAACAATAGGAGAGTAGATCTTGTTATCAGCAGCAGCAACAATTTTGATGCTGTCCAAAGAGAAATTGAAAGAGCGGAGCGCTTGGAACGGTCAACAAAAACGAGCAACGGGGACAAAGACGACGTCGCAAAAAAATCGTTGGTGACATCAAGTGCATTGAATAATGCCAGATTACGCCTACAGCAGTTGGACTCTGCACTAAAAGCAGCACACACATACAAAGCGGGATGTGTAATCCGCAAATTACAACAATAACAAAATACTGCATTTAAAAAAAATCAAGCAGCTTATCAGTTGCAACACCCCATAATGAACTCTAGTGCACGGGACAAAATCTTCAAGTCTTGGTCTGGCATCAGTGAAGTAGCCTTAATTAAAGAAGTTGCCACCAAAGGTGAACATATTGATCTCTGTATTGAGTACTGGGCAAAAAAACGAAAAATTTCCATACCAGAGTACAAACTTTTCTTTCACGATGTGGTGCAAATGTATGTGAATCGCTTGCTTACGGAGCGCCTAGTATGCAAGGCAGAAAATGTACTCCGAAATGTACAACGCAATATCAAGTGTTTCTATTATCAATTTGCTTGTGAAAGCAGCGATGATGAGCTGCGCGAAATGGTACTAGATCATCTAAGACGCAAGGACCCACATAGTTTTGCGCAGGACATGCAAGAATTGCAATTCTATTGGGAATTACTGCAAGAGTTCCAAACATGCAGCAGTGCAGTTCGGGAGCGTTTCAAAGCCGACCTACGACGTGTCAATCTTGAGACGCTTCTTAGCCGGGATGCAGAATTTCAAAAACGTCTCATGGTGGAGTTGTATTTCGAAAAGCATAATGCAGCGGTTCTTAACCGTCTTAATAAATTTGTCATTTGGGATTATCTAGTTGGAAAACAAAATCTGCAGCAACTCGTGCGTTGGTGTACGCTAAGTGCACTAGGCTCAGAAGCAATAAATGCAATGGCTTGTGATTTGGAATTAAAATATTGTCAGTGGTCGGTAGAGCCGGAAATGTACGAGTATGCTTTGAAAACATTGCAAAATCCCGATGAAAGTTTACGGAATTGTTTTGCAAAAGAAGGTTACTTCTTTGTTGAAGAACGCACTCAAGTTAAAACAGTCCTTAGGCGGATCTGTACAACGGAAAGTTTCAAGAAAAATCAAGATATTTTAAGTAAGCTGCCGCTGGGTGAATATCTTTTGAAGCATCGCTACTTTACGTTAATGCTAAGAGATTTTGTTACAACCCGTGAATTGGAAGAATTAGCTGAGGCATGTCCAAAACAGCGTAGTCTGCTAGAGTTTATAGTTGCACTTAAATGCAACGATTTACAGGATCGTACAGGTTTCGAAAAGGTAACTGAAGCGTTACTAGATAAAAGCTGAATGCTTAAATTTTTTTTAACCAGTGGTTTTAAATAAAACCCCCATTCAAAGCGGGCCGGTTATTACTTTTTTCTTCTAGAAAGTGAAGTTTTACCGAAATCAACATCGACCATTAAACACTCACACATACACTTTATTAATTTTTCTTTTCTATTTCACTTCGCAGATTTCGCACGTTACCAAGGTCTACCTTGAAAGTGAGGGCATCGATTTTGAAGTCGAGCAACCACTAGTTTCCTTCTATGAATTTCTTTGCAATGAACCAACTGTTGCTTCTTTGAATTGTTTTTTGCTCTCAAGTGCCTTGAAATGCATTCCATACTTGAAGTCACTAGCACGTCGCTTAGATAACTCAGCAGCAACAGATAATGTACCAACGCCTTATGATTTTTTACGAAAATTTAAAAATTTTGACTTCAAACTAATATCGTGCAAAGATAGCAATGAAATCGCTTCATTCTCAAATGAGCGTCTCTGTCAGAAATATTCACGCAAATATCAATTAAATTTTTTGCATTATCTTAAACAGCAACGTTCCTGCTATGCTGTATACTATTTACTTACAGACCTACTGCAACACTATGCGCAAATTACAAAAACACAACTTTTTAGTGCCACCGAAACTGTTACTGAGTTTGCGCTACAACATGCTGCCAACACGGATCTAGTGACACATTGCATTGCTTTCAATGAAATGCTTGGTTTTGATTCACAAAATATGCGAAATTTTCTTAAATTGCATCGTCTAATAAATGTAACCAACTATTTGTCGAATTATAACGATCTGATTGAAAAAGTTGAAATTGTCCTATTGGCACAACTGAAACAGAATCCAGAACATTTTCCCTTATTAGATTATCAGGCACTGATGCGCATAGTGGCTTGCAATCAGTTTAGAAAATGGCCATTATTAATAATGCAGCATTATGCCAGTCAAAACGAATGGTGGAAGTTGCTGTTGTTGCTTCAGTATTTCAATGTGCCACTGAATCAACTGCAGTTTTTGGTGAAACATTTTGAAACGCGTACAGTAGGTGAACATCTATTACGTGCGCTTTCACATGAACCTACAATAGTTGGTGGAGCCAATGAAAGAATAGTTAAGCGGCATTCGAGTTTTTCCAGACAACACAAACAGCAGCAGCAGCACGCAAAAAAAATGGAGCAAGTGGCAAGTATACCACGTAGTGTTAACAGTTTATACAAACAGAAGCTTTCAAACGTAAAAACATAACTCATGTCCAAAGCCGAAACCACACCGATGATAATAACAAAACCAAATTTATTGAAGTTAGGGTTTCATGGGGCTTTTGGCCTAGTATGTATACTGCGTATTCAACGCGGCATTGCGATCTGTTTAATCCATATTGCTGCACATAGTTTGGATTCTTAGCAGAAATATGTTCTCAACTCTCTGATTACTCACCTAGACAGGTCGCTTTAAAATATCAATACATATCGCTCGTTTGCTTCAAGCCCGTCATAACTCAAAAAACTTAATAATGGAGAAAACCACATTTAAAGTTTTTAATAAATTACTTTTTATATGAAAATTCAAAATAGTATGTTTACAAAAACTATTCTCACAAGGCAAGTTCACTAGATACTTTTCTGATTTTTTCACACAAAAAAAAACATTCTGCATAATTAACTCGAACAATTTTTTTTTGAGGTCTTGCAGCAAACGAGCGATATGTATATATGCAATATAGTTTACTAGAAATCACGCAGACTATTGTACGGTATTATTTATTTTGAAATTTGGCTCAGTAATTTACGAGGTAAAATTATCTTTTTGTGCGCAGTAGACGTGTCTGTTAACCGATATCTCCTATTCTCAATTCCATGTGATACAATAAAAAAAGGATTGTGTATAAAATTCCATCAATTCACATTTCAGTTTTTTCTGACGACAGCAGCAAATATTAAGTCTTTATTTTCTTAGGAGCCCATCCTTGATTTAAAATATTAAGCAGGCAGAAGCCAATTATATTTCCTTTTTTTTTAACTAAAAGCCCCCACCAACGACAACATCTGCCGAAACAATGACTTCCTCGATAAGTTCCTGCAACGACGCCAATGCCCACTTTAAAAGCTCAAACAATAACCATGTTCGTTTCTTATTCGATTCAGCTGGCAAATTAGATTTGTTTGCTATTATACTGATGAGCACTAACTCGATTCCAGAAGAACGCATTTTAAACGCCAATAGATTTTTGGAACTAATGCAGGATAATAACGTCTACTCAACTTCCTTGAATCTCATGAAAAATTGCATAAAATTCCATATGCCTATACTTTCGGTGCTCTCTGCTACTGTGACAAACCTGAATGTTGACTGGAACTGGGCAGTATGGTTGGCAGTTGCTACCGATCAATGGAACGAAATCTTGAGCTCAGCCGCGAAAGATGTAAATGAATTGTCATTAATTTTAATTGAAAACTGCGTTCGTAATGGTTGCATTGCAACTTTAAATAGAAGTGTTAACATATTTTATAAGGTAAGGCCAATAAATGAATAAAAAAACATTTCGATTTTAATTACTAATATAAACTTTATTTAGAACAACCCGTTAATGCATTTTACGCGTTTTCTTCAAGAAACAACACAAAATAATTTTAATGATGAAGTTATAAATTTGTTACGTCTGTACCTTCTGGCTTGGAGCAATAATGAAATCGAACTCCCACTTTGTACGACGCTTAAGCGTGAGCAAGTAATGTTACGCAGCATTAAGCTGCTTTTAATTCATCTCATGGAAA
Organism: Meiosimyza platycephala; assembly: GCA_963662105.1. NCBI lineage: Eukaryota > Metazoa > Arthropoda > Insecta > Diptera > Lauxaniidae > Meiosimyza > Meiosimyza platycephala. The sequence continues at coordinate 2,218,306 of OY759211.1, forward strand.
GTTTTGACTCAACATTTGAAAAAAATAAGCTACTTCAATGTGTCTGCCAGTCAGGTATTAGCGATATTAGCGGTTTGCTTGATTTTTGTTTGCTCAACGAAGTATTTGGAATATTGGAATCGTCTAATTTAAATAGATTTGCGCTTAACTTTGAGAATTTGCTTCAAAAAGATAATAAAGAATATGAGCAGCTTATCACTTCACTGTTAAAAACTAGAGAATATGATTTAGCCATACGTATTGCAACGGTTTTGCATATGCCCATTAGCGACATTGTTTATACCAAATGGATATCAGGTGTTGATACAAGTGGAAGCAGCGACATTTTACAGGAGATTTCGTTTCAGAACTATGAAACTGAAATACGGGAACACTCGCTGCCACCAGAGCTGCTAGTAAACTTTTTTCTTTATACTGCTGCGCGGCTTGAGGAGCCTTGCGTGCGCAAATATCTGCTGTTGAAACGTGCTCTCAACGTTATCAAGCAAAATCATCTGTTTCCAAATGAATCCTTCGATCGCGATCAAATTGAATATGAAATGGTTCTGTGCTATTTACAAATAGCTGATTTCGAGGCATTGGATAAGCTAGAAATATATCATTCCGAGTACTACGAAGAAATCATGCTAAAAGAACGTTGTGTGCTTTACAAATCTTTCTTGGAACTCAAAGAATTGGCTGGCATTGAGGATCTCAGCACAAGTTTGAAAGAACAACTCACTGAGCCAATGAAATCGCGTTTGGAAGCTCTGCTAAATCGGTTACTTAACGAAGGGGATATTGTAGAAGCTTTACGCTTACAGGAACTTTTTGAGCACCGTCCAATTGACTTGCGTTTTGTTGTCTTTTCCATGGCATTAGCGGAAGGTGTGACTACTGTTTTCGATATGTCGCCAGAAGAGCGTCTGTTGCTGTGTGAAGTAGAAAAAAGTTCTTTTTCCAAATTTAATAAACGCACTTTAGGTACATTGCGTCAAAGTGGCAGCCACCAGGGTAACCAATGTTATATAAAACAAATTTTATTTTATTCATTTAATTTCTTTCAGGTCAGTCGTCGCCACTTAAACAAAATAATGATTTCTCCGATAGCTGCTCCACACTGGAATTTGAAGAAATTCCTTCGAAAGAAAAACGTGAGACTTTAGACACGATTCAAGGGATTGCTTCACGTTTAAAAAATGGCATCACCATTGGCACACGTATAGTGATGGCCTATCGTGCAGCCATGTACCTGGATAAGGAATATTTAGATGTGCTCCGCACAAAGGATGCCAACGTTTTATTAAAAAGCGTTGCCGAAGACGAATGCCTGTTGAAATTGTTGGTAGTGAGCGACATCATCATATCAACACAGATGACAGCCACAGAGGTAAAATTAATTTTGCAAAAAATGTTTCACTCTTACAAATTTTGGCCAAATTGTGTATAAAAAAATACCGAGAAATATTGACGATAGAAAAGTAGGTTCACAAAATAGAAATCGCTAAAAGATTTAACTTAATGTTTGGGCTATTTTTTCATACTTCATTCTATATTCGAAGTGAGATACAAAAATTGTGTGTGAGTATCAATTCAAAGTGCAATATCAAAAAGTTTTTCCAAAAAAAAAATAAAATTTATTTCCTGCCCACCTTACTTATACTTATATTACGTATCTTTACTTTATCTATTCTAGGTGGCGGAATTACTATCGTTTGAAATAACCACCGCTATTGTACGTCCACGATTCTATATTTTTGGGGCCGATCAGCAAGCGAAAAACTTCTTTAAAAATGCCGATCTGTGGGGTTACAATATCGATCGAGATTTACATCTGTTTCTTGAACTGACACCAAATACTACAATGTTAGGCAATTGTCTACTAGAATACTGTGATGCATTGAAAACATATCGTAAATATCAAGATAACAAAACATTTGAGCAAACCGCAGTATTTGAGAAACTTAAAGAGATAATAACGAGATACGGTTTACCTCAGCCAGGTTGCACAGCGTCATTAACAGTTAATATGCAACCCCAAGCACAAACCGTCGCTATTGCGCCAACTCAAGTACTTTCGCACAAAAAGCAAAATATTATCTGTGTAGAGTTACTTATAAAAGCACATCAATGTTTTGTGCACGAATGCTCCATGGAAGGCATTGCAAATGTGCTGAATCGTGCAAAAGCCTTGAATGCCGTGCTAACCAACGCAAAATCCTGGTCACTAATTGTTCGCATGCTTAGTGGCATCGCACGCTATCGCGAAATGTTTTACTGTTTTGATGCACTTATAGAGAATGAACAATTTGAATCTTTGCTGGGCCAATTTGATGAAGAAAAGGCGATAGGATTACGTCAAGCGATACTTTCGTATTTGCGTGAATACTGTCCGGCTAACAGTCGCGAGTATCTTCAGTTGGCAGCGCTGCATTTTCTTATGTATAAAGAACTGGCCGAAATGTGGGAGCAGGATGCCCAACTAATTTTGTCGAAAATTCTAAATACTGCACTCGTAGCCAATACGCAGTTGACCGAGCAAAACTCTATGGTCAGTTTAAGTGGAGGAAGTGGAAGTGGAACGGCGAAAATAATTGTAGCGAAGCTGAAAAGTTCAACGGAATTGCTTAATTTACTGCTGCAAGCAAGAGAAAACTATACGCATGCTACTGAAAACTATTTGCTTGACAATAAATTGCTTCTAGCGCAGAAAAGTGCTTCACAGGCCGAATTAATTGCAATGCAAATGGAATTAGCAAGCAAGGCATTGGAAAAAACGGCAGTATCGCATTTCTGTATATGTTTGATAAACGTGCAGTCGAGAGATGAATTTAGAGAGTTGATAAACGCCGAATTAAGGTATTTCTTTAACCTTTGTTAAAGATAAAAGCTTTATATTATTTTTGCACTTGTACATTTATTTGAAATAAGTATTGTCTTCCTCTAACGTTTTCAGAGTACCACAAGCATTGATATTAAGTCGTGCTTATGGTTATGACATCAATTGGCCTGAAGTACTACTATCACAGTTTATTATATTAAGCAAAAAAACCTACCTCAACGAATATCTGGCGCATTTTAGTTTCAGTGATAATATGATTGATAACATTATCAAAGGGTGAGTTAGCTTAACCTGATTTATATTTGCATAGAAACAGTCAAGCTACACATTAAACATTTAATTTGTATAAGAATTTCACAGTCATTTTCATCTTTTATCTAGCTTCCAATTATACTCTCAGTCGCATAAGACCAACATACAAATGGAGGAAAATCTTGCACAGCTTATTGATTTTGTCAAATCCATTACACTTAAGTATAAATTAGCTTCTCTTCTCAGTTTGAAAGCAACTGTTATGTCACTGATTAATGAACAAACAATGTATTATCTAAAAGACACCGATTACGGACGCAATGAAAGCCAAAATATGCCAGACGTATGACATTTAGTTTAAGTTACAAGATTATTTTTATTTTATGTATTTTAAAACCAAAAATTATGTTTTGTTTGTATTTAAATCCTTTTATTTTTTAGCTTAAAAGATGAATATATGTACATATGTCCGCTGAATCCGAATGTATTTTGCTATAATAGCGTTTATTTTTTTTAAACATTTGAAGTAAAAAAAAATTAAAAAAAACTATTGCTATTATAGCAAATCGGATTCAACTGGCCTCTTAGTTACTTTTTTGTTCTTTTAAAGGTTTAGATAATTTTAATTAATATTTATATTCATTTTTTCGAAAAAAAATATTTGACATAAAAAAGTTTGGCATAATAAAAAATTTTAAATTTCGAAACATTAATTCAGTAACCAGCCGTATTACTTAATCAGTAAAGTCCAACCTCTTTGGGGTAATATTTCATGCTCATTCATCCATCAGATCAAATTTTCAAAATAGAAAAGTATATTTTCGTGAGAAAATTGCCATCTGGGCATATTAAGTCATGCATAGTTGGTGTATTTCAAATTTTTTTATTTGTTCTATTCATCTATTATTTTTTTCTTGCTGCTTAACCAATTAATCCATTTTCTTTGATTATAAGCATGCGCCAATTTTATTAATCAAACGAAACTAAATAATTTCGCAGTTATTCGTAGTGACCGCCAAGTTAGATAAGTCAACGATTCCCAGATTATCGACTCAATTTAGAATTTCAGAGTGATATTTTTCCAAAGCATGAAAAATGGACTTAACTGGTTAGTTCGGGTAGCTGCAAAATTAGCATTTCAAACTTTTTAACATCAGCTGATATTTGAGAAAAATGTGAAGATAATTGAACGGATGCTCTTAGGTAAAACAAACATAAAACAAGTTGTGTTCCTTATAAATAATTCCATTTAAAAGTATAACAAATCGGCTAAGTTGTAACTTAACGCAATACTAAATATATAAACATAAAACTACCAAGTTTCTTTGTCATTCCCGTAGTTAGTTTCTCCTAGTTGTGTTCTTTTGCGTAATGTCAAATGACAACGTCTCACATGTCTATGATAACATTTCTCATAGTTGTACTCCTTAAAACAGACAGCACATTGCATTGGTATTTTCTGTGAACATTTATGACGCAACATATCGAATTTGATGGCAAAATTTTCATCGCATTTTTTGCAAACATATTTTCCATGATTGTTTACCGTGTGCTCATTACGCAGCGCAGCCGAAGCAAATGTCAGCTCGCAATTTGTACACCTGAATCCTGTTGTACGCCTTAAAGTTTCTAATACCATCGAATTAGACAAGTTCTTTTGTGCGGTAGCGACAGGGAGTGAGTCAGCAGCTACGGTTTCTGATGTGTCCTCTTCATAGTTGAAAACATTTGGCAGGCTTATTGAATGTTTATCAACAGCAGTGGCTGCGCAACTTAGGTTATTTTTATGCATATTGAAGATGTGTGATATCATAAAATTGCGGCGCGAAACAGTCCAGTTGCATAGTTTACACTTAAGATATGATTTGTAGGGTAGGTGTGTGAACAAATGCTGCTGAAGATCAGCAACATGCTGTGAGAAGATTTCAACATTACATTCGGAACATTTAAAATGATCTTTGTAGCGATTCTCAGCAGTTTTCTCCAAGAAATTGTGCCTGAAAAGTTTACAAATATACATTGACATGCCATGAAATATTCAGTGTTTTTAATGATAGTGATTTTAAAATGCTCCAGACAATACAACATATTTACTCCCTTTGCAAGCAACATAAATTAAATTTTTTTTTATAATCACCAGCGGCAAATAAGTAGAGTACTCCGAATAATCATAGATTTAAATTCCCCTATTTGTAATTGTCATTCCCGATTTGATTTTAACTATTCAATTTTATCTTATTTAACAGGAATGGCCAGAACAGTTGAGTAGAAAATCGCTAATCACTTGATTAAAAGAGCGAATGCGTAAATTCGCAAAATCTAGTTTCAAGAATTGAAAAAATAAAAAAAAACTAAATTCGATGGGAACGATCACAACAACAATTACGTTCATTTCAGTTCGATACACAAGCATGAACTCAAATGTATTGAGACAATTTTCGTTGTGAGAGTCGAGTTTTGCTGTTATTGCTTTTTATTTTGGAAAAATAGAAAATTACAAACACAAAAACGTATACCAAAATTTTTTATAAACATGCACTGAACAAAACAAACGGTATAAGTTACAATATTTAATTTTCATTGTTGTTTGTTTTTGTTCAGTATTTTTTACCTTTTGTGGAATCTACAAATGACATTTTTCATCAAATTTATATGAGAGCTCATCATATTTGGGAATGAACAGGAATAATTAAATTTTGTTCGATTTGGCCATCCCTGTTATATAACATTAAAATTTTGGGCCGAGCCAGTTAGCAACAAGGTTGCATTCAAATCCCAGTCGAATCAAATAATTTTATAAATAACTTTAAATTAAAAAACGAAGGATCTGTTTCAGGGTTTGAACCCGTGCGTGCTGAGTCTCAGGGAAAAGTTCTAACAACAAGTTTTCCCATTATTGTCAAAATATTACGTTAGTTTGTATTTTTATTTTGTCGAGAAAATGTTCATGACATTTATTTTGTATATGAAAATGTAAGTTCGTCAAATTATAGTCACTTAAATATTGTATGAGGAGATGTAAGCAATCTACCCACAAAGTGGCCATCGCTTTGTAAAAGTAAGCTTGTGCTGGGGCTAGAATTGTTAATATTGATGAATAAAAGGAGTGTTACTGTTAATCGATACCAAATTTTATCGTATTTGTTGTTAAAATTTTGAAACGAATATTTTATCAAGTTGCTTACATTATATACATATAGCGCTTACCTGAAATTAATATGAGCTTGCCAACCATCCTCAGCATCGAAGGACACACCACATACAGGGCAAACATACGAAATGAATGTTTTGCTCTCATGCTCTAATGTAGTGTTTTTCTGTGTTGCTTCTGACTCCTCGTCTGCTTCAATCATGTCGACTTCTTCGCGCTCCTTGTGAAGCAAAATATGCGAAATCATCAGGTAAAGGCTATGTGCCTCATGTAGACAAAGTTTACATTTATAAACCTTATATGGCAGATGTGTAAAACAATGCTGCTGCACCGATTTCAAAGTGCAACGCGTTATAATCGCATTGCATTTGTTGCATTGAAATTTGTTATTTGGTCGTTGTGTGAAGTTATAAGTGCGCTGATCAGATAGATTGTGCACACTATCAATGTGTATCTTCCACGCGGCACTTGTGTCAAAATTTACGCCACACTGTGGACAAATATATAGAATGTAATTGTTTCCTTTAAGAGCCGATTCGTTAATTTCAGTATTTGGTTCCATTTTACATAGCGGCAGCAATTCTTCTTCGCGTTCGCTGTGAAAATTTGGTGTAGCTGTTTCTGTCGATGGATTTTGTTGTGACTCCTCCTTGACGAATGTAAGAGAGGAGGAATATATTGATGGAATGATGGATTCCTGAATATTTTCAGGTTCTGTTTTACAAGTGATACTTTGCTCGATTGGCAATGGTAATACATTGTTAGGATCAAATTCTACCTCACAAAGCATTTCAAAATCGGGTTCATAACTATCATCGTCAATCACAACTACGTCGTTATTGTCGACGTAGCTGTTCATATTGGCGTTGAAATTCTTTCGCACGCCTGGAAAAAAAACATAGAATAAGGTCATTATTAAGCTTAAAGAATCAAAATTCAAACAATCAAAGCTAGATATCAGAAAGCATAATGTGCGGCAGTAAGTTAAAAATTAAGACGTTCTGCGTACGAGACCTACTAACATATTGATGTAACGAAAACTTATCATAATAAAAGTTTTTTACTTTGCATTCCTCACAACGGAAAATAATTACTATAAAAATTATAAACTAAAATTTGGGGCGAAAAATAATTTAGCACGGGACCATTACGAATACTCTGACTAGTAGAAAAAAACTCTATTGAGCTATTGGTCAAAAGTTTCGGAACAATGAATAGATGTGAGAAAATTCCGCATCTTCAAAACAACAACAGCGCCCCAAGGCATTTCACGACGAAAACATCAAATATTTCCTGATAATTTTCATAAGTTTGATTAATATAATTAACGTAAATTGCCAACTGTTAAGTAGAAATCTGTGTTATGGCAATGCGTGTGAGTCATTACACGTGGCGTCAAATTCTATTCTGTATAGAATTTTGCAACTTTTCACATATCGACATTTCAACTGTTGAAAGGACTTAAATAAAAGGATGTTTGTGCAACGAAAATTATTGAGAAATAAATTAAAATTACTAATGGAATCAGCTATTTATAAATAGCACAGAACCATTTTATATTCAATTTGATAGCAATCGAAGGATTCATTTGGAAACAGATGATTCTGCTTGATAACGTTGAGAGCACGTTTCAACAGAAGATATTTTCGCACACAAGGCTCCTCAAGCCGCGCAGCAGTATAAAGAAAAAAGTTTACTAGCAGCTCTGGTGGCAAAAATTATAAATATCTGAAGATATGTATTCGTACCCACGCGTCGTGCTGACTTGTCTGGAGTTAAGGCAATCAAAATTTCGTAGACAGAAATCTTCATTTTAATCCTGATTTGTGCAGTGAAAATAATTAAAAATTGCGTACGAAGGTGAGTTAAACAGATTTTAGTGGAATTGAAATGGAATTAAACGAAATTTCGTGTGGAAATTTTATGGCGAATACATATCTTCAGATATTTTTAATTTTTGCTGGTGGCAGCGAGTCTCTAGTTTTTAACAGTGAAGTAATAAGCTGCTCATATTCTTTATTATCTTTTTGAAGCAAATTCTCAAAGTTAAGCGCAAATCTATTTAAATTAGACGATTGCAATATACCAAATACTTCGTTGAGCAAACAAAAATCAAGCAAACCGCTGATATCGCTGATACCTGACTGGCAGACACATTGAAGTAGCTTATTTTTTTCAAATGTTGAGTCAAAACTTTCCATGAGATGAATTAGAAGCAGCTTAATGCTGCGTAATATTATTTGATCACGCTTAAGCGTCGTACGAAGTGGGAGTTCGGTTTCATCATTGCTCCAAGCCAGAAGGTAGAGACGTAGCAAATTGATAATTTCGTCATTAAAATTATTTTGTGTTGTTTCTTGAAGAAAACGCGTAAAATGCGTTAAGGGGTTGTCTAAACAAAGTTTACATTAGTTAGTAATTAAAATCGAATTGTTTTTTTGTTCATTTATTGGCCTACGCAAGGATGCAAGTGGATTTATTTCAACCGCTGAATTGAGACATTTATTTACCACATTAGGTGAAAAGCTCATCGATGAAGAAGTTGAACAATTGCTGGCCAACCAAGAGGATTCACAGGGAAATGTCAAACATGAGGATTTTGTGCGAATGGTGATGAATGGTTAGAGCTCTAAAGTAAAAATATAAAAACATTTAACTTGCCTTTAACATTTTCACATCGTGATTATAATTCCGTGTATGTAATAAAATTAATAAACTATTGTTGACAGCGCCCGATGCTTAAAAAAATTAAGCAAAAACAAGTATTTACAAAAATTCAAATTGCAACCGATTGTATTTATCGCTATTAGTTCTTCAAGTACAAGAAAACTAAAATTTTTAATCAACGGAAAATTTGTCTACGTATTCATCTTAATTGTATTATTGCACTTTTTTAACCATTAAATTTGACATTCTATTATTTCGCAAAATATATCAAGATAATTTTACCATTAATCTATGATTAATCTATTCTATAAAAATATAGAAAAAGGAGAATGTTCTGCAAACATACAAATAAAAGCTTGCGCATTATTTGCTTTTGAAAAGTTAAAAATTTACTTTTGCGTTAATATGTAGTAGGTTTAATTTGTGGAAAAAACTACTCAAATTATTATACCACTGCCAAGACATAAGATCAACCTGCGCCAATGTTCAAAGACTGGTGAACTGGAACACAATCATTTGAGCGACGAAAATATGCCGACCCAACCTATTGCCCAATAAACGGTCTAGGAACAATTAGGTCACAAACTGCGTTAATAATCTCATGAACCTGACTCTGGGCGCTGCCATATGGTGCCCATATTTTAATTCGAGACAGTGATACATACACTAAGCAATTGCAAACCACCACTTCACCTGCTTTGCATCGTATACTAAGGAGATTTTCATAGTATGAGCGACGTTCGTGTTCGCCACATCTCCTTTTGAAGAACACCTCATCGGCTTCAGTGGATGACAAAGAAAATACCAAGCCCAGAACTATTGAACGTAGTGGTAAAGATGACAATATGCAATTACTTTCCAAAAGTGGAAACAGCTCACCCATTACATTTCTGGAGGACTCACCAAATATAACAGGGTCTGCCGAAAATCGCCTACCCTACTTACCAAAACTTTTGGCCTCAATTAACTTTCTCAATCTTGGCGGTTCTCCACTAGGCGTTATAAACTCAGCAGGTTACAAAAATGGAAATTACTTTAAGTTTCCAGAGGTAGATTATCATGCTGCACAAGATGACGCGTCCAACTGCACCTCTCATGAAACCACAGCGTTATAAACTCAGCAGGTTACAAAAATGGAAATTACTTTAAGTTTCCAGAGGTAGATTATCATGCTGCACAAGATGACGCGTCCAACTGCACCTCTCATGAAACCACAGCTGAGTAGTCTGCCGGGCAATGTGACAATCATATGCGAAACCGACAAAAATTTACTGTAGGTTTCTGTTACGATACATCACCCGCCCTACCTATTGCAAATCATAAAGTACACTTGAAGTCCGATTTGGAAACCGTAAAAAACAGCGACTCAACACATGATCAAAACGATCTGAATAAACTCGAAGACGCGAAATCGACGTCAACTACAGCAGTGCAGTGGACTGCAAGAAAAATCGTAAAAACAAAAATAATTTAACTATTAAAATATCGGATTCAAACAGCTCTCAATATACGCTAACCTCGCCATCACCTAAGCCTAAAACTCCCACTTTCAAATCAACAAAGGAAAAAGCGCTGTGTCTAGACTCGGCGGCTAACGTCCCGGAACATTCAGTTCCCGTTGTATCTAGTCGTGATCAGACGCATATAAGTTGCGATCAAATCAATTACAATAGGTAACAGTATTGTACCCAACTTGATCTTTACTTACTTGTGTACCCGCTGTCGCTGGAGGCGCTTTTAGAATGTCTGTTGCATTGCAGAAACGACATAAATGTAAAGGAATCTTTCTTTGCTTCAGAGCTTTTAAGTGGCGACATTTTCGAAAGAAAATTTGTGCCTTTCGAATTAATTACCACTTTTGTAATATTTTGTATTTATTTACTTAGCGATTGTTGAATTTTCTTTATTCGTTTACCAAAAAAAGATTTTTTTATGAATTTTCAAAAGTTCTTCTGATGAAGTTTTCTACTTTCCTTTGTTTGGGGCAGTTCACAGAATTCAAAGTGGTAGACACTATGACGCTTTACAAACAAGCTGACTGAATTTTAATCTTTTTAATTTTTCTGCTAACGTGTCTAAATTTTTCATTTTAACCAACACACAGTAAATTTCAAAGGTGTAGGCTGAACAATCAGTTTTCTTAAATTAAGTTTTCCAGAAATTTGTGTAACCTATTTAACAATCTGAATTCTTGAAGGCTCGATTAAGCCATGGTACAATTAACGATGTAGAATTATCTTGTTAAACTCATATTATGAAATCGTGGAAAGTTGCACCATCGCTGTCAAAAGGAAATCAAAACAAAAGAAGACAACAAATCTGACAACGCGCTAATTTAAAATTGCTGCTGATAATTGTAGTATCATAATCTCATAATATAAAAAGTAAAAAACCGAAAGTTTGTTTTTCATAAGTTTTCGAGCTATGCTCGGCTGGAATATGAATTTTCTCGATCAAAAATTTAATCTTTTTAATAAATTCTTTAACATCGTAAAGCCTCGGAGAGAAATGTGGAATATTATAGAAAATCTAACAGGCTCTTAGGGACTTCACAAACGTTTTACTAAATACCTATGCGACTGCGTACCCTTAGAACGTTATAGTTGCACTCAGTCCCACAATTAATTAGTTTTAGAAGCTAAACACAGTTGGGACGTGTAATATTGTCCAGATTTTTCCTATACAATAGTAGTGAGAACAAAATTGACACTAGAAAATTTATCGCAGAGAAATAGAACAAATTCTTTTTTTGGTGCGATTTGACACAGTTGGTAAATCGCACGTCCCAACTGTGTTTTTAGCTTTTTTTTAGCCCAGAATGGTGAGACTCTGCACTTTTATTAGTTCCAAAAATTATTATTGTCATATCTACTCGTTCGATTTTAGGGTGTTGATCAGTGGTGTCAGAAAGAAAGAATCTCTCCCAAATTTAAGAAAACTTACCTCGCGCTTGGAAAATTCAAGGAATAATAAAATTGAGAACCATTATATTTTTCTTATATTGAAAAAGTTTGCGTTTTTGACAATTTTTGCAACTTGAACGTTAGAAGATATTAAGCTAAGCCATGCACCATATTCTTATGCCTATACATTAGCCCATTTTTATAATTATTTTCAGTGTTTTTCACCCTTCAAAAATATTCTCTTTGACACAAGAAAAACTTTCCTTAGTAGCTTTTAGCCCGGTTACAAAACTCGTTGTATTTGAGATGGTAAGCGATCAGCTTAAAGTTAACTTCCAACATTTGCCAACAAAATCATTTCTTTTCACAATTGATCCTTACCTTGCATAAAATCGTTTTAAGAACATCCAAGTCTTCATATATAATCTCTATCTTCTACAAAAAGAAACATTTTTGAAGACTAAATCACACAAAAAAACAATTATCGATTATAATTGAAATGTGCCTATGTACATACCTTGGGTACGCCGTACATATCATTATATATATAATATGTACATACATATATAAATAGCATGGCATTGATGCAAATTGCTTGAAAACTCCATTTTGGGTATTCAGAGGATGTGTTAAGCAAAGAACATCTGGCAGCACTGTTCAGAAAAGTTAAGGATAGCGTGTGGAATTTTTGGGAGAAATTTTCATATATTTATTAAATTAATACATTACCAAGTAAATAAATATTTCAATAGCTGAAATTTGATAGTAACTCTGAACAAATATTTAAGATCAATTTAAACATGGCACAAAGCAAATTCACTGAAATGGCCGGAAAACTCGGCAAAGGAGGCGGCCCACCAGGTTTGACCACTGGACTGAAGGCTTTAGCTGCCGTTGCTGCAGTAGCTTATGGTGCAAGTCAATCACTCTATACTGGTATGTGAATTATCGCCATTTTTGTAAAGTTTTTAGAATTAATAAAATTACTACTATGGGATCGCGCAACTTAACCTCAAATTGGGAGCGGCGAATTGTTCATGATTATGGTTAATTATTTCGTAATTTTGTGATGAAATCAGAAAAAAACTCCTATCAAAAATGTCTTACATACAGTTTAAATTAAAGCCTGAGAACTTTATGGTTTAAGATTGCAGCCGGATACAGCTTACATCGGTTGCATAACATTAGGCACAATCTTGAATAACATTTTTTCTTAATTTAAAATATTTTCAATCTCTTAGTTGATGGTGGTCACCGTGCAATTATATTCAGTCGCTTAGGTGGCATACAAAACGACATCTATTCAGAAGGTCTTCATTTTCGTTTTCCCTGGTTCCAGTATCCTATCATCTATGATATTCGTTCACGTCCACGTAAAATTTCTTCACCAACTGGTTCCAAGGACTTGCAGATGATTAACATTTCGCTTCGTGTGCTATCGCGTCCAGATTCACTACGTATTCCTGTTATGCATCGTCAATTGGGTGTTGACTATGATGAGAAAGTGCTTCCTTCGATTTGCAACGAAGTCCTAAAGAGTGTTGTTGCCAAATTTAATGCTTCACAGCTAATTACACAGCGTGCTCAGGTGAGCTTCGTATTAGTAAATAAAGCAAGTAAAATCTTGTAATGTTTTTGTTTTCTCCAGGTTTCTCTTCTGATTCGCAAGGAATTGGTTGAACGTGCACGTGATTTCAACATTATTTTAGATGATGTTTCATTAACTGAATTGAGTTTTGGTAAAGAATACACTGCTGCCGTTGAAGCTAAACAAGTCGCTCAGCAGGAAGCTCAACGTGCGGTATTTTTTGTAGAGCGTGCTAAGCAGGAGAAACAACAGAAAATTGTGCAAGCGGAGGGTGAAGCTGAAGCCGCAAAAATGATATCCTTTTTTAAAGAAAATAATGACATGTTGGTTTGAAGAGACAAAATTATGTGATCAAGATTTTGAATGTATGTTTTAAGCGCATCCTATCGTTAACTTTCAAAACTTAAATTTAATTGTGGTGTGCTAATTTCAATTTTTTCAAATAGATTCTACTAACAAATTTTGGAAAAAAAAAACCAGGCTTGTGGTTTATATGTTATATTCTTGTGTATTCTTCAACGCAACTGATTACTTTGCTAATTGTTATTTTATTGAGCTAATAGTTCAATAACTTTTGTTTGTCAAAAACACCAAAAAATTACACTTACAAAGGTAAATAAGAAGAAAAATGGGCTGAAGCTACTTGAACTAGTTTCGTCCTCTGCTAGTTTTTGACACACAAAAGTTATTGAACTGTTAGCTCAATAAAATAACAATTAGAAATTATTTTCTGTTCGCACACACCACTGATCGATGCGCGATGCTAAACAATACCTATCAACCAGCTAAAAAAAACAATAAACCTACGTACTCCACATGGTTTGATTTTAAGGAAGCCTCTAGGCTTACTTTTGCATAAAATTATTTTTAAAATTAATATTTTAGTTAAAGAAATCTCAATGTTCAATTTAGTTTGAAAAATTGTCTGAAATGGTATCTTTTATTTTCCTTAACTGCAATGTTTACTTAGGTCTCGCTGTAAAGCAAAATCCAGCTTATTTGAAGTTACGTAAGATACGCGCTGCTCAAAGCATTGCAAGAACGGTAATTATTTATTTATTTATTTTTTTTTTTGATATAGGCATTTTATTAAAAATATTCTTATCCTTACCCTATAGATTGCAAGCTCACAGAACAAGGTCTACCTCTCAGCCGACAGCTTGATGTTGAACATTCAAGACTCCGGTTTCGATGATATGACTGAAAAAGTTTACAAAAGTAAATAAAAAGTTCCAACTACATCCAAATTAATGAAAACTAAAAACAATTAACAAAATAGTTGTTTAAAACGAAACTTAACAAATTATTGGCAAAAGTTTAATACCATGAAATGTTTTTTTTTAAATATTATATTAAATTTTTGCTCTTCTTCTTTTTGCTGCTCTTCATAACAGATGGCGATTTGGATTAGTTTTAAGTTATGTTTAAAATTTGGGAATTTTATTTTTAAATCCTATTATTGATGATTTTTCTTTTTTACCAATTTATTTTGAACAACTCTTTTGTTTTTTGGTACTTTCACTAAAAAAATATTTCTTTAGTCATTAAGTTTAAAAAATCGTTGGAACGCATTATATAATGTGGATATTTTTAATTTAAACATGTTTGAAATATATCACTATTTTATTAACAAAAACGCGTGAGGATTGTCAACCTTAAGTTTTCACAAATTGTAAATCCTGCATGGAATGTCCTAGCCTTAAAATTATGTAATATTGAATAGTTTATCATAGCTTGTTGAAAAATGCATTTGTGAGAATCAGAAATTCCAAAAGAATTCAATTTTTAAGAATTTGGTTAACAGTTTGTTTGAAATGTTAAAATAAAAGTCTCGTATATGCGTTCGAATTTTAATGAACTTTATTTTTTTTTTTTTAATTTAAAAGTAAAACCTTTCGCCTCATTTCAATTGCAATTGTGAAAAATTAGCAAGACTTTTCTTACACGTTTTTCAAGTAAAACACTAAGAGTGTTGCTAATTACAAAATAAACTTTGTACACTTTTGCAGTTGGATCAGCAGATGAAATAATGGGAAAAACGAAATCCGCACTTAATAGTCCAAAATCAAAATTCCAAACCAATCAATCAAAAATCTCTAAGTTTTCTGACAACACTGTTGGCGGAGTGGCATCAAATACCGCGGATCGCATTATTGCATAAGATCAAGACATCACAGAACAGGAGATCAAGTTTTTTATGCGCATCAGATTTAGAATTTAGTAGTTGACTAAAAAGAAAAAATAATAAGTTGTTTTTGTTTGTAGCAATCCGTGCTAGTACTAAAAGTACTTTGAAATTTAATATTTTTTTTCATGATCAACTGACAATAATTGTTGCTATTACAATTTAATTCTTTTATTACGCTACCGTTTTAAAGGTAACACCATGAAATATTCTCATTTTAACTTCATAACCCACTTTTTAGATTCTTCAAGATGCATTTCTTTTTATTATAAAATAAAAATTAATTTTTTTCTAAATAAAATGTTTTAACTCTTATTTGACGTTAACATTTATCTGAAAACCAACAGAACCAAAAGATATGTACTACAAACCTTCATAAATAAATATGTATCAACTTTTACATTTAAATTTATTTACATGAACTTTTCTCAAACCCTAGCGGGATATTGTGCAGCTACTAAGACAGCGCGTCTACAACTATCAACTCGAGATTTCTAGTAGACTTTTTAACGGTGCCGGCCAAGAAGATAACCGCTGCTGACTAAAGGGTATCACTTCATTACGTTAGTTGCAATACTGTGGAGCAAATTTCACTTCTAATCCAAAAATTGAACGTGTCTATTTTAACTTATCAGAGAAGCTGCTCTTTTGATGTCGTGTTGGAAAAAAAGATTCAACTGTGTGCATATCACAAATAAAAATACGATGGGTCTCTCACTGAGGTACTTCCTTTTGTTTTTATAATTAATTTTATTTGAAGAAGCTTTGCAATGCCAAACGCACCACCCCCAAATGCTGGTGGCAGGAACTATCCCTAGAATTTTTTTTTCCTCATGGAGTTAAGCGCTGCACAAACTCGATAACATTGAAGCCCACAAAAATGTTCTGAGGTAACCGAAAGTTTTTTCCGAGTTCTTTGATATAATAATATTATCCCGCTACTTTCCAAGTGAGTTGAACGCACCCAAGTTTGATTAAAAAAATTTTAAAACATTAAATAGGTATGTTAAATTTATTGAAACTTTTATAACAATATCATTTTAACTAGATAAAGTTAAACAGTTTTATTAAAACTTTTATAATAATTCCATAAAACTGGTATAAATACTTAAAACAGTTCATATTTTGCTTGCGGCTATTTCCACAAAAATATTTATAAATCTAAAACACGATACTCTCATACGAGACAAAAATTAAACTACAATAATTAACAGAACAGTAACTAATTTAAGAAGTAAAATATATATAATTAACCCAGGGACTAAAGTTGCTACAGAGTTCTAGCGAGTTATGGAAAAGCATATTCCACGAAAACATGTGACTACTTTCCTTTAAATTGGGTATTTTTTAATGAAAATTCTTTTCAGTCATATGAGTCGGATATAGCGCTGCTAGTTCTAAACTTAAATAATGAATTAACCCACTGATCGGACATGTGCTAAACACAATCAAATCTTTTACAATTGACTACATATGTATATCAAAAATGAACTAAACGTCGAATAAATCCCTTTTTTATCTAAAAAATAACAGGATGAAACATTAATTCTAGACGATTATTAGATGCATCAATGGATAGCTAAATGAGTGTTAATGTTATGCAATTAACGTATATATGAATGATTGATTGTAGTTATGTATGAATGCTTGTAAATGAATGAGAGTAGCTTTTAAATAGGTCGTTTGGAATATTGATGCCATCGCCGGTTTCCCTGAACAAATATTAAATTTTTTTTCAATTCCAAGGCGTGATTTCATGCCTATATTGTTTTCCATATGAAAATGTGTGGGAAATTGTCTTCGTTTTTTAAAAAAGCTTCTTTGCAAAAAATTTTTGGACCATACTTTTTATTTAACGTATTAAAAAGTAAAAAAAAATTTAATTACAAAAATTCTTTTTTTCTGGCGAAATTTGCTAGAATTTTTATATAGAAAACAAAATGGGCTTACAGGCTTTTTTGATGAATCAAAATTCTCGATTGACATATTTTAGGTCAGCCTTATTGTAAATGTATGTATGTATATTATAGAGAAGTCTATACTACTTTGTATATGCAATTTTAATTCCACTAGTTTACAGCCAATAAACAGTCGTTTATATGTAAAACGGTGTGTTGATTCCGATTAGTACGTTTATATTCTCAAATAAATTAAGGCGTCCAGTTGCAAAACCGCCCAAGTCCCTTTTTCATACTTTTGGAATACAATGAAAAAAGATTATCTTCATCTATGTTCATTGAAAAATTAAAACGTATTTCGCACATAATAGCTTAAAAAATTTCTTACTCAAAACACGTCAGATCCGACATCTGCCTATGTTTTTGAGAAAACAATTTTAGAGTTGGCAATCATCAAATTTTGTTTAAAAAAAAGTGGACTTGACCGGTTTTGATATCAATATACTGGGCCGGTTTTGAAAGTATGTAAGTTCATGGACTTGGCCGGTTTTGAAATCTATGCATCAAAAATAAATATAAAAAATTTAATATTTCTGTTTAAAAATCTTTTTTTAATCTGAAAACATAGTAGAAAGATAAAGCATGGTCTAGACTTTTATATATGAGAATATCTCAAAATTTAATTTATTTGGACTTGACCGGTTTTGCAACTGGACGCCTCAAATATGTATGATTTGCGAATCAGTTTTTATTTCAGCAATAGACTGCAAATTTATTACTTGATTACTTGCGCCAAAACTGTTGAGCCGATTAAGAAGCGTCGTATTCAATAATGATAGCAAATTTTATTACATTTAATTTGATATATGTACAATATATTGAAATCAATTCGTTAGGACTTCGTTTATAAAAAAAAACTAAGTTAAGAAAACGGTTTGGTGAAACTTTAAACTATATTTTCGGAATTAAAGCACCTTCATATATTAAATGATTATTATACCCTAGAAAAAACATTTTATTGAAATTTGTAAACTAGTGTTTAATAATTTTTCTTAAAGGTTTTAATTTGCGAATTGCCATATTCCCTAAGTTTAACATCAATGCAATGAAAATTTAGTTTTGCTTGTATTGTTTTTTTGAAAAACTAAAAGAGTAAAAAAAATGGCCCAACCGATTATTTCATAAAAATAGTTTGCCCACAGTATGTAGATTTTGATGTGCTAATACGAATCTGAGTTCAGAAATGGGATATATGATAAAAAAGTCTAAAATTAAACTACTTCAAATTGAGTCTTCAGTACATAATTGAAAAAAGTCTGACAAGATAGGCATCAGAATCGGACTAAGTAATTCGAAATCAGAAAAGCAAAATATAGTTTGGATTAAGTTATAAAGGCATTTTTTCAAATCTGTTTTTTTTTTTTAACTGGATTTATTTTTTTTTATTCTAAATCCCAAATTCAGTTAGAACCCTTCAAAACCCATATAGCTAGTTTACTCTTAAGAAAATTGTCCGGTGGCTCGTTTTTTTTTTTTTGAGCCGCTTGTACCCTGGATCCATTTGACTCTTAAAGGACCATTTTTAATTTTTATTTATTGTTATCCTTGAGGGATTTTATATACTTATAGTTAGAATAAATTATCTATTAATGTATTGGTTAACATAAGTGTACATTTATGAATGAGTGTATAGTACCTATGTATGTATATACTGTGTAAATGACAAAACTTTGCTGGCAGTTTCTAAAGTTGTGCTTTTTTGTTAATGGAATGTCATAAAAAATGTTTCAGTTGCAGTTGTCTTGTATTTTTGTAGCTGAATAACTTATTTCAATATTTTATTTAAGTGGTTTTTTTTTGGTCGTATTTGTTATATTCTAACTACTGGTGGTTTACAGAAGAACCTCGAGCATACGGTGTTCGTCAAAATTACGCTTACGCCAAAAATATCTATTGAATTTTACAGCTTTTCTTTTAGGATTCCCAAATTCTTTCATTATTCTTATTTGCTCTGCGCTTTGACTAAAATTTTTGTTCTTGCCTTTTTTAAGCTGTCGATGGAGGTTTAGTTGGATTACCTGCCGTTGCACCTGCATTGCTAGCCGAACTGTCACTACGTTCCAAACCAACAGTTTCACGTTCTCGATTTCTTCGCAGAGTAGACGATGTTGTAGTCGGCGCCGATGTACTTAGTGCATACGAAACTGTCGCTAAACTGCTGCTGCTGCTACTCACAACTCCCAGTACATCTCCTAATATTAAACTGCGTCCGCTGACGGCTCTACCTGGTACTGCTAGGCTGTTCGTCGTGGAAGCAGATGTTGCTGCTGCTGTAATTCCATTGACACTCCCTGTACTATTTCCACCTACGCTGCCACCGCTGGATCCGGTACCGCTGTTAGCACCTCCAGCTCCAGCCGCTACAACTGCCGCGGCTGCAGCAGCGGCGAACGTTTCGGCTATCGTAGACAGAGGTCATAAGTTCGTCGTCTGCACCAGGCCGCGTTCCAAATGAAAGCAGTCCAATACCGATGCGCCCACAGAACTGCGACGTGCAACCATTGAATTGACAATTGTCCACTTGTTGAGGCGGGTATCGTATCGTTCGACAGAGTTCAGCGAAGAAGAACCGTCGTTCCCGCCCAGTGCGTAAAGGCAACCATCGACATCTACAACTTCGTGAGTCGACCTGAAAAGAAAAAGAGAAATAAGTAGGCATTTAGCTATACACCTATGAAGAATGCTCGGAAGCATTTAAAAATATCTACCTTCGCGAATGCATTGCAGCAATAGGCTCCCATACATTGCGTCTCAAATTAAAGCGCTCTCCACTCGACATACACATCGTACCATCGTTACCACCTACACAATACAAATAACCATCACAAGCAGCTACACCGCAGCTGCTTCGTCGCGCTGTCATACTTGGCACAGGACACCAACGCCCCATGCGAGGATCAAAACGCTCCACGCTTGACTGGTAGTTTGTCGAGTCGAAACCACCCAAGGAATATATACAATTCTCTAGCACAGCCAAACGACAATAGCGTCTTCTTGTGTTCATAGCTGGGCATGAACTCCAGATACCGGTTAGTGGATCATAACGTTCCATACTGCTTAGACATGAAGCACCATCGTAGCCGCCGCACACATAAATCAAACCATCGAACGCACAGATGCCCAAACAGGAGCGCTTTGTTCCCATCGGTGTGATATTGGTCCATTTGTTAATGGCCGGATTATAGAATTCGGCAGTAGAAAGATCGCTCACACCATCGTAGCCACCAACAACGTAGAGCTGCTTGTGTAGCGAAGTGACGCCGGAACGCGATCGTCGCCACAGCATCGGTGCGATCGTGGTCCAGCTATTGGTGCGTGGGTTATAAACCTCGCATTCATTGTGAATGGCAAATAGGCTGCCACCACCAACAGCAAAAATGTAGGGCTTCATGCCGTCAGGGCGCCGTTCCTGCGTACGCTGGCTGCTCATCAAACTGCGTTGCTCCGGTAGCAGATGATATTTCATAGCCTCCAATAGGAGCTCTTTACACTGGGAGTCCTCACGTATCAGCGTTTCTGTTTCGACACAAGTCATTAAGAAGTCACGACCCACCAGCGGTATCCGCACGTGACTCATCAGTTCGGCAATGTGTTTCTGACGCTCACCGAGGTCATGCTTGACCCAGTTAAGTACGGCCACAAACACCTTCTCCTCGGAGCAAATATTCAACTGGTTATTCGAAATCAAATCCTTGACCTACAATATCAACAAAAACAAAAGAAAGAAGTAGAAAAACACATTTATGTCATTCAACATGCAATAGTTTTGTGGGTCACGTTGTGGGGTGTCGATTGACTCACCTCTTCAAAGGGCAGTAAAAGAAACTCCTCGGTGCTGACAACCTGTTGAAAGTTCTGCAATGCATACTTGTGGGAGCGAGTGTGCAGCTCTTTGCATGAGTGTGCATCTGAAATGAAAAAGAGTTGAATTGCATTGGAGTCAATGGAATGTAAGGGCAAATAAAAATAAATAAATACCGTCCTGTGTTCTTGGTTTCTAAAGCGATTATTTTGCGTAGTTATCAAATAAAGGTTTTGTAATAAAAAGTAACCTGTTTATAAAATGTTTAATATTCCATATACCATATATGTATGACTTAACAATTTGGTATGTACCATGAGTTGAGTACGTAACATAGAAGATAACCAAATCCCTATAGTATAAATATTAAGGTGCAAACATTAAAAATAATGCAAATATGTGTGTATGTATTTGTTACCACAAATGTTTAATTAAATTTATTTTTGATCTACTTTCTGCTCAAGTCACTCGATCCGACCAAGTAAATACAAAAACCACGATTTATGTCGTCGCACCATAGCATGGTGGATACCATGCAAAGCAACGTAACGTAACTTTCTGTTCTAAGCACATTAACCCATAAAATCAGTCATGTTAACACTTAGATATGGGCACTATACTGCCAACTATGATTTTTTTCTGCTGAAGGCATTTAAAATCTTTTTTTCTCAAAGCGTGATTTTAATGTCAACCAACGACTTGGCAGACAAAACCAAGAGTTGTTGAACAAACATTCACTATAAAATAAAGGGGTATTAAAGGGTGGTATATATCAAAGCATTTAACCTTTTAACGTCGTTGTTGACAAAACAAAGTGAGAAAATAAAAAATTTGTATTTTGCTGGTGCAGCAAAGTGAAAATTGGTGCACTGATGTCTGCCAAGAAACTTAAATCCAATAAGCTGGAAAATAAGTCAACCAATAAGTGGAAATGTGAAATGAAAAACGGCCGAAAGTTAGAAAATATGATGACAATGCGTATGCTCGTGTATTGAAAAGAGGTTTTTAATTTTGTTAATCAAAGAGTTTTATTACTTCTTTAAGAATCAATTAGACCCAGACTAGTGCTTTAATTGTTATTGATATTTTAAAAAAGTATGTACCTATGTATTACGACCAATAGTAAAAACAAATCCATATTTCGTAAAAATGTGTCCCAACCAAAGTCCTTTGACAAATATTTCTCTTACCTGCAAAGCTGCGTATGCCAAGACAATTCGAAGGATGCAATTGGCGTAGTAGAAATTTACAACAGGCCTCACGCACCGATTGAATTTGCAACAAACTAGATGCTGGCAACAAAACCTGAACATTGTCCTCGGTAATGGTTATCTCGCCCGTGTAAGTATAGTCGATTAGCTGACGTAGTGCGGTCACATCAACATCATGAAGCGTAACGATGCCCTGAGTGCGTTCGAGCATATCGTCTACATTGGAATAAAAGAAAAAGACGTAGATACAATTTGGGATATAACCCTTTGAATAGAGACATTTTAAAAGGATTTCTATCTTTTTGCCTATTAGATAATTGAATTGACCTTTAACGATTTTACTCACCATTAAACATAGCATAGAAATAAGGCGAAACAGAGGCGAGTACCACTTTATGAGCGTGTAGTGTTTCACCGCCGACTTCAAGGCTGACATCGCATAGCTGGAAGTGAAAAAGAAATAAGAAATGAGGATTGTTGTTCTTATAGAGAATAGTTTAAGAATTTCCTGCAGTCTGGAGAAACTTGCGACTTGAAAATATAAGTTATATGAGTATTTTTATAAAAATGAATAGCTTTTGCTATGAATGTTGCAGACTCGAGTGTATTTTCTGTCGATGCTGATATCAAAAATACTGATTTTAATCATTTTCGTGAACTGACATCAGTTCTGAAGCACCTCCGACTATACAAAAATTAACTTAAACTCTATTAAAAAAACGTAAGCTGACCTGATATTTACCAACATAATTTGACCACTTTGTGCTGCCAAATACCTCAAAAGCCCCACTGATGCTTGCGTCTAGTCATAAAAAAGTGTTTCTATATCTTATACATATTTATCAGGCTTTTGGGGCTGATACTTTTGAAATTCATTAAATTAACAGAAAATATACCTTATTTAAGAGTGCTAAAAAAAACTCTTTTCTCAGTTTTATGCTTGTAAAACGCTCATATTAATAACTCTTTTAGGGACAAAATATTTCAAATTCCTTTTATTTGATTTGTATAATTCAATTTATTGAACTTGAAAACATTTCGTTCACTTCGGAAAAAGCACTTCGAAAATTGAATTGAAAAGTTTGAAAAAATTATTAAAAATCTTTGTTGGAAGGTATTACTCCCAATATTTTAAATTAAAAATCGTTTAATCCAATATAAGCCTTTCCTTAACGATGTAGGTTTTTTTAAAATGTTTAACATCAGTCTTTATTTATTTTAAGACCCATTTTTTACTATCGAATGATTTTGAGCATTTTCTACTTTCAACAAAACCAATGTAAGTGAACCTGAAGACTTAGAGTTTTCGTGCTATTTTTTCCCAATAAATTGGATTAGCCAAGAATTTGAAAAGCTTAAAGCTGCACTTTATATTTGGCTAACGGTAGCACAAATTGCGAAAGGATTAATGTCTGGGTTGTGAAGTGTTGATTTACCCCTAAAGAAAGTGGAGCGTCATTCGATAGATAAACTTTTGTTCGTTGCTCTTCACACTTGAAAATCAAAAGTTTTTTGCAATGTTTGCGTATGTAACACGTTCATAAAAGTAAAGTACTATTTCAATTTTTTATACACAGAATTTCTTTTATTAAATTCGCAAGCAATTATGAAAGTAGAAGCGTCTACAACCTCCGCCATAGTAAATTACCTTAAGGTAAGACATTAATGTCACTTTTTCTACTTAGTGTTAATGCAAATTTGTGCCTTTCGCTGCCACTAAAAATGTCATAATTTGTGTTTTTGTTTGTCACTTTGTGCAATTTAATACAATACAATTTTATATTCGAGTATATGGTATGAGTACGATGAAAAATTTATATTCTCTCTCTTATCTACATACAGGAAATAACATGAATACTGTACACTGAGAAACCGATTTGTTTGAATATAACAAACATATATTTCATATAGAGAAATCAAATATTTGTTTGAGTCAAACATATTGTACTTGGATGATGTTGGTTGAAGTATTTTATGTTTGACTCAATCAAATATTTAATTGCTCTGTATTAGCCATCGGCATCGGCTAATTTTCTTGTATACGTATACAACAGGAGAGAAAGAGAAAGTAATATTGCTTTGCCGACCCCTGCTCTATATGAAATATGCGTTTGTTATATTCAAACAAATCGTTTTCTCAGTGTATGTGTACGTATAAAAAATCTCTACAATTTTGTCTGCCGACGGTCGGTCTGTATCTGTTAGGTCCTTATATTTATCTGTCTGTCTATGTAGCTGTCTGACACTTGCACAGCTTTCTGGCATTTTACTAGAAATTGTATAAACAACAACACTACGAGTAATAATAATAATCACAGTGTGAAACCTCTATGCAGGAAGTGTGAAATTTGCAACATAACGAGCAAACCAAACACTTGCTGCAGTCAGTAAGGATGTGCATTTTAATAGATGCAGAAGTATTCCAAAGTAGTTTGTAGGATGTGTGTGCATGTGATATGCATATTTTATTGATAAGAGTCCTACAAATTGCAACAACTGCAAAAATTTCGCAATTCAAAATTATATTGTAATAAAAACTAGGCACAAAATAAATAAATATCAGGTCAGTTTATGTTTTTTTAATAGGGTTTAAAGAGAAAGTTGACTAGTTAATTTTTTTATAGTCGGAGGTGCTTCAGAACAACTGATGTCAGTGCACGAAAATGATTAAAATCAGTATTTCTGATATCAGTATCGACAGAAAATACACTCGAGTCTGCAACATTCATAGCAAAAGCTATGCATCAAAAAAATATTTTTTTGTGGTACCTCTAAACTGTAAATTAAAAAAAAAATAATATCGATGTGTGAGGATAATTTTAAGATTTTGTTGAAAAGTGAGAAAATTCATAATGTAAATATAAAGGAAACTGTATAATTTTTAGACACGTGAAAAAAAGTTCATACTATGAGATATTATCTCAAAAAATATATTTTTTTTTTTTGCCTAAACAATGAGATGAGAAAATTATCAACAGAAATAAGAAAATTTTTTAACCACATGTATCTTCAAATATAGAGCAAATTTTTTGTATTTAACAACCCAAAATTAATCAGGGGTTTTTCTCCAAAGATAAAAAAAAAATTGTTTTGTGGGACTGCGTTATTTACATAGTACAAATGTAAATTTCTTGTGTTCACACGTTACTGCATAGGCAAAATAAAATAATATATTTTGGACAATTTTTTGTAGAACCCTTCCCACACACTTTAAAATGTTAAGCATGGCGTATGATTGAGATCAATTCTTAAAGCAAACCAAACTGCCAACATTCCATTTGTAATTGCAAATAAAATGATAAATTGCGTAGGTTAACAAAGATTTAATTGTCAGTCATTGGACGATTTGTTTTCGATTTGACAGCAAAAACAACAGTAACAACCACAATTAAAAACTTATGACTGTTAAAATACAACTTATATTTTACCTGTTGCTATTGCCAAATTAACAAATTTCGGTACGTCAACACCTTTACGACGTTAAGTGCGACGATGCGTTGTATTGCGTTACCATGCGTGACCACAAAATTAACTACACATTTATTTTATTATGCCCTATACTGGGGGTATATTTATTCGCCATTCCGTTTATAACCTATGTCAAGGGGCGCGGCAGATATTTAAAAGGAGCTTGTGAGATTGAAAATAGACAAAATAGTCACCGGACACACCTACTGCCTATACATTTAAAATGTATAAGTCGCTATAAATTGCATATGAATTCTACGAACTGTTTGTACAAGCTCTGCACAAAAATTGTATGAATTTCAATAAGGGGGCATGGCACCTCCTATACAAGCAAATACTTAAAAACGTTTTTTTAGGTAATGCATTCAAGTTTCTCAAAAATATTAGAAATGGTTAGGGTTATCACTAGTCAAAAAAGAGGCGCATTTTTAGTGTTAATTCAGTTTAGGGTATTTAATTTTTGACGAAATAAAAGATAACACCTTCACCAGTTTGAATTTCAGTTGGCAGCTAAAATTCAGCATTAAATACAAAAAAAACTTGGCTCATTTAATTTATATAAAACGCGCGCCAAAACAGTACTGCACGCAATTTACAGATTATTGAACTCTTTTGGTGTGATGAACATGTCGTTATTTTTGTCGACTGTTTTTGCAAAATTAATTAAAATAAATGCAAGAATTGCTATCAAGTTAAAAGAAGGTAATAAAAGTTTATTTAATTGCTTAACTTTTTCGTGAAAAAATTAATCTGATTAACCTCTTAATTAAACACATTAGGCGAGTTAATCACATGCGGGTTAAATGACATTGGATAGCAATACATGGTGAGAAAATTGTCTGCTGAGAAAAATTTTATATTTATTGTTAGTTCAACCATAAAGTTTAAGTAAATGAATTTGATATATGTATTGGTAAACCTCACAGGAATTCACAATTTTGTATTAAGGGATACTTTGAAAACAATTTTTTTACGAGTCACTGGTATTGGATGGGAGGTAACTTGATATATATGACCAATAAGAGCGGAAAATATAATTTTTATTCACTATCAATAATTTTTTAGCCTCTCGACAAACTGAATATATTATATGTAGTTAGCTTAGCATTTTATATAGATTTCTAAATATTAAATTTTACTTGCTTGTTTTTAGATATTCCATATTAAAGTTACCAGTGGAAAAGTTGGCAGCTTTGATACATGAGGTTTAAGTATTTCAAAACTCTGTAGTGATAGAATGGTTCCGTATTTTGGTTAAACACACTCAAAAACGCAGGAAAAATGTTTTTCTATTCACAACGTTTTTCCATTTTTTTTTCTACTGGCAACTTAAGGACAGAATATCTCAAAGTTCTGACGAAATAGAAAAATTCTACGTCCAGACTGAATTCAGCTTTGGTAAATTTATGAGAATGATAAATCAATATTTTGAGGATTATACATACGAATATCTCAAAGTTTTTATGTGATGGAATAAAGCACATTTAAATTCCAAATAATAAAGTTAAAGTTCTTTCAAGATTTGCTTATATACAATTTTTTTAAGTGTATGCAAGCATATTTTCATTAAAGTCATTTATTTCGTAATTAGGGGTTAGGTGTTTTTGGATTTAATGACTTACCTGCGCATTATTACGCATCTGATTGATGGCCGCAAATGACGCAATGCAATGTCCTGGATTTTGATGATGTGCCTGTGGCAGTACCTCTTCATTTGGTCCCGGTGGGCTTAAATCGCTCGGTGTTTGTGTTGAATTGTTGCTAGTGGTGGTGACATCTTCATTGTTACCACTTACACTTTCGGTGGTGCTGAAATAAAAAGGAAATGGGACACTTTATGTCAAATATCAGAGTGTTTATGCTCATCATTTTAAAATTTTATGCTTGTTCATTTAATTAAGTTTAAATATAATAGAGTTTTTTTCACCTATCAATTTTCTAAAATTTCAATACAGGGTGTGCTTGAAACCGAAAGCATGAAAACTTAATTCAATTCAATTTTTTGCTACTGAGCGCACAAAATGAGAATTTCATGCAACAAGCTACATATTTGTTGTTGTTGTTCTTTTTCAAGTGTCTCCTAATTCTGAATCGACAAGAACGAATTGCAAAATCATGGCCAAAGTAGACAAAATCATTTGTTTGGTAAATCCTCAATAATTTATTTGCAAATCTTTGAGTTTGTCACTACCAAAGTGCTCAGACAATTTTGCAAACATCTACGCTTTATTGAACTGCAAGGTTCAAAGCTTAGTAATGGGTGGGTGTAGAGACCTGACCCTGAAAGAAAATTATGTCAAATCAATTTTTATTTTCTAAAAGTAACCATTTATTCTATCTACCTAATGATGATGCTCTCCAGAAAAAAAAAACAAAAAAAAGAAACTGAAACTGAAACAAAACAATCGATATTACAAAAAGGAGCTTTTAAATCTGTCCATTAACAAAGAGACGAGGCTATACTCCGGCCATTAAAAATTTATTTTTGCCTTTGTTGTTGTGTTGGAGACACTAATGACAGTGAGACGCAATGGCGGGAGACGACAGACGGCAAACGACAAATGGTATTTTATGTCCCAAAGCAGTCCCGATGGTTTGAATTGTAGCCAACACTTAAAGCGTTGGGTAAAATGTTTTAAATCACCAAGTGCTGTTGCTAAGCATAGTATGCGTGACACCCTTGTTCCTTTTGCACCGCGTCAAATATTGACGATGTTTTGTCAGCGTGAATATATGGATGGCGTCGCGTTGGCGGTTACTTGGGGAGTGGGGTTGAAGAAGGATAATTAAATTGGTAATAAAAACATGAATCAAAATGAGGAAGCTTTTTCGGTGGTTGAAAGTGCTTGGGGTACAGTTAAAAATCAAAAAAGAGTTTACTATGTAGTCTTTGGAAGGAATACTCATACGTCAAATATTTGGACTTTTATGCGAGAACGGTATATGGAGAATCTTTAAATTAAAATAAAATCGGGTCGAGCCTTTAAAAATAACTTGGAAACTAATATATTTTTTGATTAAAGGTAGAATTTCTCTTTCAGTGAGACAAAAACACCAAACTTTATTATGCAGAGCATTTTGGATCTTTCATCAAATCATAACATGGCGTTAGAATGCCTATTTTATATCGATGAGAATACGAAAATTGTGAATATTTGATTTTGGTATTCTGTATTGATTGAAAATTAAAAAAGTTATATTAAAAAGTATTATATACATATGTATGTACATACTATTGCGATAATACAAGTGAAAATATATGTCAAATTCAATTTTTCTATACTTACAGTATTGATTTCACAGGAAGAAACATTTTTAACTAAGTAATTTGTTCGTTTCACGCTGCTTGAAGTTTTTAATGACCAACACAGTGTCGGCTCATGGAAAATTGCTACTTCAGCACTCTATTCCTTGGTCATATTAGGGCTTTTTATAACTTTTCTCTTTTTAATTTTATTACGATGATGTTGTTAGCTGACTCCTTTATGAAAACTACACTGGGCTGCAAATAAACAAAAAAGAGAAGAGTAAAAGATATTAAAATTTTATAGACAAAACACGAAACAATTTAATAGAAAGTCAGTAGAAGAGTTACTCCATGTTGCTTCTAATGCGTCATAATTTGTTTACTCGATATGCGTATAATACGCATGAGGGTGGCACCAAACGTTAAAATTCCTTACAACCAGATATGATGTAATTTTCATATAATCTATACGAGGACAATTTACGCGTTAGAAAATATGTACTTGCAATTGAATATTTTGTACAATTTTTTTTAGTATGATATTTGTATATTGGAATTCCCCCTAAAAAGACGAAAATTTGGGTCACAAGAATATAACAAAAACAAGGAAAAAAAACAAATAAATAAAAGCGTGTGGTAAACAAAAATGCGTGAACTTTGGATTTGTTTCAATTTCAGATTTAAATTCATTCAGATACGACGCGCAGTCACGTGATCTACGGCAGGGAATATTCGTAGCACACAAGGATATTTGCGGGGAAGATTCTGGGTGGCTTTCGTACACGTTTTGTGTAAAAGGAAATCATTTGATGTTTACAGGTTCATAAAAGATTTGGTTTGATGCAACATTACAATTCAAGGATAATCAGCATGACATGTGAAATTCAATCCAGCAGAAATATAAATATATTAAGTTTTTACATAGGAATTGCCGTCATTATTTCATTATTGTAAGGTACTTAGTGTCCTTTGAGGTTATTTTTGTGCCACACAAAAATAACCTCTAAGGCCTACTGGCATGAAATTTGGAGGTCTACTTTTCAAGTCAACGATACAACGATATGTTGGGATGAATTTAGAATTGTTTTGTTCCTTTGGATATAGTGGTCAAGTCGAGATTGAAACCACTGTGCACCTCTGATATTTTGAAATAAAATTTTGAGAGCAGAAATAGAAAAATAGATTTTATTATTAGAACTTCAGTGAACTGCAGTAAAATCCATATATTTTCTCGGGTGATACCTACTGTCGAAGGCTTTACTGCTGTATTCTACGAAGAATATTTTCAGCACCGCGCGCCATTCTATCAGAATTATTCGCCAATGATTTGATTCCGAGGAATCGACTTTTTCAATTACCTTTACGATAATTTTCTATATAATTTCTGCACTCGCTAAGATTACACTTTTTCATATACCATATAGCCAATTCTACGGCAATGATTTTGACCCAAATTAAGGAGACTAGGGGGTTTCGAATTTTACATGAAGTTAGTTGGCATGGTTTTAGAAGTTCAGATATAACATAAACGATGCCGGCGCTTTGTAGTTCGCTAAGGCTTCAATTCCATTCAATGTATGTCAAATATTGCGAGTCTCCACTGTAAAAGTGGTTTCGATTTAAATTAAGAAAAGGATTTAGATTTAGGAAATCACTAAAAAGCTTCTTCCAGCGCTTCTGGTCATCTTTTGCAAGTTCCTTATTAAGAGAATTTCTTCATCCTTAAGAGTCTCTGTCTTAGCCTTATCTATCTTTTTTTCACATTTCCTCTTTTTCCAACAAAAGTCCATGTTTCATCACTAAATAACGGACAGTTTTGAGCATCACCTTGAATAAATTCCCCTCATATGACTTTAAGGAATCGCATACTAATTTTTCATGTAAATTTGTAGCAGAACATGACAAGTCATCTTATTGGGTATTCTATAGGGATGGCCGCGTTTTACTTTATTAGAAATATTCCAATAAAATAAGTTTATAGCGCTCGTCCTACTATGGTGACCTAATAATATGCGTCATGTCGATTGTTTGTTTTTGAAAACTAAATGAAATATATTGCACTTCACTAAATTTAAAATTGATTTATTAGATAAAATCCTCAATATGAAATCCGTTGGCATCAATAACCTCTTTGGCAAAGATTCAAAAGAAAATTGCCGCAGTCGATTGTCATGTTTTGGCACTTTTTGCCATATGGGTCATGGTGTCGCTGACAAAAGATACTTTTATTTTTTTTTTTAAATAAAATTGACAATATTTGTTCCAGTCAGAGTCTCAATTATAAGTATTTTAAGGCTTTAAGCATTACAAGTAACACTGGTTTTATGAGAAAGTCGTAATCAATCTCTCATAAAGTGTAAGCAACAAAACAGTCTTATTGTTGAATTATGGAATTCAACTTTCATTTTCATTAAACTGGATTTAGGTTAACAATGGAGCTTATAAAAACCGTATAGTACGCAAAAACCTATCCCTCAAGGCTACGTTTAATGCCACTCCTCAAGGACATTTCAGTGTAGGCACGAATTGGTGAGGCTCTAACAATCAAATCGAATATGCAAAAAAAAAAAATGCAATTAATTGTGCTGATGGTGTTCACATCAAATCGGGAACAGTAAAAAGTACAAACGTCGCTGACGGCGACTTAATGCTGCTCATTTTCAGAATTTTTATTGCGTTTTTATCGCAGCACCAACAAAGACATTAAGCACCATCCTTTGAGTGTTGTAAACCTACTTTTGTTTCCGTGCACTTAGCGCATTCAACGCAAGGATGTGAAAATGAACTACAACGAGTGGATTTTTTTTTCTGGCCGGGTCTAATGGAAGACATGTAAAGGAACTAGCGCGCAATGCATTAGGTGCAGCAGCAAAAGATGACGACGTTGAAAAATGAGTACAAGTACAAAAACAAAGCTGATGAATGAATTACACTGGTATTTGATATTTGTCAAGTATGTAGTAATAAAGTAGTAGTTACGGCAACAGGAGCATTATAATGTTCTTCTCGAAAGTTGAAACTGCACTTAATGCGGCCCAAATGCTGTATTACACATGGCACTTAATGCTTTCTTTGTGTGTTATTTCTTTATGTATAAGTATTTAGGTCAAGAAACACAAAACATTTTTAGTACTTTTTTTTTAAAAGCATGCTGAAACTGCCTAGGTTATAAAATTTTGATAGGGCACCGAGTTGATTGTATATACGTCATTATTATACTTTTATAAATTTACCTTTTGGATGGGTCCTCAAAAAAGTCTGATATTATTAAGTATTAAAATTTTTGTGACATTAAAAAAACTTGAGAAAAATCACAACTAAAGAATAATTTTGGAATCAAATCAGCATATGCCAGTCATAGATCTAGGGTACAGCAATAAAGGGCTGAAATTAGAAATTCAGTCTTTTTCGTAATATATGTATAGCGTAAAATTACTGACGTTGGAGATAGCTTCAGTAAAAATTTCTCACATTAAAGTTAAACAAACAAAAGGAATATGTATTTTGTAATCTGACCGCATAACAAAATTTGGTATAATGAGTATTGCAACCGCTTGGCGAAATATTTTGCAATGCGAAATTATAGTGCTGAAGCTACGATTGAAAAGTTATCGCTGAGAATAACAATTGTGTGTGCAACTGCAACTGATTTATGCTACTGATTTTGATATGGTTGCTATCATATCTAAGCGCACACCGCAATCAGCCAACCTTGGCGTGAGTTTCAAATAAACAGATCGCAATTTCTAAGCTGCTGAGAATAAAGAATCGATATGCATTTAACATTACATGTGAGCGATTATTTTTGATAGTGTATTATTTGAGAATTACTTAGCTCTTATTTAAAATACTGAGCAATATAAATATTCATTAAAAAAAATAATACATTATACTTTCAGAATAATATTCGATGGAATTTTAATGACTTGCATGAATGAACACTTTAAAACAATACACGATGAATGAAAAAATATTTTAAAAATAATACATATACATATGTATGTATGTATGTATGTATGTATATAAAATAAAAATTTTAATTTTCATTGAAAAATGTTTAACACAAACAAGTGAAGAAAACAATAATTAATGAATATCTATTATCGTCGTTCTGGTGGAGTTGTAACCCCCATTACCCACCGTTGGCCTCAATAGCATAATTTTTGATAAGAAGTTTATAATTTGTCAAAAAAACTCTTAAAAAATTTGAATGGCAAGGCAGACAACCATAGCTCTCGATCTTAATCAAATATTCCGGATGTCCTTACGCACTATAATTGTCCTTGATTTTAATTGAAAGTCTCCCGCGCTTGGTGAATCATTTGATTGTCCATCAATTAGATATTGCAAAATGAGGATCTGTTTTTAATCTTTCAAAATATTGTAAATTTCATAAAAACACTGAGACACAAAAAATTTTTCGCGAGATTTTATAAAAGAATTGACTGTTTAATTCACGCGTCAGACTTTTTTTTTGCAAGTGTAATCAAAAAACAAAGTTTTTAGCTATTGAGTAAGCTGTCAATATTTATCTGTGCTCTACGATTTTCTATATTCGCATGTTGATATATATTATGATAATGTTACCATATGCAGTGCCGATCAATTTTAACAGTTGTTCAATTAGAATTGATTAAAGATAATGCAAAAGTATTTATTTGATTACATTTCATATGCCGCTCATGGGTAGACACTTAGAAACGTTATATAAATCAATTTACATATTGTGTTTAATATAGGCAATTGAAGCCAATTATTATTCCAGATCTTTAATATGTTGAATTCAGTTTTTGGATTTTAACTCCCAATGTGGCGTACATATATGTATAGCGAAATAAGAACGAATGACAGTTTTCAAAAAAGTACATACACTTGTAGTTCAGATGGGGTGATATTGAGCAATCGCTTTCTCATTTTTACAATCTTACAATCTTAATGATATGGTTAGGTTAGGTTAAGAAGGATGCTTGCTGTTAACAGCAATACATTCAGAGGCAGATAATTTGTTCATCGTGATACCTTGGCTGGTTCGCTGAATGATAGGGTTAATCAAGTCAACATTTTTGGAGCGTATGGAATAAAATATATTATATAGTAAGGCCACACTCATGCAACGCTAGTGTTACGTTTTCGACTTTTTGAAAATGTTTCGACTTTCTCAACATTTCACTTTTTCGAGTTTTGTATATATCACGCCCCACGTGTGCTTACCATCACAAACTTTTTTGTACGTTTTTTTTTTTTGCTTTTATAATAAGGTAAGGAGGTATGCAACAAATACTTATAAAAGATATCAATTTATTTCAATCATTTGAAAGCTATAATGCTCAGCAAACTAAATCATGATACTTAACGATATTCAAAAATTTGTTAAGATCGAATCTTATAGATTATTCATTTCAAATTTTATTTATTTTTTGAAAACTCAACCAAGCACGATACCATTACCATTAAGATCAAATGTTTATTAATGAGGTTTATTAACCCCATTCCTCAAATAGCACAACAATTGCTCTGCGAAACCGGATATGGAAATTATTGCTATTGCGGTAACGCATGGCAAATTGTGAAGAAGAAAAAATTTCTAAATGCAAAAATAACGAAATTTGCTGATTAATAAAAATAATAGTGTACACAGAACGCGTGCAGACAGCATTTAGTCTTTTTGTTTAAATTGCAGGCATTTTGTTTTGGTCGCTATTGTTTTCATTCGGAGCGAAATCAGTGAAATGAAAATCAAGCAGTCGCTTAAGGTACGCGCTAAAAGTGCAACCGACAATTTTAACAAATGCACTCGACAATAAATAGGAGAAAATGTAAAAACATAAAAATAAAAAAATACAACAATATCCACTGATTTTTTTTATATATGTATATTCATTTTGAAGTAACTTCGGAAAAAATAACAAAAAGCAAAGAAAACTGTATCAAAATACATATGTACTTCAAATTTAAATACTACTGCAAGCTATACTGCCCTCAGAAGCGAAATGGGCGTATCTCAAAAAAATTCATATTCATTACGCATCTAATGAACTACGCCAAATGCCGATAGCTTAGTTCAAACCTATTTCCTCTATCGCAATTTTACATGTATTTCAACAAATTGACATAAACAAAACATCATGCTTCTGAAGGCAGTATAGGTCGTTTAAGGTTCTATAAATAATTATGTTTGTTTCCCATCTAATTAAGTCCATGTCTAAAAATCTCACTTAAATTCAAGAGTCAATACTGTAAAATGACATTATAATCACGTAGTTATTTTTCTTGATGGTTGCGTAAAGCGTTACGTTGTTTCAAAAATAAAGGATGTTTTTTTTCTTGTTAAAGAAATATTCAGTTTTTAAAGCATTTGTACGGTTACTGAAATTGTATACTTCATAGAAACCTACAGAAGTTAATTGATTGTGCCTATGTAAATAAGAATCCTAAATACTACTGACAAGAGTCAACAAAACAATTTAGCCATTAGCGATTTGTGGCATAGAATGGAGTATTGCATTACTTTTATTTACTGTGGTGAAAACTTTGGGAACACTTATTACCACAAACGTGATACTAAAAAGAAAATGCGAGAAAAAAGGCATCAGTTATCTGGTTTCATTTTTAAGGCATCGTTAATGGACACATAAAATCGTCCCATGCCATAGTATGAAATGCTAGACTACTTGAAAATACGGCCAATGTCCATCAGAAAATGAGTAGGCACTGATGTACAAGTTCACACTGACTGTACAATACATTCATACATAGTTCGTTTGAGAGTGTTGTCAGACCACGATGGAAACTCGACAAATGTTTTACATGTCATGGTTGAGGAAAACGTGGCCTTGCTTCTCACTTATGAAAGAAACCAGAAGACAACCCTGTAGAAATTCAAATTTATATTTTTATGTTAACAAGAGAAAATGATCAATTGAATTTCAAAATTCTGCAGTAAATTAAATCCACGCCCTCATTACTAAAGAGATAGAAAATGTCGCAAACAACAGAAAAAGCAGTGAATATTGCCAATACTGACACTTTGATTCTATTTATGAATAATTCCATCCTAGGAGGACAGGTACTTTAAATGATAAGGGCATTATTTCAAATTTTGTCATCATCTTAATCTATTTCCGCTAGGAAGCAAAAAAATGTAGATGAGTAGCTACGGCTGTGTTAGTGGTTTCGGAAGCAGCCTGCCTGTAGGCCTATAAGTCGTTTGGTACAAAATGCATCAGACTGTAAGATAACGACATTACACAATGTTTGTATGGTTTGTACTATGAGTTTATGTCTGTCAATCTCTCTTGCTAACAATTGTTTTTGGCAACAAAAGTGAGTCTGAGTATTTAGTAAAAAATATGGCATAAAATGAAACTTAACGAATTTTTTGAAGGCACAATTTTTTTATTGTTGTCCTTAGCCCCCATTGTTGGCAAATCATTTGTTAAGTGTTCTTATGTAAATGATATTCTTTTATGTTAATTGTTTTGTTTTATTTTTGTATTGTTTGAAAAAGAATAGAAAAATTATTTAACATAAAAAATTGGGTTTTTTTTATACCTACATAAAAAATGTTTCACTAGAACAGTGGCGATTATTTTTTTGTTTGTATCCCTAACAAAAATACAAAAAATTTGTTATAAAAAAAACGCAACGTCATCACTTACCGCTGTGACAACCCACCCGCTTTACTAACAGAAGAAATCGTCACCATCATTACAGTTACACGTTTTTTGTGTTTACATGCCATTCTGTGATTATTGGGACCACTTAAGAAACGCGTGAATATACAATTAAGTTACAAGCAAAAGCTGCAATGATTCCACGTTGACCAGCAGCTTCAGTTTCTTGCATTGCTTTATAAATTTGGGTTTGAGAAAAAAAAAGCAAATGAAACTAACAATCTGCATTTTTGCTATCTGTCTGACCGGCACAGTAGACCCATTTGAGTCCCATTTAAGGTGAAAAAAAGCTATTAACTGTGTCAAGCGTGACAGCGGATTAAGTTTGTGTGCTCAATAAATTCTACAAATGAGCCCTATATTTTGAGAAGAAAAAATTAAATAAATTTTATACTGTTCATTTCAAGTTACTTAATTTTTCCTTCTCAACGAAGAGGGACTACTCTGTCCTCAGAAACAGAAAGATATACGCGGTGACATTTCTGGTTGACAGTGTCATTTTTTCAACTTTATATTACACATTTTCTCTTTTCAATTACCGATTATTTAGCAATTTTTAGTGTACCACAAAATATGGACACCAACATTTATTTTTCAAGAATTTGTAAATCAACGCCCACTAAGCGAGCATTTGACAGTACCGTCATAAATACGATAATTTTCAAGACATACATCCCACATCAATTCATGTGTTCAGTACTGACTAAAAGAGCTAAAACAAAACTGGAACGCATTTACGAAACCAATAAAACTATTGTAATAAAAATGTGGCGTACGTAAATTAATGCAATTTTAGCACTACGACGCACTACTTGTAAATTAATTATTTTTCATACAACCTCGACACTATGGATTTTTTTTTAATTAAAACTACCACTAACAAATTAAGCCAACTTGCGTACAGCTAGCAGCGATAATTATGAGAGCATTTTCATTTAGCAAAGTCAACAGAGATCCATGACAGCGAGAGTGATTTTAATTTTTAAGTGATGTCAAGTGTCAAATGTCAAAATAGGTACTAGTAGATCTACGTTGAAGTGCGTAATCGGAGTAAGTAGCTTATGTTGTCATGCTGGTGGCGCGAAAATGCCATCATTACAAAAACAACAAGCAAAAAGTTAATTAAACAATTTGAAAATGCGATAAATTTTACCAAATGTTTTCTATTAAAAGAGCATAAATAAACTCGTTAAAATGGCAAAAGAAGAGAAATTTAATTTGGGTTACTTAAATGTCGATTTAACCCTAACGTTTAAATGGTACGATATGCGACAAACTCAAAAGACAGTGATAAATGGATGCGACTCGGAAATGGGCAGTAATGTAAGAACAAACAAATGAACTAAGCGACCTAATCTCACGCACTCAGTCAAGCAAATTCGAAATCATTTCATAGTTAACTAACCTAAGGGCAATGTTGTATCCGTACAAACTGTGAATGGCAAGGCCGCTCCATAAATCCTTGCTTTAGAACTAATGGAAAAGAGAAGAGAAAGTCCCACACATGCCAAGGAACCAAGTAGAAAATATTCGCTTGATGTCAATTATGGTAACACATAAAAGCTTGGAGAAAGTGAACAATTCTTTCTCCTTTAGATGTAGTAGATTTCTAACTAAGATGAACATTCGAAAAAATATCATTGCAATTTATGTTTCATTTTGAGTACTTAGTGTTCCTAAACAACCATGCTCTTTAATTAAAAAAAGTACTGATCAAATATAAAAACAAAACAAATAATTCATTAGAATTATTCCGGTTCACAAACAAATTACGATTCAGATTCAGAGCAGAAGGCAAAAAAAAAGAAAATATTCGCATGTCCGCTGTTTGTGTTTGATAAGCGCCCCGGAACGAAAATTTCATGAAGAAGGTTAAATATTAAATTTTTATTCGGCGTAATACGCAACCGTTATGGTCCGACAAAAATCGATACACAAGGGAACATTATCATATAAATTATTTTCGTTTTGTTGTTTGAATATCAGTAATGCCTTATTTGGAGGGATCCAGCTGACGTTTTAAGCCGCCCCCACGTGGAATCAATGAGCGTTAATAAAAGGCCTTGTGTAAAGCTTCCTAATAGGGCCCATACACGTTCAGATTTTTCATCAGATTTTGACAGGTCCGAGTCGTACGTTCGCGTCATATGGGAGGATTTTTTCGTACGACTTGCCCTCAGACGTTCAGATTTTGACAGGTCTGATGAAAAATCTGAACGTGTATGGGCCCTATAACGTTAGAGCATGTTGATGAACAAAAGTAGCAGATGAGAAACTATTGAAGAGGAAAAAAAGAACCTCGCAAAGTGAAATGTTGCGTTCTTGCACTACCCAGCGATATTAAGCTTATGAGAGTGTAATTTTCCAACCAGGCATGAAAATATACTTCATCATTCATTGATTTTTGGCAATCAATACTTCATTCTTTCTTTGCGTATCACGAAAAACAACCTCCCTACTACCACACAAAAGTATTTTGTCAGTAAAGAAAACTTTGTCCTTATGAAGCATGACACCAACACAGCAACAATGCAAAGCAAAAAAAGGATACAAAGTCTTTTAAACATGAAAAACAACCCAGCAAGGTTCATTCAACTACTTTGTCGGTCTTAAGGTTTTTCTATGGCTTTCCTCTGAAGAGTTTTTACGCTTTATGGTTAGCGCTTTAGGAGGCAAAAAAAAAAACACACAACAACAACCAAAAGTAGGGCTCCGCAAGTAATGTGGAAAGGCATAGTTCTAACAGCGCAGTAAGCAACTGCAAGTCATTATTTAAGGCAATTATGTTGTAAACCTTTGAAAAAACAATGAAATTTTGCTCTATAAAAAGGAAACACGTACTCGTGTATGAAAAATTACACAATGACATTATTTATTCAACATTTTTCTAATTCATATTTATGTTATACATTGTTCCATTCTAGATTAATGAGTACTAGAAATATTGTAATTTCAACCCTTAAGCTTACTGGTTATTTTATTTATAGAATTAGCTAAAAGCTCTAATATGTATATTACACAGATCGTTTCTTTCGCAGCCAAACTAAGAAAACCTACAAAATTTGCCGAATGCATTTAAAAACTTTCACTTTTTTTAAGAAAACAGATGGATACTGGACATTCACCCGAATTAATCATGATTACAGAAACTAAGCAAAAGAAGTAATTTTACCCTTCATGTATGATATAAAAGGTCTCAGATTTTTGTTAAGTTAACAAAGTGTAGGAAACTATTTTCTTAATACGCTAATCAATTCTAATACGTGCTGCTTTATATCGACTTTAGGATTCGAGCCCCAGGCTGTCAGCGTAGCAGTAGTCGCTTCCTTTATCAAGTAAGATAATAAAAAAAGTTTTGCGTTGTGGTTTGGTTAGCTGTACAAAACTTTTCAATCAATTCAGAAATAAGCGCACTATTTGGATCGAAAAAAAAATTTGAATCATTTTTGCTTGATATTGCGATAAATTTTACTTTTTTGTAGTACTTAAAATATATACTCTTTCTTAAAAAGTCTTTTGTTTTTCTGTTAAATAAACTACTTAAAGAAACAACATTGAGCAGCAAGTATATTGTGTATTCGATGCGTATATTTATGTTTCAGCACTAATTTTCATTTTCATTTCCACTACCATCCTTTTTCCAAAACACACACACACACACACAATTGTTGTGTTTGAACTTCCTATGGCTGCGCTGTAATTTCCGTTTGTTGTGGACGACAAGGCGTACGTTAAGTGCATATATGGAGGGCGTTCGAGAGTCAGTTCAAGTTCTAAGGGTTCCGTCACACTAATACGCCACTCATTCAAGTTGGCAGTGATGTTGGGTTGGCATGTTTTTATGAAATTAACTTTTTCGTAGATGGGGTTTTTCTTCTTAACGTGTAAACAGAAGTTTTTTCCGTTTTTTTTTTTAACACTAATTAAGTTGATAAGGAGGGTGCTTGGGATAAACTTGCTGGATTGGCATATTATGAGATACTGTTAATTCGAGGCTACCTAAAATTTGTTTCACGTATTAAATTTCGGTGTAGGTTGCATATATATTGTTTTATTATTTATTTGTTTATTATCATTTATGCTCATGTTCTCAATTAAGTAAATATTTTAGATAACACTTATGTTGATTGTTCTCCTTTATTTATAAAATACATATTTTCTTCAGAAATATAATTTCAATGTCAATGATCAATAATTCCGAAAAATAATTTAAATTTTTGCCAAACACGCCTCTATAATGTTCAGTCACAAACATTTCTTTGAATTCATTAGCAGATTCGAGATATAACATAACCGGTATCCTAAAGCATCGAACTTGTGTCTCTGCATAAATTAAAAATTTAACTGCAAAAATACAACAGAGCGAACGAAGTAAAGCTAACGCAGTTGCTGTTTGCATATCACATGTTGCGTACTAAAAAAATAATTCAATATTTGACAAAAACCCAAAAATAAAACTAACAATGAGCAGAACATGATTTTCGGTTCTAACTGTGACTATTGCTGTTGCTATAGCTCGAATTCCGCTGCCGACATGTGCCCCATGAGAGTATATATGTACATATGAAGGTGTGCAAATAGAAGCGGTCGGTTAGGAAGCCGGTAGAGGTAAAGCACATGGTACGCCAAACACGTTCGTTTGAAATTTACTCAAAAAATTCATTCACTAGAATTTCACGAAACTGACAGCTGAAATAGTAAATTGTTTGAATTACAATATAAATGTGTCTGGTGCAAAAAAAAAAAAATAAAAAAATGATATTTTCCTTTTTTCAAAGAGTGTTATTGGCTTTTTAGGTAAAAGGGAATTGCAAGTAATTTATTATGTAGTTGTTGAGCGACTGAAAAGTACGTATCTCAAAGAAAATAAAAGGCCACAGAATCCGAAATGCTCAATTGGTTTTGGCTTTCGATCTACATACATACATACATTATGGTTGCACATATCAAGAACCCCAAAAACACAAGGACATCAATTTTTTCAAATATTTGAATGGTTAATTACCAGAATTACATATTTAAGCACATTTTCATTCTTCTCCGTACGATATTTTTTTAACAAACTTCTGCTCATTTATGTGAACTATATTAAAAGCTATTAGAATGAGAGATTTATTTAAATAAAACATTTTTGAGGTATTCAAAAATCATAAACGTTGTTTATCTGGCCTAATTTACCGTTATAGGAGAAATCAATTATGTATTTTTAAATATTTCAAAAATCTGTCAAGAGAGCTTTTATGCAATTTTCACGCAACGCTGAGGAAAAAGTTGCCGATAAAGTAAATCATCATACTAAATGTACTCATAACTTTTTACGTGGAACAAGTCGTATTCGTAATATTAAAGGGCAAAGTTTAAAAACACTTCTTTTTAGAATATTTCGCTTAAGACACTAAGATTGTTATCGAAAATGTCTAAAAAACACTTAGTGATGCAGTTGACGCTACTGATCTTATTTTTTTATCATTAAGAAAATTTCAAATCTAACTATTCGAATTAAATAACTTGGCCAATAGTAATCAAATAGTTATTACTTGATCACGTACGCTTAGATATTTGTTATCAATATATAGTTGCATATCCAAGCACATTCAGTTTGACTTACTGCTCATAATATGCTAACAATAAAAAATGATTAACACTTTGCGGCACTTCCGTCCGAATGCAGATTTGTATACATAAACTAGTGATCCAACAGAAAACCAATCTCAGCTGTGTTGCTGACCTTGATCGTGGTGATCATGATTGTTGTTGCTAAACAGAAAGCATTCATCATTATCGTATTACCAACTGAGAGCAAAATTCGTTAAATTACTTAAATAGTTAATAAAAAAGTGGGCGTTTTTTTGCATTCATTAGAGCACGTGCAGCAATGTACCTTGGACTGCTTGCAAAGGCTTAGCTTAAGACGTAATTAAAGACTATGATTACAGGTAACAAACATGCAACTTTATGCTGCAATTAGATGCGCATAGCAATGCTAATGTTTGTATCAAATGTTTTAGTCTCTATCTGGCCAGAGATTCGATTGTTGTGTGTTATATGCAGTTGTTGTTGTTTTTTTTTTTTTTGGAGGACAAATGTTTTTTAAGTTGTAGTGAATTGCAAAAACAAGTTTCTTTGCAGCTCATGATGCATGTAAGACTCACATGCAACAAATTAATTAAAGTCTTTTACGCTCACAAGTTTTGGCATTAAGGAACAGTTTATAAATGGCCATTGGCATTTAAAAAAAATACTTCTTTAATTCACATGTTCAGGTGTTTGGAGGTTTAAGTTCGCATTAGGGCCTATCTAGGAATGGGCTGTGAAGGTTTAAAACCCACTTCAAATAATTTAAAATAATAATTGGGTGCAAATTAAATTTTGAGAAAAATATAAGTCAACTAAATTATCTTTATTTTTTATTTCTTTTATTAGAGTTTTGATAAAAATTTTTTGAAAAGACTCAAAGTGTTGTTAAAGGTAAGTCTCAGTTCTATAGTCATCATTGTTAAAAATCTATCATAGCAAAAAAGTATTTAATTGGTAACGAAGCCTTAGCTGAGGAATGTTACCTTTTGAAGCAAATTACAAAAAAAAAAAATTTAAGTTAATAAAAATTTATATGTCTGCTTGATTTCGCCTGAAAATTAAAAATATATATTAATTAAAAAATTGTTAAAAAATTTATATTATATTATATAGTTATGACAAAGTATCTGTTATGCAAATGTTTCCAAAAAAAGAAAAAGTTTGGGAAAAATTTTAGTTCAAAGGTATGACTTAGTCAATTCCATGGAAAATCAGCTGAACGTATTTCAGGCATTTCTTACTGTAAACAATACATTTTTTATATAAAACTAATTGAGATACTTTATTTTTTTAATAACAAATTTTTGTGACTTTCTTTCGCCCCCTTAGAAAGTTTTTTCTCAGAGGGAACTTCTAAGTCAATATTCTTAACAACAAGACATTATGCAAAAACTCAGCTGGTTGTGACTTGTTTTGAAATGTTAATCAAATTTTCTTGAACCAAAAAAAGTTTTATATTATTATGGAAAAAAGTTTTTAAATCTTATTCAAGTTGAGCAATTCAAAATTTTTTTTTCAAAAACAAGTGGTTTCTCTGTTTGCTATTACATATGAAACAATCACATTGCCGTATGAGAACAGCACCATTGAAAGGCAAACGACAGCAGCAACGTGTTTCAGGGCCCCATTCATTTATTAGCCAAATAATAATTGAAAATTCAGTCATAAACTTCATAATTGTTTAATGCTGTTTTGTTTGTTGTACTACTCGTATTTGAGTCAAGTGCTGCTCCGTGCGATAACAAAACATTTGCCTACTTTTTGAATTGATTTTTTTTTTGGGTTTTTCTTTTTAATTTACAAAATTTTCATAACTAAAGTAATTCAGAATTTATTGTTGACTTTTC
This sequence comes from Meiosimyza platycephala, assembly GCA_963662105.1. NCBI lineage: Eukaryota > Metazoa > Arthropoda > Insecta > Diptera > Lauxaniidae > Meiosimyza > Meiosimyza platycephala. The sequence continues at coordinate 2,262,656 of OY759211.1, forward strand.
TGCTATTTTGCTGCTCAAGTATTTGTACAACTGTATACGAATAAGTGCTTGTGCACATACATACATACATACATATTACCAACTACAACAAAACGGTACAAAGCTCACATTGCTAACAATTTGTTAGCTCAACCTCTTGGCGTCGACTTCATAAAACTTCTGCTCATAAAATAAAAAATGTTCTGTTATTCCACACGATATTCACGTAGGCAGGCATTAACTTTTCGGTTATAAAGAGTAGCTCTGCTTATGCGTAGGAGCGTCATCGTGTTCTCCCCATATCATCAGGTACCGGTAATTTTTGGTGCGTTTTATTGTGGGACGTTTTCTGCTTGGGGTTGCATAACAAGGTTTTAAATCCGCAACTTTTTGTTAACCTTAATATTTTAGGCAGATTGTGTTTGTTCTGTGCCTAATATTAAATATACAATTTTGACCTGGTTGGAGATTCTACATTAAATAGGTACTTGTTAAAGTTTCTTTGTGGCTGACAATCGTGATTGTTTAACTTTACGATATCAGATCTTTACAATAATGAATTCAAGTAAACATTTTCTTGAAATAAAGAAATGTTTTCTCTACAGAATTAATGAAATGACGCTTTGTTTGTATCTACCTTTTGTTTGCATAGGCATAGAAGATGTTTTATTAAATAGAAGAAACTTTTCTACATTTCAAAGAAGCAACATTATCTCCTCCTATGGAAACCAACTAACTTATTTTAATAAGTGCATAGCCGTAGTGCATATTTAATGACACTTTCTTTAAATTTAGGATATCTTTCTTAAACGGAATAATTTTTTTCAGTGCAGCGCAAAGCTATTGCGATATGCTTGGATTTGCTAAAAAGCGGGACAATTTCATATAAATTTGGAAAATCCTTATACATTTTACTTAGAGAAAAATAAAGTCGATAAGCGACGTCATAGAACTTAGACTAAAACAACAAAAAAGAAGTGTGTACCTGAGTATAAAAAAGATCATGAATCGAACAATTTACTTCACTTTTTTATTAATCAATGCGTTCAGTAGTGGAACGATTGCATTTTGTTGGATTGTAATCAATATCAAAAGTTTAGTTTTTTGGTTCATACAAACTGCGCTCGAATGCATCAATACAAATCAAGTATTTCCGGTGACGCTTCATTAAATCGATTTTTTACTGTCGCTAATCGGTTTTTTTTATAATTACGAGTGTTTACAGGCGGAATTGTTTTGTTAAATTACATTGTTACAAGTGTTTAATTACATAGTTGCGAATACTAAGTGAGGTTTTATATGTTTGAGAAGAGGTAAAAATGTGTCGATGCTTTAATCTACGTTTCGTTATATTGACATAGGAAAAAATCAAGATGTTGAAAAGTAGCAAAATATCGTAGCGAATCGATGTAAGCCGACAAATGTTGAAACAAATTGAAAAATTTTGAGAATGTTGGAAAGTTGAAAAAAAAAACTGGCGTGAGCGCAAGCGTGTCGTGACGGTTAGCTTTACTTTTCAGCCAATTCACTCTTGTATTGATTATCTTCATCAAATGTGTTTTTTTTTCAAATTTAAATTTTTTTATGTTAAGTTATAAGAGGCACCGCAAGTCGTAATCCGGCGCTGATGTTAGCTGCCATTTTAAAAAAAATTAAGACGGTGGGCCTAATATGATAACCTAACTGAAGGGAACCAACCACATGTAGAGTAATTTTCTCTCTTGCAAATAATTTCAAATGGAATTATGTTGAGTTAAGTTCAATTCAATCAACAAATTACGAACATTTTTTACAGGGCTAATCAAAAATCGAAAACTTAGTTTTTTTTATTATTTATAGCTGTTTAAAATTTAAATATGAACCTTCAAATAAAAAAATTCAAACAACTGAAGGAAACATTGCAAAAGTGTAACTATTTCATGAACCACAATTGCACTGCATTTTCACTTATCCATCTCGCTTACCCACAATGTAACATTCAAAAGAAAAATAACATTTTTTTTTGCCTTAAGGTCGTCTCTTTATTTATTACAATATATCAATCTAGATATGTCTTATCAGAAACCAAACACGCGCTCAAGGTATTTTTTTTCCATTTTTTGTTATTTTTTTTTCTATGATATAAACCACAAAAACCACCACCACCAAGCAACTAAAAACACATTGAAAAAAATAAATGCCCATAAAAACAAAACTCACCTGTGCTCTCCAAAGGAATTCCACTGGCTCCTGCTGCTTAAACTACGTAATGTCACAGTAGGCAGAGTACTTCGTTATAATGTAACGTAACGTTAATTGCAAGAGATAACGCGGAACCGGCGCGCAGCTTTACGTTGTTGTTGTGCTTGTTTATGTTTGCGGTCGTCAACCCTGTTTACGTTTTAAGCGGGAAAACTAAATGCCGACTAAACGTAACACTAAATGAGAGTATGTGAAGTGAATATGAGAGAGCACGCACTGCGATGCTCACAAGGCTTCAAATAGTCGGGGTAGGAGTAGCTGATACTTTTTTTTGTTCACCACTGTGTCCCGTTTTTCCACAAAGTTTGTTATACACCCGCTGTTGAAGTTTTCACTTTTTTTTATGATTACACGGGATTTTTTTTTCGACATGCGACGACGCACCCTTTTAGCGATCTTTAATTGCAACTTCACACAATTTTTGTTATGACATAAAAATTTTTAAAAAAATTTATAAACTTTGTAATAGAATTTAATTAGATAAATTTTAGACTAAGTATTGCACACTTTCAATGTATTTTATTGTTGCTGAGCAGATATCTTCAATCTGCTTATACTTTTCAAACTCGACTTCACACCACGAAAGCTCTGAAACAACTAAAATACATACGGGTTGTGGTGCTCGAAGTAAACGCTGTCTGGCGAATTCGGTACGCAGTGAAACAACGTAAAATGAAACACATACCAAACAGAATGCCTATGCGAGTAGTAGTCGTTTAGAGCTACGTCTAATAACAATAACGTTTATCTATATATGCTGACTGCTCAATAAGCAATAACGTTGAGTAGTCGTTGGTGAAATTGGTCTCACTGCTGATAGTTGTATCAAAAACTGCAAATGATAAGAAAGATGTCCACGCATGTCCATATGTTCGAAACGGGAATGTACTTTTCGAATTTTTGAGGAATTAAATGCGAAACTCCTTAATTTTTCACATTTATTTTGTATGGGATGATATTAATTAACTTAAAATTAATACATCCCATATTTAAAAAATTCGAAGGAAAGTCTTTGAAACAAGTTTCGGGACTTATTTCTCAATCCTGGAAAAACAAATTTGCCAATTCGAATGTACATACTTTCAATTACATATTTACAATTTTGGTTGGCCCAACTACTTCAACTTTTGTTTCGGAGCCATTGTATTGTGGCTGTGAACGCAATGGAATCGAAATTAATGAACGAATATGAAAGCTTTCGTTTAAAAGATTTGTTAAACTTTGCCGTTTAGTGAATTGCACCACCATATTCGTTATATTAAATGGTTTATCAATTGAGGTTGCTCATACGCTGTGTGAAGCTCATAAAGGAAATTTTAATGTGTTATGGGAAAACCTTCATATAAATTTTTATAACTTTGTAACGTACAGAATATGTATGTATAACCGTTAAATTTTTTTTAGTAAATTTAAATTTTTTAATTTGATGTGAAATATACAATTTACATGTGTGTCTTTTCGCTAGTATATTCGGTATATGAAAAATGAGGACTTTTTTAGTAAATAAAATATTTGCACGTTGAAAAAAAAAGTTTTTGTTAGGTAGGGGCGCCAAATGTGCACTATTCGCCACTGAAAGCATGATGAGTAGAGTTCATGGATTGAATCAGATTTCCGCTCAAAAGTTATTATCATTCAAAGCTAGCCATCCGATTATACAAAAATTGATATAAATTTGGAACCACTGAATGGATTTTAATAATATGGGAATTATTTCAATGTAGGTTATACAGGGTTGCCAAGTTGCCGCTTCTCATGCGGCCAGGCGATTAAATGCATGTCAATGCCGCGGCTTTGGAGGAATTGATTGTAGGATTTTTGTTACATGTTTGTACTTTTATTTATGTTGTTAAGCCACTATCGAGTTTTCCTCGCTAAATGATTACTTTTTTTTGTAACATCAATTTTGAATATAAGCCACAGTTTAGATAAATATTTTATAAATGTATGTGCATATAGTGGGTGAAATAACTTTGCTCAAAAATGTATGAGACTTACATATGTATGTCAGTCAAATAAAATATTCTAGAATTGGTTTGTTACTTATGTCAAAAATCAAAACTATTAATTTTCAAAGTTATGAAAATAATATAGAGTTAATGTAGTACTGCATTCATATAAAAGGGGTCCCTATAAAAGGGGCTTCTAATTTTTTTAATTGAGCACATTAGTTGGCTGGGACAAATTACGCATCCTGATTAAATTTGACTTTAACCTTAAGGGGCAGGAGCAGTCAGAGGCATGAAAAATAGAGCATTTTCAAATCATTTTTTTTTTTTGGTATTAATTTTATTTATTTATTAAAAGTAATATGGCAGCATTACATTATGTTTCAACTTGACTTGACGAAAGTTTAAAAAAAAAATTAAAAAGAAAATTAGTAATAGCTGACTGTGTTGAACCCTGTCCCATACAGAGTGCCTTGCGGTGAATATCACAAATCCTTGGAAAATGATCGGAAATCAATTGGATAAGAAAAATTAGTTATTAAAGTAAATAATCTAGTGCCTGATAGATGTTTTTTTTTTAAATCAACAAAATGGCGGCCTCAGTGAATTCACTTCAAGATTTTCGGGACAAAAATGAACAATTAATTGTTCATAAAAAAAAATCCTTCGATCAGGGACTAGCTTTTTATGTTTTATGTCAAAAACTGTGTAAGTTTCATTGAAATCTATCGAGTGGTTTTCGAGTTACAGTGGTCACCAGTTCCGAAAACATAGTTTTGAGAAAAACGACGAGAAACACATGAATTTCCGTACTCTTACTACCAAGAGCCCTTTGGTTATTGCCAAAAAAAATTGTCGGACTGACTTCAAACTTTCAGGATATATTTTTAAGATATATATTTTTTTAAAATCCTGACTGTCCCCATAAATACCTATATTTTTTTTAAATCAACACATACTCAACCAAAAACTTTACCCCTTAACCTTTTAGAGAGCCTGTTTAGTTCTTCAAAACTTCTTCAAGTCTCAGTGTCATCTAAAAGCTATTTTTCACTTATACGTCTTACTATTTATTTTAAAGATGAAAAATCCAGCCGCCAACTATTGAATTGGCACTCACTTGGCATAATTTTTTATGCACTGCCCCTTGAATACCATATTCGTGGGAATATGAGTTCTCTAGAAAGTACATATATGCTTGAAAATACATATGTATATCGAATGACAGTCTTATCCTGTGTCCAGGGTTGTCAAATTGAAAAGAAGCTATTCCCGGCCTTCTCAAAATAAATTTTATTTTTTTGAAATGGTAAAAAGTAGAATTTACATATTTGGGAAAAACTTACCCTTTTCTTTATTTTTATTATATAATTAAAAAACTAAATATTTGTATGGAAATAACTTGATGACCTTTTAAAAAAACAAAAATCCTCCAATTCCCGTTTTTTGCAATCTTGGCATTGAAGTTTCTAGCAGCTAACAATATTGAAAACAATAAAAAATATTAAATGAAAAATAAAATCTCAAAACTTAATCAAGTTTTGTTCTTTTGATTATTTTAAGTATCTCTCCTGAGTTCATAGGATGAATATAATATCTTTTGCTACACAGAGCTATGATTTTCAAGCGAAATATTTTGTGCGATTTAATATCTATTTCGCAACACTTCGTAGCAATACAACAGCAACAGCCTTGACTTTTGAAGGTTCAATTTAAGAGCTACCAGCAAACCAACCAGTTGACCAGTTCATACCGCGACAGTGGGGTCTCTAATATCACCTCTTTTTTGTGTTGTCTCCTTGTTGAGGTGCTAAGAGCTCGACAATATTTCACAAAGCATGGAAGCAAATCTAATTAACTCTTTGCGTCTGGTTTATGCTACTTTATGGATTATGTGGCTAAGAGATCATGGGCATGGCCAAGCTAGTTGACAAAAAAGAAGCTACAAAGAACAAACGCAATCACATTTAAGAGCACAGGTAATTGGAAAACTTTTTACACAAAAGAAATGGCAGTCACCTAATTTTTGCACGCGTTGATTTAATAATGCAACTAAAAGGTTGTCATAATGTAAAATTATGGTTTACATTAGCACTCGTAAAATGTATTTCTTAATGTCATCATAATTTGGACATGTGAGTCTGCTTTAAAGGTTAAATGAAAAGATTTTCAAAGGTTTATTTTATTTCACTGTTTTATTGATTTTTTTTTTTGACCATTTGAGCCTTTAAAAGGAACTTTTTTTTTCGGGAGAAATAAGTGAATGTGCTCGTTGGTATTTATGTGTATGTGTTATTATCTTGAAACTGGGTATACTTTTTTGACCAAGAAACACATATGTTACGTTATTGTTTGGGTATTTACGTAATTTTTACTTGTAATTGGATGAAAAGGTTACCTACTTTTAGAATCTGCAAATATATCATATTTTAACCTCGTGAAGAATCTTCTTGATATTTTTTTTCCTATGTATTTGCATATGTATCATCTTATTTAAATTAAATTAAATGTATTAAAAGCAACATCAGGTTACACAATTTAATATTGTTCCCAATGATTTGATAATAAGTTCTCACGCAAAACTGTTCGCTAATTCCAAAAAAAAAACTACAAAACTTTTCTAACGTTTCATTTTTGAGATGTATAAACATTATATATCGGTCTTTAAAAATAAAATTCCATTTAACGGACTCTTAATCTAAAGGTTTTAATAATTACATAAAAAATTGAAGGTATGTAATGAAATTTTCGCAGGGCCAAGAAGGCCCGAACCTACAGCGGCAGATTTTAAAGGGCGGAAAGTTTTGGATGAATTGCCCAGACTTACCAAAACTTTTTTGTAATAGGCATCTTTTCTGGCTTACAATTATTGCTAGGACTGGCTTTCCCATAGCAAAAAAAAAAAGAAGTATTTTCCCCGGGTATAAAATCTAGAGTGAGAAAGAAACTGTAAACAAATTTTATTTTAGTATACTGTAAAATTGGAAGTATAATAGTCAATATAGATCAAATTAATTGTATGCGTATAAAGTTTCTTTCCAATAGGGTGGTAAGATTTTTTGAGCCTACACTTAAGCAAGGCGTAAGTCTGGCCTGATGTCGGTCGTAAATCAAAGGTCAAGTTATCCTTTCTCTAGCTCACTTACGCCTTTAATGTATCTGACTTCGATTTACATATCAATAAAAAATATCACAATTATTAATTAAATATAGCACCTGCTGTCGAAAATGTCAAATTTCACCAAATGAATACAAAGTTTGGCAAAAAAAAAACTCCCCAATTTTTCCTGATGTAGAAAACTTCTGATAAAAAACCTTTCATTTATTATTTCATCTTATCATGAATAGCATATAAAAAATGCATACGCATATGAGCAAATACCAGTGGACCTCATACTGTGAAATTATTTAACAGGTCATACCTGCTCGAAAAATGAGTAACACCAGAACCAGGCCAGAAGCTCTGGTTTGACGAAAATTCAAGAATATGAAAATTTTTTCCATTTCTGTTCGCATTCCTTTACACTCTTTATTAGAATTTTCTGATTTCAGCCAACCAAACAGAATATCAAATAATTATACTCGGTGAAGTTATTGTACACGAGTAAGAAACCTGCTGTACAATACGGTATTTTTTAACTCAATTCTTTGCGAGTAGACAGACTATGTTTCAATGCTTTCACAATTTTTCGATGTTATTTCAAAATTTTGAACAAAAACTCAAAGAATGTCACAGACGTTGCAGTATATTTGCTAGTAATGACCCGGTGTGACCTTGCTTTATTCTTCTACTCAAATTTTACTTTCTGAAATACGCTTCGAGCCTTTGAAGCCGGTTAAAAAGTAAAAAAGTTCAAAAGGACATAAAGACTTAGCCGTGTGTGTGGATTTGTATAATAAAGAATTATGATATCTAGCCTAGATAATCTAGGTTGAGTACGTTGTCACCAAGTGACCGGGCCCGAAATTTCATGTCAAAGCTGGGGAAATGGTTGAGATTCTAAAATTTCCGAAATAGCTGGGAACTGTATCAACTTTTCCCAAAAAAAAGGTTATCAACTTATCAAAAAGACAATATGACTCATTACCGTTTCAGTGAAAATTTTTTTTAGAAAGTTGTAAGTTGCAGTTGATTATGCGTAAATAAGGATCCTTTCATACAAACACTTATCCCTTAAAAATGTTCAAGACCCCTTAAAACGTGTTATATTTGCGTTTATGATCCTCAATTATACATTTAAACATTATACAATATATGACATCCTTAAAATACATATTTCCTATTGGGATCCAATTATATTGTCACACACACACAGCGGCAACACCAAACAAGTAACATGTGAAAAGTCAAGCTTATACTCATTATCAATTGTTGTTTTCTGAATGAAAAAGAGATTTCCATTTTTTGAATGCAATATATTCGTGCGCCTCTTTTACGCGCATGACCATTCAGCCAGTTCACATAACTCAGCATGTGGCATGATGGTCCCCCCCAACAACACAGTCTGATATCTCGAATCCTTTTATTTGTGTGCATGGCCCACAGGTGGCGGCAAAATTGTTCTTATGTAATTTTATCATCACTTCGTGGGTTTACGACAACATAGACGAGTGGCACAAGGTCCTACAGGTGCGCTGACGACTGAAACACTTTGGTTCAATCGGTACTCCATCATATACGGTTGTGTACCTTGGCCAAATTCACGTATTTTTTGAATGGAAATATTTTGAATGCTCTGCGCTATAAAAGCGTTCACAATTTGATAACAGACTTCAGTTTATTGGTGACCGACCAACCACTTGAATAAAAGACCGAAAACTAAAGAATTTACAAAAACGCTGAAATAAATAAAATAAAAAAAAACACTTTAATAAAGTGTAGAGTTTGGTGAAGTGTAGTCTTTTTCAAAATGTGGAAATATTTTTCAAAAACTTAACAGAAATAAAAAATTCATATACGTTAATTTGAAACAGAATTCCATGGTGTAAAATGGATTTGAAGCGGATCATCAATGGAATTTTTATTTTAATGATTTGCATCATTCAAGGTAGGTGAATCAAAAAGTTAAAATAAAAATCATCTAAGACTGCAAAGCAAATTTAGTATAAAAAAAAATATTAAGGAATATCGAACGCTTTCTGTTTTTATTTCTAAGACTATCAGAAACAGTAACTTGAAGTGACGTTTGAAAAAGAAAAATTTAAATTTGAAAATTTACTCCTTGTGAAATTCCATGTCCTGATTAATGTTTAAACAACAGCTCATTTCTGATAGCAGGAACTAGTTAGTTGGACTAAACAGAAGAAAGATATGCATATTTAAAGAAAGCTTTAATGCATAGTATTTTATTAATTTTACATTATATTATAATATTTTTTACCAGTGATATGCACTGGTAAATTGATTTAAAAAAATGCAGAATGGGTTGCCGATAAAATATCTTGTTTTCAGAGGAAATAAACGGAAACGCATTCCTTCGACTTGAATGTCAAAAATCGAAAAACCACTGGAAATTTTTTAAAAAAAGCGACATAAAATATTTTTTTGATGGATATAACAAAACAGTATATTTTAATGTTTTTTTGTTTAATTAATAAAAAATAAAATATTAATATGATATTTTTGGCATATCCATAATATGTACCCTTATCAAAAGTATTTTCTTTATATCATTGAATGAACAAGTTTTTTCTGGGTTGCTATCTTTAATAGTTGTCGTTAGAGTTCCCCACCCCCCACTGAACTATAGGACAAGGAATTTCCAAAAAAATAAATAAAAAACGCACACATGTGCAACCTGTTGCATTATTTTAATTTTTTCAACGAAGGAAAATCATTTCATTAAAACAAAATTTTAAACGTTTTGCCTATCAAGGAACAAAATCTTTCATTGTAATTCAAATAATAGCAGTATCACGCATCGGTGGTTCCAATAGTGCACAAGGCCTGGTTACCTTGCGATAACAACAAAGAAAGAAAAATGTTTATGTATTCTTAAGAAAAATAACACCCTTTCTCTCTACTAGTTTTTATACTACACATAATATATATTGTGTATTTGTTCCTAAGACTTGGTTGATATAAAAATATGAATACAACTGACCACTATTTTATCCATTTGTGATGTGTTATTTTGATTCAATTTATATACATACTTACATACGTTCACATGTAAGAAAATGTTACTACGCCTAAGGGCCCATAAGTAAACCTCATTCATGTAAAAACTATATTACATCAATCGAAGGGAAAAGGTCGAATTTTTAGACATAACTAGGGCAGTGACGACATTGCGACATTTTGCGATTATACTGAACGCACATTTTAGTGGTCGAGAGTGGACGTCCATTAATTACGTGAGTTAAAATAGGGGGAATGAGGTCTGGCAAAATCTCACCAACAGGGGAGGGAGTCAAGGAAAACCTCACGTCAACTTTTTGATGCATAGAATTTAAATTAAAAATTATAATTTAAATCTCAAGGGAGGGAAGGGGGTTGTCCCGGCAGATTTCACCAAGGAGAGGGGGGGGGTCCGAATTTTCAAAAAAACTCCTCACGTAATTAATGGACGTCCCCAGAGGACTAAAATCATATTTAAACTTGTTTCTAGTTTTTCAACTTTTCCAACATTTTTCGACCTCTTCAATATTTTTCAATATATTTTGATTTTTAAACACATGACTACACACATCACGCCCAGTCATAACATTTTCGGTAATTTTACATTGTGAAAAATATGCGTCGGTACATTCGAGACATTTTTAGTACAATTTTACCTTTTTCAGTACATTTACAATATTTGTACTTTTTTTTTGAATTTTCGTGTCCGTGACGATAAAGTACATTCGCATTTTAAAAAGTACATTCAATGTCGAAATACTTTTGCATCTTAGTAAAAATGCTTATATTTTAATATTTGAATTTTATAATTTTATTTATAACCGAAGTGTACAATTTTGTTGTTTTTGTATCGGCAATTTAGTTAAGTTAATGCAGAGTGGTTTCTATTTTCAATCAAATTGTTCTATCAAAATAGCAGTTGAAAAACCTTTATAAAACAATGTTTTCAATTTTTTCTTTTTTCTTTCAACCTCTTTAAAACAATTTCTTTTTATCCACTCAGTGGCTTCTCAATATTTTTCATCACGACAAATATTTAAGCGAGACCTGCTCAATGATGACGACTACAGCGACAGTAACCAGGAGAACTACTTTGCGCCATACCAAAGGATAAGACAAAAACAGAAATTCATTACAGCAACAGGAAACAATGAAAAGGCGCCTAGCGAAATTGCTTTCGACACCTACAACATTTTTGGATATCCTGCGCAGCTAAAGCGTCTCAGACAAGAAAACAAATATTGGCCAACAAAAAGCCAAAATCATTTACAGTTACAACAAGGAGCAACAATTTCAAAGGGTAAACAATACGAAAAATCGTTACAGGTAGAACAAAGCCCGCTTAGCAGCGGATTCACACCAATCAAAGAGACCGGAAATAAATTCGCTGACGTGCTATATCCGATTGACGATACGGCTAATGATGCTGCTGAAGACCAAAATGTCAATGAAAATTTAACACCTACTCCAAATGCACAATTGCCATTACAAGAGCTAAATGAAAAACATCAAAATTTTGAGGCAGCAGACAATATCTTTGATTATTATCTTATGCCAAAAATGCGTAGAAACGATGTATTGTTTGAGAAAAGCTCAACGCGCAAAAAAAATATTAAACAACAAGGCGATGACAAAAAAAAACAAAGACTTTCTATTCATTCACCAAATAATGAAAGGACAGCTGATGGTGATTATTTATTTTCAAAACGAATTGCATTTTCTGCGTTCAAGCGACAAAAGGCCAAGTCACAGCAAACAAAATTTTTCCCATCTATAAGTGCTGGTGAGTAGAATTTTGATTTTAAAAAATAACTAGCCCAACGTGGGGCTCGAACCCACGACCCTGAGATTAAGAGTCTCATGCTCTACCGACTGAGCTAGCCGGGCATATGATAAGATCAATTAATGACCCAACCAACCAAAATCAAGGAAATTTTCTTCTGAATGTCTAATCGACTAATGGCTCTTAAAATAGACTGCCACTGCCTCTCTTCCACCCTACCGAAACAACGCTCATTGGGATTAACCCAAAATTGAGCACCTGATTCTAAATTAAAATCAAAAATAAATACAGACGAATAGTAGAGCAGTTCACATTTAAGCAAATTTCTTAAAATGTTTCGTGCACCCTAAAATTTAAGAAATTATAGACATTAGATGAAGTTTGGACCATAATTTGGTTAAAAATTCGAAGTTTTATGATATACATACGGCCCTTGATTGAAGCTTTTGTAAACATTTATAGATATGAAAACGCCTAATTGCTTAGTACGGAGATATAATATCGAAAAGATAAGTGAAAAAACACTTACATTGAATGCCAATTTAATCGAAATTTTTAGAGAATTATTCATAAATAATTTCTTCGGGATTATACAAAACTGAAAGATTAACAATAACCGACCAGACGAAACTTTTCATATGCGTTTTAAATAAAGGATAATTTGCGCTATACGAGATCAGCTTTGATTCTCCCGACTTGTTGGCGATCACTTAAATTTTCTTTTTCTTTGACTGCAGACTTTTTTTAGCGACCTCAAAAACACAATAATTCTCAATATCATAAAAATTCGACCACTTTCAGAGTTGGCCATCTCAATGTTGAAATTTTGTTTTTCAAAACCCGACATTAGATTCGTAATCAGCAACCTCAAAAGCCCCTTAATCTCAAAATTTACGCCAGCATTACGAGGACTGGTGCAGCGTTGTAACTGGGTGAAATTGGACAAGTGGGCGTGGCACTACCATGAACCAAAAACTTCTAACTTCACCGAAAAAAAAGTATGTCATAAAACTTATTACATTTCTAATACTACACCTTTTTTTACAAAGATGTATGACTTTAGTATCGAAGTCGGAGTTTTTCTCGAACTCCAAATGACTTTCTTTGGCGTATTTAAGAAACCTCCGAAAACTAAGGTTCGTTTATTTATCGATTTTCCGTTTTCGAAGACACTTTCTTGCCCGGTTAGTGACTACATCTATTATATTATGTTTAAGATAAACCTTTGCCATTTGGGCTGCTATTAAATTATTTACTGGTAATTTGTTAAGTATTTTTTTCTTTTCACAGGAGCCATGACAAATCTCGGCCACTTTTTCACAGATCTTACAGATAATGTACAGTTCGTCGAAGATCGCCCTCTGCAGCCAGGAGCAAAGCAATTATTGGAAGGCAATCATCCTATTGTCATGCTGAAGGAAGAACTTATGCGCTCTATCAATGGCAACCCGAATGGTAGATTCTTACATGCCATTCGTACATATCAGCCATCGCAAAAAATACGCTCACTGGTAGCAATGAATCCAGAAGGCTATCATGGATCTCAATTTCTTGACCCGAATTATTATTATATAGGGTTAGGATAGAAAATGGTCGGTAACATATGTACATTATTATTTTCAAAACAACGAATGCACTTTCTTTGAAAAATATAAAAAACTTTAAGTGCTGTTGTCTTCACTAACAAAAAAACAAAACTCATTTAACGTAAAAAGCTCGATGTGTTGTTTGTGTGCTTTTGAAGATGAGACTAATGTTCTTCCAAAAAGCAAACTCTTAAGAATAAAATGAAAATTATATGTGTCATTAAAATAACAGGAGTGGTGTTTTCATTTAACATTTTTTTGAGCGTTAGCTGGTGCAACATTATTTATGACAAAAGACACAGTGTTCAAATGGAGGACATAGAAACCTTTTCAATTGAAAAATATTAGGAATATCGTCAAGATCGAGAATCAGTAAAATTCAAAATCCTATCAATGGTACAGCACTAATTGGTCAAAAATTATTTTTGTAATTTAATTTTGATACCCTATGTAATTTTCGACGCTGAATTCAAATCCGATGTTAATTTTTTTCTATCGCCACTAATTTTTTAGATGAATAGGATCAGTTATCTTAAAAACTATCAACACAACGCAAGTTCACTTAGTATTTATTAAGATAATTAGATGCTCAAAAACAGCATAGTACAGCACCAAATTCATACAAAAGCATATGATGATACCTCTTTTACGTCTAGCCTAGTATATAAAAGATAAGTAAAAAATACTCACATTGAATGAAATGTCAATTTAAACAAAATTTTTAGATAATTATTCATAAATATCTCTACGAATTTATACAAAACTAAAAGATTAACAATTGCCGACCAGACGAAATTGTTCATTCAAGAAAAATATTGTACAATTTGGAATACATGCTCCCATTTCACAGTTTGCCCAATTCCCTAAAGCTGACCAAAAATGTGGAAGTGAGTAGAGGTGTTTGAAGGGTGTTTTGAACGGCCTCAAAATGGACGACTGGTATCTAACAAATTATTGCATTTTATGAAATTTTCAGGAAAATTCATTGCACACGACTAAAATCTGTTCAGTTTCCATACGTGTTTTAAATAAAGAATTTTTTCCGCTATACGAAATCAGCTTTGATTCTCTCGACTTGTTGGCGGTTATTTAAATTTTATTTTTATTTGACTGCAGATTTTTTCATAGCGACCTTAAAAACACAATAATTCTGAATATCTAAAAAATTCGACCACTCTCAGAAATCGGTTGGCCATCTCAAAGCCGTCATTTTGTTTTTCAAAAACCGACATTACAAAGAAGTATGTACGACTTTAGTGTCGAAGTCGGAGTTTTTCTCGAACTCCAAAACGGATGAGTTAATTTTAGATGAGTAAATTTATAAGTGACATTTTGAGTGAGTCTTATATGTACTCAAAATTTCGCTAAAATCTTTCCACCGAACGAACTTTGCAGTCGATTCAGAATGCAAAGTCTTAAATTTATTGGCATTATTTCATTTGACGATGGAGAACGCAATATGATCTTTCCGCCATTCTAATTTTTCAGCTGATTGAATTTACAAAATCTTATAATTTTTTGACAGCTTTCGAGACTACCAAATCAACAAATGCAGATTTTAAATATTTAGTTCAAACGTCGAAATTTAGTTTTATTTTAAATTAGTAGTACATAATCAATGAATGATTTTAATATTAATGCGTGAAATTCACTCGATTGGCGTGTTATGTACGCATATGTATATTTTTATCAAAGTAAGTAATTGGTATTTTTAATTTGTATAATTATGTTTTTGGTCACATTAGTAACTGATTATCACATTTGTGATTGCTTTACAATGCGTTTCAAAAAGTCCGTTCGCAACATCTTTTATTCCATATACCATATGACACATTTATATCTTTGTATAAGAGGGATATGCAGATCCAGTGGAGCCAGTGGGGCGCAACAACTGCTGACCTTCTCGTGACTGTTGAAGTGTTTTGAAAAGTGAATAAATTGCGTACCATATGATCCATTGGAAAACTGTAATCAACAATTATTAATAAATATATGTATGCATATAAAACGTAAAGTCAATTGAAAAAAATACACATTTAATCAACAACAATACTGAAAAAAGTCCCCGCAATAATTTCACAACAGAAAATATAGACAAAATAAACACATTTGTCTGTTGTTAATGTATTGCGGTTATTGGTGACTCACCTAGACTTATGCCGGCACTTATTAAATAAATTACTGTGGAATCAAATGGTGCAGCCGTTGATATAGCCATAATAACAAAGAAAATCATATACAAAGCGCCGAAGCACAAGGATATACCAGAATTAAGCAACCACGGCACAAGCATTAGATGACGTTCCTGCAAATTAAAAAATAAAAATTATAAAATTTAAATAAAGCGTTTATTTTTTCTTGAACAATAAATTGAAATTGAAATTGAAAAAAAAACAACAAAAGATTTAAATAGGTTTTTGAAAATTTTTTCCTCTCGTTTACATTCTAAAAGTAAAATTAATTTGTATTTATAATAAGGAAGATAAGGAAAATTGTAACTCAATTCCTGTGAAATGTGTAATGTAAGATAAACATTGTAAACTATTTTTTCTTGAACAATAAATTGAAATTGAAATAAAGTGTAATTTTCCGTTGGCCCTTTTTTTTCGTATAGGGCAAAATGAATCGAACATACATATATCAGGGTAGTGACATATGTATATTATACATACATATACGGAGACACTCTTTACTTAAGAAACTGTAAGATATAGGAGAAGATGGATTCCTAATTCAAGGGGCATAATGGCGTTTACGTCAAAGTAATTGTCTGGCGATGAAATATTAAAAAGTTAAGATAATCAATTTGTATTCTCGGCAGTACAGCGTACACAAACGAATTCTTTTCTGAGAAATGTAATTTATGTCTACATACATACATACATGCATGCATATGTAGTATGTATGAATTTGTTGTTGTTAAAGCTATTATTTAAATAAAAGATAACATTTTAAAATGCGATAACATTGCTTCACAAGATTTCAATAAATGAAATTACAGGCTTATGCGTTCATACAATTACTTTTTTTTTAATAGAACTACATATCAAATTATTGTCATTATAAAGATATAAATATGTATACAAAAACAATTTATTAACAACATGAGTCACGGAAAAAGTTGGATTTGAATTTCACACATTGATTAAAAGTGTCACAAATCAAAACAAAGAACAATTTCATATTTTTTTAAAATAAAAATAACCACATCCATCCAACTTCTAAATTGAGATAATTTTATGGCAAATGTTAAAAACAAAATATAAGTTAATATTAAAACACAATTATCTGGAAATTTCAATATGAATTAAAAGACAGACCAAGACTTTATAACTTTTTACATATAATCGTATAATTATCATACTACATATAGTATTTGAAGAGGTCTACACTAAAAGGTTACATTTATATCATAAACGGTTATCAGAACATGTTCTCTGATTGGGAAATGTTCTCCTCCAACTCATATACAGGTTGGTATTTTGCTCGTATTGTATTACTTTGTAACTAATGACTTTTTCTCTTTTGCAGATGAGTCTAATTAAGCTGCACTACATTTTTTAATGTTTCTATGTAAATAGTATAAGCCTAATGGCTTACCTTAATGGTACCAGCAACAAGCAAGGCAGATGCCATCATGTTTATCAGATTAATCGTGAGATAAACGGTGAGCAAAACCAGCAAACCTGCGAGAGGATGAAGACAAGAAACATTAAAAAATTATCAAGAATATTCCAGTATAACATAAAATGGAGACGAGTACGAGTAAATTCAATGTGGCGGACCGTCAGCAAAGCCAGTTGATACGCAATTTGTGCTGTTTCATTGCTAGCAACTGCAACTGCACCCCTTGCTTACCTTTGCGTATGTTGTCTACATTAGCGTTGGAATCATTAATTTGATCCATAATTGCTTTAGCCAATTCGTCAATACGACTTAGACCTATCGCCAACATGATGATGGTGATTAGGGAAACCGCTGCGCCAATCCAGCCGATGACGACGCCTGCGGTATTCAGGCGCATGCAGCAGAGACGGTTCATCATTTTGATATATACTTCGTAAATTTTTATCTCGTCAAAAAGGCGAAAATGTTATTCAATTAAATTAAAATCGTAATAGAAATTCTCCGGAAATTGAGTACTCTATTCACTCGCTTTATTTTGTTTACTGTGGGGAAAAAAAATTTTAATAAATCTTTTGTCCAAAAAAGAGCTTTTTATCCACTTTCACCACTCAATTTATGGTGAAATGCAGCAGAGTTGAAATTTTTTAAAGCACAAACCAATGTTGCCAGTTAAAGAAATTTTAAATGGTATACGAAGGGAGAAACGTTTTCTTTTTCAAGGCTCCAGCGAAACAAATTGAGTTTTTTAAATAATTTACAATGTTATCAAATATCTTAATTGGTTAAAAAACACTATTAATTTTCTTAAAATATTTTCCAATACACCTCTTGAAAACATTCTCGAAAATATTCGCACTAAGTACGCACTAAGCGAAATTAGTCGGCGCTTCCATATTAACTTTAAAGTTGCCCTGTAGAGCAATGTGTTTTTATTAAGTTTTAAAATCAGAGCCAGCTGTATGGCCGGCAAACTCATATGATTGAACGAGGCCTAGCGCAGTAAGGGGCCTCACGCGTCAGTTCATAATTTTTCTTTTTCTTTTTTAAAAATTGCTATCAAATGCTTTTGAACTGCTAATACAAAAGTTTTTTCTTCCGTTTAATCACTGTTTTTATTTTTATTACGTGACTTTATTATATTTGGGCCCAGCACTTACTGCATGCATAAGGCCTCGCGTGACCTAATATGGGCTCTGCAAAATTCAAGCAATGCTGCCATCTATATTTGATAATTTTAGGTTTGTGTCTCAGCTACTTGCAATGTGCGACATATTTAAAGCTAAAAGATTGCGTTTTTCCAAAAAATTTACACAACACAGAATTAACTTTATTTATAAGTAAAAACTATTTGAAAGCGCGGGAAAATCGGTACCCTTCTACTAAAAAATGTCCTCTCTATATTACAAGGGAAGGAAATTTTTTTACCTACAAGGGCAGCGACAAACAGAAACTTTCCAGCCTGTGTTGGTTTCTGGTTGAAGGACAAAAATAGAATAAAGAATTTTGAACTACAGAATAGAATCTATTCAATAGATACAGCCACAAAAAATAACAATTGTATATACACATTCATACATACTTTAAAAAAATCCATCTACATGCAGATCAACACATTTTCATTTGAGTTGTTTAGTAAATTATATTGATTTGCTCATTCCACTCTCAAACACAACTTGTTTGCATAGCCCAAATACTGAATTTTGTTGTTGAGTATTCCCACAGAATCAATATGTTCGTTAATGACTCATCGGCGACATCCACAAAATAAATGAGATTGAATCTTCACAGAAGTTAATATATTGTTGTAATATACAGTCTGCGAAGAAAAACCGAATACAACATGGAAGAAAAATTGTATAGCTTTATTGTATAGATATTAAGGAATATCCTGTGAAATTCTCTATGTAACAAAAGAAATGAGCATAGGCTATCAAGATTTCATTATAATGAAAATTAAGGTAAAATAAACATAAATTCGGGGTTCATTTTAGAAATGAGTAATTTTTCGAAGAAAATAATATTTTCTAAGTATCAAGAAACGATTACGTAGGTGTCCTTACACCAGGATGAACATTTTTTAAGGTAAAAAAGTAAGCAATTTATCGATCTCTTTCAAAATTACCGATTTTTTACGTGAACCAATTCTTTCCAAAGAACCATATACCTATGTAGATAATTAATCTTGAGAAAATATTCGTTACAATTACTTTAAGATATGTACTCAAATTGTTGCGGTTGCTATTCGCTCTCTTTTTTTAAATATTCTACCCGAGTCAATGAATGTATATAGACAAGAACGCTATTCGCTCTCGTTTGTAAAAGATGAATGAACATTTTGTACATTCCTCAATGGTCCGAATATTCGCACCAGGTTGCGGATAGTTTCCCAAATAGCCGGAAATCGTTTGGGGAAATGGAGAATTTGTCTATTTCGTGGAGAGTTTCGAGTCAATTTGAAACATTTTTCTTAGCTAGTATTTTTAATAGAAAATATATCGATTGTAACAAACACTACTTTTTATTAATACATATATACATATGAGCATATTTATGATTAAGTACTGTAGCATCTCACTATATTAATTTAAGTTTGTATTTTATATGCAGTAAATTTATAGGTAATTGAATAGTCCTAAGTTTTTGATTGTCAAAAAATTGCACTAAAAATTATAACAAGATACGAAAAACGTTGAAAATTAAAATTGTAATTAAATAAAATAATGTTCAAATAAGTAATAAATGTTAAATAAATCTACAAGTATGTACTTAAAAAGGCAACTTGTTGCCGAAGTAAAGATATTGGACGAACGCATTGAACAACCACACTGTACCAAAATTTCCGATTGATTTGACGCTGTTTTTATTTAAACTCATTCAGATGCTTAGCAAAGGCCAGCTATTTGGAGAATTGCCCCAGGTATTTATCCTTGTCTCAAATTGAAAAAAGTTTTTTTCCTACGCGCCTGCAGCTGGAAAGATCAACCCCAAAATCGAATATTTGGGTTACCATACCGAATCTTAAGACCTAATGAAATTTTTACTCACACATTACTTTCATTTACAAACACTCAAAAGAGAGCAAATATTATTCTTGTATCTACCTAGCTATACCTTCTTTGCATAAGCCACTCTCTGTGAATCTGGTATGAGTAACTTCATTGTTGTATGTATATAACTTCAGTACGTTACGCGAGAGCTCTTTCATTCAGTATTGTTTTAAACACTAAGCGCTGCAGATATTCATTATTAAAGAATCTCGAGCTCAAAGCGTGCATCAACTAATTATTTGCACCAATACAAGTACCAGTAGCCTGAAATGACGATTACTTTGATCACCGACAAGGCATGCGGTTGTGTGAACCTTAGAGCTGCCTGTTTAGGCATTGCCATATTTTACCTTGTTTCAACTGTTTTAAATATTATAATTCGGCCAAGTTGTAAGTAGAATCAAAATAACAAAAAATTAAATATGAAAAAATGTCGAATAAACACGTTTTGCAGTTAATTTACACACGTAAATTTAGTAATTTTTGTATTGCGATGCATAAAGTGGATTTTCCTTTTTTAGAAGAAACGAGAACCGTTTTAATCTTTAGCGAATGATGTCACTGAAACAAATTTGACATCATGAGCACAACAATAAATTATTTATGAATAAATTAATAGATTTCTTGAAACAATGGTTTCATTATTTATGTAGTCGATGTATGCAGACAATTTGTTTACAAAATTCTATATTTGGATTTCTTGCATCTAAATATAAATTTTGTTTTTAATCCACACACTTTTTTTTAAAAAGTTTCGCAATAGAACGGGAGCCAGCGACATGATTTTTCTACTTGTAGCTTTTCCAGTTATTGACCAAAAACACTTTTTCGGTCTCTAAGCGGTCAAATTTCGGCAGTGCACCACAGCGCTCATTATAAATAGGTTTTCATTTTCATATCTGACAGAGACTAAATTTAAAAACTTTGCTTACTTATTCTGCCCTCAGAACCAAAATGGATGCATCTTATAAAAATTCATATTCGTGATTCTTATGGCATCGGATAGCTTAATATATTACGCATCTCATGAACTACACCAAATACCGGTATCTTATTTCAAACCTATAAAAATCTCTAAGAGAATTTTCGCTATCTAAATTTTACATGTATTTCAACAAATTGACATAAACAAAACATCAATTATCTCGAGACGCGTTTTTTAGATACGCCCATTTCGCTTCTTAGGACAGTATTGCTATATTGAGCAAAGTATATCTCTAAAACTACAAAATGTAGAGAAAGTCATTTAAGGCACAATCTATATAAGATTAAGTTTTACGAAATGTGTAATAGAATCATCTTCATATGACCTGAGTCCCTGGCCCCAAGTGCACAAAAACTTGAATTTAGACATAGGGAAATAAAATTGCAACCTTGCAGACTTAATTTGGTTTATTTTTTTGACTATAAGTTGAGTTTAAAATATGCCCTTCTATATTTCGCAGATCTAACTCATAGCAGTTCTCTTGTGGGTTTCATCATCCTGATATGCGGAAATGCTGCACTTCTGTTTGGCGCCTTACGAGTAAGTGAAAAATAGCAGAGTTGAAAAAAAAAAAAAAATGAATTTGTTAAAGAGTTAACGGTATCGGTTAGGGATTTGAACTCACTGAGTGCCACCGATTTAACAGGGCGCAGTTTTCAAAATGTAGATAGCAAAAATAAATGTGAACTACTTAACACTTATTTGGATCCGCTAGGGAACCCAGAAATAAGTACAATACACTGGTTCCATCGTACGCAAAGAATTAAGGGACAAATTAATTTAAGCAAATTAGAAGATCATCCGATTGATCTAATCGGAAACATATGAAAATTTGAAAATAAATTTAATTCTCTACAAAAAAGTTTCCACAATCGAATTTGTTGAATCAATTCTTCCCCATATAATCAATTATTGTTTTAAAGTTTAATCTCATTTTTAAATTTTTATTAAGAATTCTTTGCGTGAAATTATAATTTTTAGTTTTATTCATGGTGTATGGTTTAATGCGCTATTCGCTATCACCCTTATCACGACGTGAATTTCAAAAATTGCTCTAATACGAAAAAATTCTGAGAAAATTACACAAGTAAGCAACTTGTCCCTTTAATACTTTTTGACACAGTTGTTCCACGTGAAGAAAATATAAAAATGGTTAGCGCAATGAAAACAAATCTACAAATTATGATTCTTTATCAACAAAAACTACAGAATTTTCGTAATAAAAAATAATTTTTATGTTTCATCAATATGGAGCAAATAAAAGCTGTTTACATAGTTTAAACTAAATATATATGATTACATAAATCAGCTACACAATTTGATACACAATTTGATATAAGTGCACATGCACATGGGCTCATATTCTTAGTAATTTTTAGACGTGGGTTCTCTTAGATTTTCGTGTTTTCTGGCACATGTCCAAAGCGACTCAGGCTTAAAATTGATTATAAATATGGACCATATTGTTGGGATAAATTTTTAAATTTTGTTCTTAAACTTAAGGAAAAAAAATGGTTTGTCTGTGTCTGGCTTGTAGCTGCGATATTCTTTTTTATCGGCTGGCCCATTGCCGTTCTTGGTGTCATCTTTAATTTTGGAGGCTATCGTGCTGCGTCCAATTTCGACAACATTTTCTTAATTTTATTAGAATATGTGGTTATACTGGGTTTGTATTATAGAATATTTAATGTAATTTATAAATTAATTTTATTTACTTCTTTACAGCATTGTTTTCATATTGTACTTACATCGTCTGGTCATACTTTAATCAATTGAAGAATAGAGATTCCCAACCAGCACACGCTGTTGTAGTTTAATGTACTTCCTTCTACATATTTTATATTTTAATAATATTTCAATACGTTGAAAAACAAAAAAAAAAAAATCAAAGTCAAATAACTTGTAAGAAATAGTGTTTAAATGTTTTAAATGAGTACAAATTAAAATTAATTTGTTTTTTTTTACGATGACTTAATAAAAGTTCTAAGCATAGGCTGAAACTATTTCCATGTGAATAATATGTGAATATTAAAATGTATAAATAAAAATAGTGGATTTCACTCACATATTTACAATAACACCACTTGTGGGCTGATTCACTGCATGCAAATATACCTATGTCTATACTGTGTATATTTTAGTTGTTTTGGCAGTTAGCAGCGATCGACGTTCATGTAAAATTTTACAAGTTGATACAGTACTTTGTGTTTAACAAACTTTGATAACAAAGAAAAAAACAACAATATATTCCAGAGTTGTTGTTTTTCCTTTGTTATCAAAGTTTATAGCTCAAGTGAAACTTCAAGATTTGATAGATCATACTGTAGAACGGATTTTTGAAAGTATATGACTTAGCACTTCAACCTTTCATTATTAAGTGGGGCTGCGATGGATCATCTGCACAAAGAACGTACAAGTTAAAAAATATTTCTTCAGATGGTGAGAATATAATTGATGCGAATATGTAAAAGAGCGAGATCGCAAGACCCTTACGACCCATATTATTCTAGTACTCATCAAAAGCAAAATAAAACAGAAGTTAAACTTCTGAAATTCAATCTACTAACCATAATATTAAAGATTAACTATCGATTATATCATGAAAATAAAATTTAAAACCTTATTGACCGCAAAGCCCGTAATTTTTTATTTTATTACGGGTTTTGCGGTCAATAAGGTTTTAAATTTTATTTTCATGATAAATTCGACCGCAAAATTTTGGCTATTTATCAATTATTAAATTTTGATAAATCATCTAATATCGATTATAGTTAATTAATTTTAAGAGATTTGACAAATCATTATATAAAAAAAAGACTTCCTCAGAATAATGACGGTATAGACAAAATCACTGCAATCAAGTAGATAATAACTGAATAGAAATTATAACATGCATTTTACGAGGAGATTGGTATGAAAGTGGACCAACCAAAGGAATGGAATATAGAATGTTTTGTGCTACAGAGAAAAATTAAACGGTGAGAAACTCGGTACTGACCCATTGTAAAAGCATAGTGGAGTATCAATCGTTACAAATTGAAGAGTGGTCAAAGGACACAGAAATCAAAAAAAAAAAAACAAAAATTTTAACTGATTCTTGTTTCAGTACTTTTTATAGTTAAGTCATAATGATAGCAATTTTGTTGTTATTTTCTCACATAATTTGACTAGGGCTTTAATGAAAAACTTAACTAAAGAAGTACAGGGACACACTAACTTTTTTTGAACTATCAGCATCATAAGTTTTGAAAAAAAGTTCTTTACTCGAACAGGTTTATGTTAATCCTATGAATGAAGTGCATCTAATGATTCACTGTTATGTAAATTATTATAAAAAAAGGCAGTAACTAAAATTACATAATTTAATTTACGGCACGGTACGGCAGAATGACTGTTGTGCCACATCACGTCGGGATTGCACGATTAAAATTTTCTCCATCATTAATAAAAAAATTAAATGATTCATGGGATGGGAAAAATTATTTTTTGGGATTGTACTAAATAAAATATATATATTTTAGGGAAAATAACTTCGGCAAGTAAAACCATTTAAAGCAATAAAATTAACAGACGATCTTCTTGTATGCAGCAATAAAATGATGTAAAAGAGTAAAATCAAAGTCAAGGCAATAATGTAAAGAACGAAATCCAGCTTCCCATTTTAGTAATTGAACATCGTCAAACATTTGCCATTTAAATATTTATTTACTTTTCTCTTTCAGGTCCACAAAATATATACTTCTATTTTTACATACATATATTATATTTTAGCATAATTTAAAAATGTTTTTTTTTAATTTATAATAAATTTACTGTTTGCAGCAATATTTAGAGTAATAATTTTAATAGTAGCAATAATAGAATGCAATGCATAAATCATAATAATAATCAATAATTTAATTTTAATAAGGGTAAATTTTAATCATTTAGTACATTCACTAGTATAACAATCAAATTTAGTACAAAGTTAAACATAAAATGGAAAATTTATTTTCTTAGTTGTAGCAGTTGTAGTAGTAGTTGTGGTTGTAGACTGCGCATGATTTGTTTCAACATTTGTTATATTAAATACTTTAAAGTGATAAGCAGCTGTCACTCTGTCATCCACTATTTTTCCACCTATCGTACATGCTTCAGCATTCAGCGTTGCTGCCAGTTGCAACGTTTGCGGTTGCAATTGCTTTCATCTGGGTGTGGTGCTTGTTGGCATCTTTTCAAGAAAGTCCTTGGAAAGAACTTCTTCAATTTCGGCTAAACAGCTTGCAACTTCTTTACCAGTATCTGCAAAATTACGCGGATTGGGACATGTAACGCTAAGCGTAGAGAAGAAACCGTATAAGTCTTGCAGTGTGTTTATCTGCTGACATGTTAGCACCAAATGTGTACCACGTTTAAAGTTGTTTGTCTGGAATATATATATTGGTAATGCAGTTTTAATATCGCCAAAGTTTAAATAAAAATTTAAAATTTGGTTACAAGTCGTGAAACCAGATAAGGGATGAGAAAAGATAATTAAGGGTGCATCTTAACCTCAACTATGTACTTAGTACCAAATGAATTGGCCGCTTTATGTAAAATAAAAATTTAATAACTTACAGGTGAATGCACAGCATATTTCATATCCATTAGACGTGCAATACGACGTATATGCGGTACATAAAGTGAAGATGATAATGTTGCAACTAGTTGATCATCAACACTTGTTCCGTTTGAAATCGGTATCTCTTCGTGGATATCAAATTCTGTTCCTACAAAAGCCCAACGGTACATTTGAAAGTGCGGTAAATTTGTAGCAGGCAGCACACACCCCAATTCTAAAAGTTTTGAAGCTTCAAGCTGCACCGAACGCCAGTATACCAAATGATTTTGAGAAGTAAAGCCGTTGCTTGATGAATTTGATGACCATGAAACATCCATGCCGGAGAGCAGACGCATCTGTTGACTATTAATACAAAAACGAAATTTAATTTAAATTCAGTTTTTTTTTGTTTAGTAATGAAAACTCAAGAGCAATGAAATATTTATCAACTTGCCTACTATGAGCTGTTGCATTCCTAACGATTTAAACAAAATGCAATTTGAAGCATTTTTCAAAATATACTGCATTTTTAACATATTAAATAGTAATAACTTACCTCAGGTCATCACTATCGGATTTAAGTTCTTGTTCCATGGCTAAGAATACTTGCACCATTTCGGCAATAATAATTGGCCACATAGATGTTACATGATCTGGCGACATACGCAGCAACAGTACACGAAAGCACAGAAAGACCGCTGCTTGCACAGATGGTACCATTGAAAGTAAACGCAAACTGTTTGCCAATTGTTCTACGTTATTTAAAAGTAATTTAATAAAAGAAAGCAGTAGTATTAGTTTTTCCAAAAATTGATTGATTGATTACCTTGAATTTCAGGCATATACTTGTGAAACTGATCAAATTCGCTGCAGTATATAACAAATGCAAGCCGTTTCAATAACATTGCACGCTGTTCGTATTCTTGTTCACGTGACGTAAAAATATTTAAGCTACCAGTTTGTGTCAAAGAAACTCGACTCATTAACTCACGGAATGTTGTATTGTCATATGTCATCAGACTGTCCATAATTTGTTTCCAGAAGGGTAAGCAAGATATGTCCATTTGAAAAAAAGAAATATCTAAAAGTAGATCCAACATATCTTTACGCCATGCCTTGCGCGTATACTGGTATCCGCTAAGGCTGGCTAACAGACTTGAGCATGCGTAAAATGAGGGTATATTGCGTGTAGTGTGGTTTTTCAGATAAGGTGTGATATTATATAGCAATGTCGTGATAATGGTCACAACTTTATCCTTTTCCTGTGAACCATAGGCAACATCGAGTAGATTTGCTAGAATAGCAGCGATAACGCTTTGTGCCTGCACTGAATACTGCTGGTGTCCCGTAACGTTTAAATCTCTGTTGCTGCCATCGGGTGTGACAGTAGAAATATCCTCTTTAACGGCAAGATTTCGACGTAGCCAAGTCGTTTGTTCCAAACATGATCCAGCAACATTTGATAACGAGTCGACTAAGCGCGAGGTAACATCATGTAGGTCGCGTATATCTTTTTTATCCTATAAAAATAAAAACCCCATAAATCTTCTGTAGCACTCGATGTTTTTCAAAATAGGAAATCCGTTAGTTTTGGGTCAGAAGATAATCAAATTTTAAGCAAGTCGAGCTACATCTTTAGGACATTTTTAATTGCTATCTTTTGGCTTTAAAAAGGAAATTTCATTAGACTTACATGCAAATATTTATAAAATATAAAGAATTTTTTAACCGCCTTAAACGACTGCGCCTTTTTTTTCAATTAAATAAAAGTTATATTTTTTTATTTATTTATTTGGATGGATATCGACTCTAATATGAGACATCATCCGCAAAGCGAATTTAAAGACTCAGTCTTTAGACTTCTAATTTTTCTTGAAATGTTTTTTGTGAGTTTAAGTTAAGTTAAGTTTTTAATAAGCAAGAGTATGTAGGCAATATCCATTTTTTTGTTCAAGTGTTACACCACAAAGATTTTGCCAAAGTTTTAGGAATCAATTAGACTTTAATTGGTTTTTACGCTTTAAATTGATATTCATTTACCGAGTTTGATTGTGGCTAGACCTGTTTTCGTTGAAAATGCACAAGAAATTATTTAAAAGTTATCTTAACTAATATGAAATTGATTTACAAAAACACCTCTGGTCATTTTCCTTATTATTTTTTATGTGATTTGTGTCTAACAATATTATTTTACATACCTGGAATGGCATCTGTGGACATCGCTGAACAAACTCATTCAACAGCATCAAGAGTGCGAACTGCGCAGGCGGTGACAAATTTAAACCATCTCTCAGCAACGCCAAAAGCGAACTCCAAGAATCGCCCAATTGTGGCGCTGGTGCTGACTTCATATAAAAGTAGAACAGTTCTAATGCGCTAACCTCAATGGTAAGGTAAGCTGGTGGTCGGTGTATTGGTGGTGGCGTCTTTACTACTTGGTGTAGTGTTTGCACGAATGAGTCCATTGGCATAACGCGTATACTTGAAACCAAAGTTACCAGACTCAGTTGTTCAGGACAAGCTTGTGGCATTGAGTTACGTTGATATTGTTCTGCAATGCTTAGTTTCGATGACTTCATATCAAAAGCGACGCGCTTACGATGTTGTTCGCCACGTTCTTGCCATGTTACAGAAACTGCTGCAAGGAAATTTGCGCCATGATGTAGCGATACGGGTGATAGAAATTCCATTAGCTGTTGTTTCACTTGACGCACTTGACCTAATTCACTGTCCCAAATGGCGGCAACACTAGCCACGATGCGCGATAAATGAGAGAGCACTGCATTGCGAGCGGCCATCAGCTGTGGATTACGTGGAGACTGTGCTTCCGTTTGCGCTGATGCGGCTGCTGTAGACAGAAACGAGTGCACGATGTTGTTCAACAACTGTCCAGTGTTAGAGCTTTGGACGGAGACACTCGTCTGTGGATAAGCCTGATTAAATAGATGTGATAACGTTGTTTGTTGCGTATTATCTAGCAGACAATAGTGACAGAGTATCGTAATGGCTTCCAATTGTGATACTACATAGTCTGGCGGGAATCCACATTGTTCCTTTAATGGAAGTTTGGCAATCTTATCAATGTTGTTGCACAATTGGTGCACAACACTTATGACAATATTTGTAAGCGAACCTAATGTAAAACAATTAAGAGAGGCTGTCACCAAGTCAGTCCAATTGCGATGTAGATGTCGTAGTCGCTCATCCTGTAGTGCACTTAGCACTGCGGCCAAAAACATTGGTTGTTGACTGATCAAACAGTTGGGCAGATATTTAACATAAGCAGCAGCGGTGTCCACTGACATATTTGAAAGACGCGTAGGGGAAATGTTGCCAGCGTCAACATCAGCTTTGTTTGGTTGACTGATGGAGGCATCATTTTTCAATAAAATCACCTCATACTCCAGCTTAATGACTGCCATTAAAAGTCTGAGAAGTTGTATCTGTGTCGATTCAGTATGAAGATTCTCGTCGTGTGGATTGTTAAAGCTTAAAACTTGCTCTGCCAAGTTTTCACCATCGAATTTTTGATCATATGCACTTACAGATGAATTCAAACAGTGTAGTATGACCTTTTGCAGCTTGCAGCGTGCCATTAAGTCTGCTATATAGCATGCCAAGCCTTTGCCCATACCCTTTACAATGTCCATCAATTCACTGCAGATAAGTGTAAGCAATTCAATGCTTTCCAGTTGCACACGACAATTACCGACAACATCCTCCTTTACTGGCTTCTCACTTGTGGTGCCATCGTTGGACTCGCGATGGAAAAAACCACGCGCATAGTACAAACAAATAGTAACTAGCACCTCTAGATGCATGCAACCACGATAACTTTGTGAAAATTCTGTGTTGGTGATGCTGCCGGCAAAGCCTTTGCCAGAAATACTTTTACGATGACGTATCAGCAGTTGTTTCATGGAACCGCTGGAAAGTGAGGTGGTGATGGACAGGCATAGGAAAGTGCGTGTATCGCAAGCGATAATGTTGCGTAATGTTTGGAGTGCGTAAAGCGTTTGTTTAGTGTCATAAACGCCGAAGTAAATTAGCATGTGACTGTGGAAAAAGTTCTGCTGAAATAGAAAAGAAAACTTTAGTAATTAACAATAAAATTGATTTGTTCATAAATATAAGTCTTTCTTTCCCACGAAAAAATAAAAAGAAATATTTAAAACGGAGAAAAACCAATTCAGCTTATCTGATATTAGGTTTTGATCGGTAAATAATGGCTTTCTCGCGACGAAAATTAACTTAAACGGGGAATAAATAATTTGAGTGGTGAAAATTCAAACTGAGCAGTAAAAACTTAGCGGGGGATCTTAGGGTTATTGAGTGCACATGTGGCTGAGGTTTGAATACCACGGCTGCCAAGTGAATAATGTTTGAGGATTTAATTTACCGTGAAAGACTTTTCCTGAATTACTTACCTACCCATTTTTTGTCATAATTGTTTATTTATGGCTCTCATAATTCACCGACAGATTGATTTTATTTTAAAGTTTCCTTTACATTAGCTTTTTACGCTTCAAATTTATATAAAATTTGGCACTTCAAATTTACATAAATTGGCATTTTCGTCAAGCAAAATAGAATAAAACGCCACTCAACCACCAAAATTAAAAATAAAACCGCTCACTTGAATACCGGCCAAATAAATTTGTGGATTGCTTAAATCCACTGCATGTTTTACTTCATCATGTCAAAATTTAAAGCATCAATTTTACGGTTTTTTTCTGATCTAAATAAAAAAATTTTTGTGGTCCTTTTAATTCATTCTGTTACCCTAATTTATTCTTTCTATTAGATATGGTTTGTTTCTCAAAGTTCTTGGTTGTTATCAGCAACATTTTTTTGCAACCTTTAATATTTATAAAAATATATCGCTACTTACCTTTTCCATACGCGATTTACGCGAATCACTTGAGTGGCCACTTTTTGTAGATGAACGTTTACTTTCAACACCACTGGCTTGAGCAACGTTTTGTCGCAATATCTGAACATTTTGTTTACTTTTTTCTAGCGCTTCTTGGGTTAGGTCCCAATCTAATTTTGGCTTATTTGTTTCCAAACTGAGGCAACGCCTTTTTTCTTCAACATTTATTGTTGAAACAGAATGTGAAGCAGATGCAGATGTAGTTTTAACAGATTCCGTTTGAGACTTGAGATCGTATAAGTCATCATCACTATGTACAGAATCGCTGACGTGCTCCTCATGCAAACTATTCTCAGTACCGGCTGCGCCACCACCATAACTATTGTTACTATCTGTTGATGTTTTTGAGATGCAGCTCATGCGTTTTTTATCGGATGATGACATGGTTTTCGTTGAAGACTTCTTGTGTTTTGAAGTTGTATGTAGACGCCGATGTTTCTTTTTTGATTTTTCTTGTTGTTGTTGTTTTGGTTGTGAGGTTGGCTCATTTGTTGTTGATACTTGTTCCATCAAATCTTTAACAAAAGTTTCTACAGAACTAGTTTCTGTTTTAGCACTACCACTAAAATATTCATCGGCAGGATGTGCAGCATCTTCTTCACTGGCAGCAGCAGCAGTAGCAGATGTTTGGCTTAAATTTGGTAGTGGTAAATTGGATTCATCTGTTGCAGAAGTCAAACTTGATTCTCCTGGTGTTTTTTCACGTGTTAATCGATAAGTTTTACGATTTTTCGCGCGTTCATGCTGAGAGAGCATTTCAGTAACGCACTCACAATTGCCAACGAAACGTTTTAAGTTATTTGAAGCACCTATTGTGTGTAGTATAATTTAATATGAAATAAGTACTTACCGAATCCATTTCAAATCATGCAGCCTAACTGATTTTGAGTTGCAGGATGGTTGCCGATAAAATATGTAGTTTTTCATGTCAGCTTGCATGATTTGAAATGGATTCGATCTATTTCCAAATTCTTACCTGCACTTGAGCTTATCGTCAAACTATCTTCCTTCTCCACACTGGTCTCACGATTTTCAGACTCAGAATCGAATACGCTGCTATCTGAATCATCTGTATAATCGTGTTCATAGCCCTGATCATCTTCAGTATAAAGGACTGGCTTTTCTTCAACATTTTGTCTAATTTCGACCTCATTTTCTGCTACTTCGGGTTCATCATCGAAGTCCGGTGAGTTGTCTAAAGGATTCACAATCAAACCGATAGATGTCACATCTTGTGTTGGTTCGACAATGTTTGTTGGCATTGGTGTTTTGTCACTAACAAAGTTAGATGTTTTATTTTTGCTACTAAGTGTTACGCCAAAAATTTTTTTCTGAAACGAACGTATTGGGGAGCGTTTTTTATTGCTCGAAACATCCATATGGTATTTTATATTTCCGTATTCTGAGCTGATGGCGTAAACATCGCGATCCAAAGCTTCTTCCGCCATTGCAATTGCATTATCAGCTGTATCTCCAGCAACAGAAGCACCAGCTGCATCCACGCCATTTCCTTCCTTTTGAAGTAGCACATGTAAATGTACAATACCGATGCGACGTGAATTAGGTGAAAGTAATATTTTGTATAGGGGTTTAATCAGTCGCGAGAGATCGCCGCGCAGCAAAGATGATTGCAACCACTTGGTGACAAAAGTACGTGATGACATGTAGTAGGGCAAGCCCAGTGTATCCAGCACTTTGAGCAAGGTTTTTTCAAAGCCCTTCGAAGGCTGTTTATCACGACCCAAGTGCCAAAGTATTTCGAATTTTTTGAAACTTTTTGATTCGTTTTCCTTTAGGTTATTAATAACGTTGCGTTCAACTTGATGAGATGGTGAAACACAAATCAATTTTATGTCAGCTGCACGATCGTAACGATAGTTACAAAGGGCAGCTTGTGCTGTTTGTTCGCTGTTTGTCAAGGCATCGACTGCAGCGAACTCTTGTTGCATTGTTCGTGAATACATGCGATTGCCAATCACCGTTTCAACCAAACCGCTCTCTAAGCAATTGTGTAGTTGGTAAAGCAATGAAGTTATCTGAGCTGGATCTACTACTGATGGCTCTCCCAAATAGTTCCACAATATTGAAGTCACCAACTGAAAAACGCGTGTTTTATTCTCTATAAAACTAACATGACCGAACTTCAAAAGAGGCAACATAACAACGAATGTAACGCCAGGGCTTGTCGTGTGTTCTATTTGAGATTTTAATAAGCTAAAAAAACATATATATAAAAAAAGGCAAAAACTTATCTAATTGGTTATTTTTTACTAACCTTATTAAATCAAAAAGTGTGGCAATAGTAGCTAACTGCAATTCTTTATCATTTTCAGTATAAGAAGCTACTAGACAAAGCACTTTCAGCCAACTTGGTATATCTTTTTCTTAAGTAAAATTTTCAAATTTAATGGGTTAATAAGTCGTTCTTAAAGTATACAATAACAATACTCACCACTTCTATCTAATACAATATTTTTGTTACAATTCGGAAAAGTTGACATTTCTACTAAGAGATTTGATGCCAGCTTAACGGCATTTCGCAATGAGTTGCTTAGTCGCAATTTTATTAAAGCATTCACGCTTTTTTCAATGCGCTCATCCAAAGTGGGAGTTTTGGCACTATTCTCTAGTTGTTCAACATTATTAATTGAATCAAGATATTCACATTCGCTGAAATCACTGACAGAGTCAATAGGAGCAGATGCACCAACAGAA
Source organism: Meiosimyza platycephala (assembly GCA_963662105.1). NCBI lineage: Eukaryota > Metazoa > Arthropoda > Insecta > Diptera > Lauxaniidae > Meiosimyza > Meiosimyza platycephala. Next base: position 2,296,201 of record OY759211.1, read on the forward strand.
GTTGTGATCAGTGAACGACTTAATAAATTGTGCAACTGTTTTGAACGACTGACGACATTAACACGCAACGTTTCGAATAACTTTTCTATTTCCAATAAGCGCTCTGGACAAACATCTTCATAGACTTGTTCATTCTTAAAAATATTTTCAACATTGAGCGTAGTGTCCTTTTCAACTTGCACCTTGATAGAACATTTTTTATCATCAACTGATGAATTACGATTAATCTGCAGCACCTTGCGTGATAAATAAACTTCAAAGAAAATCTCATACTGACGTATACACTTCTCAAGAATTGAAAATTCATCATCGCTGCATGAATTGAAGTCCTGATAGTCGAAAATAAACTCATTAGCGTACTCCTTTTGGATTTTTTCTGTGGCTGGAGCACTCTTTGGCTCATCAGTTTCATCATTATGCGATTTACGGATAGCGGATTCCAATGATTTTGGCTCAAGTAAAGGTATGTCTTTAGGACGAGTTTTCTTAGGACTGGAGCGTATGCGTATGTAGGGTGACTTTGCCTTTGATTTTAATTTTTTAATGCTTAAAGGCGTGTCAAGATCCGACGATGATTGTTGTGGGTCAATTAGTTGGCCAGTATCAGGACAGATCTAAATATAAAACAATTATAATTAAATTATGACATTATAAACTACGCGGAAATGTACTTCTTTATCCAACTCTGATAATTTTGAATATGATTTTGCTTTCTTTTTTTTCGGACTCTTTCGTTCCGTGTACATGTTAGAAGTTGAACGACGCATAGGTTCTTCATTACTAGTACAACTAATTGTATCTTTAGCGTCTAGGCCAAGTGTATTTGTACCACTGTTAAATTGATTTAGCTTAGAATCGGATTTACTTTTTTCCAGTGTATTTGTCACGCCAGAAATTCCAACAGCACTATTTTTTGCGGTACCTTTAATGCCCTTTTCCTCTGATGAAGAATACCCTTGATGAGTACGTGGCATAAGCTTAATAGGGCTTCTAAAATTAATTTAATACTCATTAAACTGCCTAACAATATTGTATACATTTAACTTACGTTATCATTGGTTGAACTCTGGACACAATTTTCATACAAAGTTTAAGCGATGCTGTGACTTCATCACTTTTGATGTTTTCCAAGTGAATTGTCAGCACTTGAGTAATCGCTAAAAATACTTTTGGTAAGTAGATGCGCGTTGTCTCATTATACATTTCCAGTGATATTGTTTCTAAAAGAAATTCAGTAAGATAACAAATTTCTGTTAGACTGGGATCACCGGAACCGACTTCGCATTGAAATTTGGAATCATTGCTTTGAGAGATATCACGTGATAGCCCCGAGGATAACGATGTTGTGCTTTTATTTGTCTAAAAATTATGAAAAATAAAAACAATACCATATGTTAAACGTTTTTCGATATTATCTTACATTACATTAATAAGAAATTAAAAATTCATGTAAAAAAATATTAGAGATAAATGAAAATTTCAGAAAAAGTTATTAATGGTAATATTTAATTTTTAGAAATGTTATTAGAGATAAAATCATTGAATTCATATGCAGTTACACAATTTTCTTAGAAATAAATATCCATATATAAAATTTTTTACAATTTTGTACCTTTTTGCACGATTTCTCATACATGATAGTCATAAAACTCCAAATGTATGCCGGATCAAAAGTGGCAAATAGCAAATTAGCTGACTTTATAACTTCCACATTTCCACTAGAAAGCAACATTGTGCGTATTATGTCGCATAGCACATGATCTAAAACTGCGCTCCCTATTTCTGCTTTATCTAACAATGATACCATTATTCGATACGGTTTTAAGTCCACTGGTGTGCTTTCCAAGCTAAACTTTAGCGTACATATAAGCGATTGTATTAATATATGTTTCGAGTGACGCTCAAAGTAGGACTCTGTCTCTTCAGATGCTCCATCTATTGATACTGTTTCATAGTTGGGTGTTGTTTTAGCTACCTCGCTACCCAATAACCAGGAATATAAGCGACGATTTAGTGACATATCACGTCGCAGTATTGTATTTAAACCATTTGTTACCAGCTTAATCAAGTCCTGCTCAGACAAGTATATCGTGTGCATAGGGAAACCCAACAGCAAAAACTCTAAAGTATTACGCTGAACGAGTATAACCGAATCGTTTAAGCAAGCGCACAGACCAGACATCATTATATCACGATTATGTCCCATAATGTATACTTGCTCTTGCATACCCAGACGTTTATTAAAATGTTCCAGTAAATAAGTGACAGCGGGCAAACGTATTGAGGCATTAGTAGCTACGCATTCCCAAAGCACTGTGTAGAAGTGCATAGGATTTACAGCAGTGCACACTTGAGTTAACAAGGAATTGGTACGATCAAAGTGATCCAAACCATTTTCGTAGCCGGGAAAAACACCACTAAGGAAACCACTTAAAGCTGGACGTAACTTCTCACCCAAGGGAACAAAATATGTTTCATAAATTCCTAGCAATGCTGGACGAACATTCATGGCAGCATAACCGAGCAGTGGAAATAGGCCAGCACTTTAAAAATCAGAGTTAGTTGAAATATTTATGTGTATGTATGTTTTTAAATAAATACTACTCACCTGTATATGAACAGCTCTGTGGCTAAACGTTCTGACCCCGTTTTGCTAAAGATTACAGCATACGTTTCTAAAGCTTTTAAATGCACACCAGACGGAAGTGCAGGATGCATGCATTGTGCCAGACGTTTAGAGATTTTAATACGTCTAGGTATAACCTGGTACTGTGTATTGCTGGAAATTGCCTGGAATAACGCAAAAAATAATATTAATAAAAAAAAGTTTTTTTTTTAAAATTTTTGAACAAGAAATAAATGTACATCATGAAATTCTCTGCAAAACTAAAACAAAGCATTAATCAAATTTTTTACTTTATCACTTAATTGTTTCCGGGCGATTTTTATACTTTTATTTATGTTATTAAGGGGCTTCATAAGTTTTTGATAATAAGAGAAATATTAATTTTCTTCATATACTAACTAGCACATACAAAAATATTGAGAACAAAATATTAGTCACTTCAATACAATGGTTTAAAAATTATAAAAATAACTTCTTAGGTAACTAGAGGAAGACTGGGGGTTAAGCTCTTAGGCAGGCTGTATCACGCCCCAGAATAATTATATATAGTATTGCAAAAAATTTGCTCAAGGTAATGAAAAAATACCGAAAGTTGAATGGAGTAGGTAGCTAATAAGTCACTTTGATTATTAATTATGATAAATTTATGCGTGGAAAACCGCTTGCTTGCGAGCAAACCTTTGTATAATGTACATATGTATAAGAAAGCCACATTTTATAACTACAAAGTACTACTCTCTCCTATTTAAAAAAGTGAAAGCACGAAAGTACTTAATCGCAAAATTAACAGGTCTGCATGGAAGTTCATATGTACTTTAGGAAAAAAAAAATCAAAATCGACTGGTCCCTTAAAAATGCAAAGCTTGTGTAATGCATTTTTAAGACCAAACTAATTTATCAATTCTCAAGAGTAATTATATGCATGAAACTGAAGCGTATTCTTTATCGTTGAAGCATACATTTATACATCTGTACCTATTTAAATAAGGCTGACATTTTTTTTTAATTTCAGACAGTAAAGATAAATACTTACGGTATTTTGATTTGATTGTGCGTTTTTAAATTTAAAGCGCAATATGTATTTATAAAGATGTTATGAAATATAAATTGAAATAATATAAAAAACATCTGTCTACTGCTATGAGAAGTATTTATCTAATTTTTTGAACCACAGCAGATATTTGGATTTATGATGAAAGTTAAAGTATGTATGATAATAGCAACTGTTGGTGGGTTTAAATATTTTTAAACTTTGGTTAAGGAATGCAGCAGCTCTCAGAGTAAGAAGGGCTTGTCATATCACAGAAATTACGAATGCAATTGTAATGAATTTGGTATAATTACTTTTGCATTATAATAAAAAACTGTATAGGCTATAATCATAAAATTTTATGTGTGGGAAAGAGTTATCATTACTTTTTCGTAAGTGAACGAAGTCAAGGGTCTACAAGCGGATACTTTTAGATATGTACTTTTGGATTGTTAGCTTAACATCGATTTTTAACGGCACTCCACAAAAAATAGCCACAAGTTTGCCCACTTTACTAGCTAAATACATATAAAGTATTACTGTACCAAAAACGGTAGGGACCGCTAAAGTAGGCATGTAGCCTTTTACAAGCATGCATTTTTATGAGGTTTCATGACAACAAATTCAGCCGAATAATATATATATATATATATATAAAATAGACGGGATCACTTGAGCTAACATGGCTCCTCCCAAACAAGTACAAAATTTGATTTGTGATTTTATAGTGTAGAATATCCCACATACATTTATCAAGACTCAATGCCTATTTGCTTAATGTCTCTCTTACATAACTAAGTTTTGCTGGACAGTTTTTTAAGAACATTGTTTGAAATTTTTTCTGATTTGGGAGGTGCTACTCCTTCTTCCTAATATCCGCTCACATTTTCTCAGCTTTTTATGACTAATTGTTGCCATACCAAGTTGGAAGACATTACTATTTATCTTCATGGCATTTTAAAAAGTTTCATTGTACTGTAGATGCCTTGGTATTTTAAAATTGGCTATAACGGCGGCATTTATGGTGCCATTTATTCTTAACATCGGGAGACCGTATGCCAAGTTTTATATAAAATTTCTCTCATGTTTTTCGAAAATGGCATAAATTTTGCATACAATTTCTGCATCTTTGGGAGTCACTTGGTACCTTTCTAGGTCGATATGGTAAATTTAAACTAGAAAACTTTATATATTAATAAACAAAAATATAAATCAATCAATAAAGATTACGCAATGATTTTTATATGTTAAATAACAGTCATTACAGTCACATAATTGTGTAAGATATAAAGAAATTTCTATCATTAAATTCAGAAATAAGTCGCAAAATAATATGGATTTATATACAATAAGGGCAAATAGGCTGTATTTACAATATATAACTGATTATTTAAGACAATTTGCTAGCAATTTATCTACATGCTACAATGTTTGAGACAAATTAAAATTCATTTAAATAGAGCGTAAGAAATTGTGACAATTAGCCTGAATTTCGATACAGTCAAACAATTCGGTGCATAAAATTTTTTATTACAAACAAACATCCTCGTATGTACATATATTAGAGGGTTTTTTATGGAATTTTTTTTTACTTAATAACTTTCAGTACACATACTCGAATATTTACAATTGCTATGAATTCAAGATGAATGTTTTTCATTTTAAATAAAAATTTTCAAAATATGGAAGGATCATTGCTTGATAATTTATTATTATTATCAACGATACAGGCTTCTTAAGTCAAATTTTAGATAAAAATCAGCATTGACTGATGTGGCCATAAGGTTTATCTTATTGGAAACAAAATATTTTAATAACCATTTTAAAGCAAAATAAATTCTCGAAAAAACAAGTCCACGGAGTAAAACCTGTGTGATCAAAGGTTCCTAAGCTATAGATATTTAAACATGAAAAAGGCGTTGGTTTATATGATATATCTTCAGAAACATTAACACATTTGACTTTAAGGATTTTTTTTAGAGAATTTAATTTCCTTTAATATGATTTTAATTTTTTTGCTTCCGATTAGATTAACAGTGTTGCCACATATGTATATCAATTCATGCTGATTGTGTTAAAAATTTAATTTGAAAGCCTGCTTCTTTGTTATTTCCAATAACCATGTAAAAGTTCTGAAAAAAACCTGAGCCTGTACTTATACAATGAAGAAGGCAATAAAAGATCTGTGTTTGGTTTTCCCCCGTCATGACTCTAACCAATTAAAAAATCGTATATATTCATTTATACAAGCAAATTCTCATGTTCGTAACATAAATAATTATGAATTGAAAAAAGATAACTTCTTGTGACTATGTTTTTTTCGTCTTATCTTTTGAGGGGAAATCTACGTACTACGTATTTATATATTTTCTATTTCCTTATCTCAAATTCATTATAAACAAAAACCCACATTTCATAAATAAAATGCGAGTACAAAAATATCCATAGCAAAGTATCAGTTAAACAATAATAAACAAACAACAACGTTCAAAATACAGCAAACATGACAAATTATTTGTAAAAAGGGCAAAATAAATTTTGCAAAATTAGTCAGCATATGAAAGAGCCAACCAACAAAATGGAATTATCACAGGATCCCAAATAACACGCTTAAAAAGAGAAAATAAAATATGAATGTAAATATTTGTTCAATATTTACTGATAGCATTCAACAAAGAAGGTAGTGCAGAAAAATAACAACAGTCAAAAAGCGCAAGAGTGCTAAGGTTAGTCATCACTATCAAAAACAGCATAAAAAACATCAATGCCAGTCACCATAAGCGAATACAATGGGGAAGCTTCATGGTAACATAACAATACGGCAATGCGAGTAAAGTGAAATAAACTAAAATGCAAAAAAGCTAACATAAAATACAAAAAGAACAGCTTAAATAGTGAGATTGAAAAAATAACAAAATTTGATTGATGCTAATTTGTTAAATATTAGAAATTAACAGTGGAACAAGGCGTTATAAAAAGCGATTATATTGTTCTATTGTACCTTGCTTAGTTTACCCAGCGCTGATATCAAATCCGCCCATTCGCTTGAATATTCAAAGTTGCGCAACGCCTTATCAATATTGGACATGTAGTTGCGATATTTCGCCTCCGACATCAGCTTTTTTTCCTCCATTAAGGCATCGGCAGACTCCATGTTGTCCCTTTCTTTTTCTTTTTTGCTTTCGCTGAGTGCTGAATATGAATTTTCGAAAGATGTATGTTTTGTAAGTGCCGTTTTGAGCGCACCTGAAAAAAAAATAAACATTAAATTGGAATATTTAAAGCTGTGTTATATTTAAAGAAATAAAAAATAAAATTTTAAATATTTCAATTATAACAACGTACGTAGATGTGGCCCAAGAGCGAGGCATGTGGGAAGGTGAAAAGACATGCAGACAATGTGTCGTCTGCGCTAGTTATGTTTTCTTAATCATTCAATGAACTGTTGGCCCTGTGCACTGCACAACACACAAACCATTCAAAATCGATTGACATTGAATTGAGTGTTGCTGCCGTGAGCCATTTGAATCTGTTTTTCGTTATTATTTAAAGCGTTTGTATATTGTGGAAAAATTAAGAATATTTGCTGAAAAAAATGTAATTTATTTTTGATAAAACGCAAAGGTTTAAGTGGAACGTTAAATCTTTGAGACATTATTACTTAAAAGATTTTAAAATGTAAGTGCTTCTTTTGAAATTTATGTTCGTAGTAGTTCCACTACAGATTACATAAGAAGAGACTTCCGTAAGATACTTGCGTCTTCTAGGGTTTGAGAATAACTTAATAGCGGACATGAAGTTTTTTAATCCATTTTTACAAGCCTGCAAGTATTCAGACCATTTTATTCCGTTAAAATATTGTATCCGCTTGAATCGTTGTGGGCATTGCATCACGCTCTTTTGCTCAAATTGCCGCTTTATTAGTGAAGTTGGCGATTTAGTTCCTGTAGATAATCGGATATCTGTCCTGGAATGATTCGGGTTCTCTCAATTAATAACTGCCAATTTCAACAATCGAAGTCAACTCATATGTATCAAGTCTCTTTTGTAACTTGAGCGTTTGATTTAATTCCTTAATTGCATCATTTTTTCATATCGGTGATGGGATGCTTAGAAGTGTGAACATTCTAAATTCTTGTTTAAGCCTATTCTTTGAGTTTGATTTTTGGGACTCTTATTATATAGCAGATTCTTCCTCGCATCCCGTTAGCTATTGACTCTGGCCTCTGATTTTGCAGTAAACTCAGCAGATTTATTGTTTTAGCGCCGGCGCTCACCATAGTCAATTTTAACCAGTATGCTTTGAAATTCTACACATGATTACTGTTTTCACAACTACCCGAGAACAGATAGTTTAATTCTTTCCTGCATGCTGCTGTGTAAATCAATATGGTAAATATTTTTATTACAAGATATGCGGCATCTGTACTTTTTGTCTTTAGGTCAATTTGTTGGGGGTAAGCTTTCATATTATTACGTAATTTTTATTTCAAGATTTTGCTTTCGTTGCTTCTATGATGCTTATATTTTCTTGAATAAAGCCACATTGCTTTAAGAAAAACTAAATTCTTTATGATTTCGTTTTTTGAAGACTAAAACAGATTTTGAAAACACAATATATTTTTGTTTTTTTTTTTTTGTTTGATTTTGTAAAAATCAGCTCAAAATATGAAGCAATACATTTCAAACACTTTAATTAAAATCTCAAAAAACAACCGCCACAGTCGCGACAACTAAGAAAACTGCCAAAAGTTGTTTGCCTTAACTTTATAGCACAGAAGCAAGCGGCAGCTCCTGCCACGCTGTGATTTTTTATTCCAGCAAATATAAAAATAGACACCAAGGCGCCAGAAATTCTATTGTGAGTGGCGGAAGGGGAACACAGATAGTTGCTTCAGTAGAAGCAGCTGATACGCAGTTTCCCATTTTTGTTACCTAGTGAATGAATAAATTGGCATTCATTTTTGTTGTTATAGTTGCACGTTATTTTTGCTCAACTCTTGTAGAATTATACTTACTGATCTAAGAAAAAATAAAATCAAATAAAATAAATTAGCATAAATTAAATTAATTTTTTTAATACTTTTTTCTTGTTTTTCTGCTTCTTCTTCGCTGTTTCTAATTTGTTGTTGCAGATCTAATTGATTTTAATTCTATGACAATTTCCAATTTTACATTTTCTTTATTGTGCAGAATTTTCATTGCTTTCGGTGACGTCGTTTCATGTTCCAGCAACGTTCCGCGATTTGAGGGTGCTCCGCAAAACAGCGCAGTAACAGCAAGTGTTGACAATTGATGCTGTTTGTGACAAAATAAACAAACGCAAGCACATACACAAGCAATAAATTTCTTCTGCTATTTATTTTCCTAATATTTTATCTTTTGGAAAAAATTTTCTGTAATTTAGCAATTTTGTTTCGTCGATTTAGCTTTTTCACCTTCACATTTTTCGTATTCTATTTAATACTTTCGTCATTTTTGCACTAACACAATTAAATTTTTTTTAGCACACGTAACTCCCGCACAGACACTTTCGATAAATATTTATTTCTTTTATCTGTTTTTTGTTTATTTTATTTGTGCAAAAATGATTTCTTTTGGCTTATTTGATGCTATTTTTGCAAATTTTAACTTTTTGACATTGTACGCGTAAGTAAGCAAAAGTGAATTTTTCTTCTGATTTTCATCGAGACAAAAAACACGAACAAGCAGCAGTAATAAAGAGAAACTAGCGATTAGTCCCGATTCAGATGAAGCAATTGTTGCTGGCAAATTTTTTGACATTTCTATTTGGATTTTAAATTTGCGTTAACACGATCACCTTTTTTTGTGATAGTTTTATTAGTTTTATGTGAAATAAATTATTACAAAACTTTCTGACTTAGCTCGTAGTGCAGCGACTTAGCTTAAAATTTTTATAAAGCAAAAATGGCTGTTAAAACGAATTTGCAAATGGAGTTCAACAATTTTGGCTACACCAAAACCTAAATATGATATCTACATTAAAAATAAAAATGTGCCTAAAAGTTTTAAAATTTTATCGCAAGAGTATTTTTTTTATTACGACATGGTAAATTTTGCAACAATTCTTAAAGAGGTCTCAATATAGTGATTTAAAGTTTTCAAGGTGCACGTGCTCTTGTCAAAAATTGACATCGATTTTTATCATTAAAAAATCTATCAGTATGTATACGAGGTGCGTACGCCTCTGTCAAAATGTGCCAACTTTCTGTTAAGCGCTAATCTGAACGAGTTTGGGAGTTGTCTTCTTCTCTAAATTTGCGCTGTTTTTGTTCAGATCATACTGAAGTAATTTGTCTTGAGAATTCAATAACTTTAATAATTCTCTCATTATAGCGTCGTCTGGCACTTGACCTAATCAATTTTTACATTCACTTAACAGGCAAGTCAACGAAAACAAAGTTACTGTAAATAATTTTGATCGTGTGAACGTAAACAACAAGTTCATAAGGAATGTCAGACATTGCTAGCATTAATTGCATCATCTGAATTGGTTCAGATAATTTGACATTTGTTCTTCATATTCAGCCGACAAAGAAAATGTCAAAAGTGTAACATATGTGTAACATACTACTCTCGTAGTACATAGTAAGGACCTGCTCTAATTAAAATATCATGTTATTGGTTTTTAAAAAAAAATATATAAACCAAAATGTTTAATTTTTAATAGCATAGTTTAACTAATCGAAATGTCGAAGTGCCGCAGAATTTAAAAAGCAGCCGTTTCCAAAATTTGAAAACAATATTAAATTACGAATCTATCTATCTATCTATCTAGCAAGTACGTTTTTTTATAATAAAAAAGCGTTTATTCCTTTAAGACAAAAATTTACATTTGTTATGTTATATTTTTTTGGTAATTGTCTAGAAGTGCGGACAACGCTAAAATGGTAAAAAAAAAAGTAAAATGCTCAAATGACGTGCTTTTTTATAAAACTTATAATTCCGTCGGCGGAAAGTGAAAATTATGCACCGTTTTTTTTTATAAACAATTAAAGCACAGCAGTCGTTGCAGGTTTGTTCGAAATGACATAATTTTGCGAATACTTGCTGTAGAACATCTTTGACTCGTTTTCCGATTGTACAAAGTTTTTTTACAAATATTTATTGTTCATGAAGAACTGCTGCATAAAAATGTTTCGCTTATTTTTTCCGTTTTATTATTCATATCAGAATTCTTTTTACATAGTTAAAAATGGCCAAATGGCCAAAAATGGACTTTGACGTACCCAAGGATCGCATCTTTAATTGTTTATAAAAAATAAACGGTGCATAATTTTCACTTTCCGCCGACGGAATTATAAGTTTTATAAAAAAGCACGTCATTTGAGCATTTTACTTTTTTTTTTACCCCCATTTTAGCGTTGTCCGCACTTCTAGACATTTACCCAAATGTATTACATTATAGTTATATGTTAATAACTCTACTAAGCTTTTGTATACGATTCAAAAGTAGATCACCCTGTTTAATTGTTGCTTGATATTGCCAGTTCTTATTATCAGGACGATTTGTCTCTACAATTCCACCGACACGATCAACCTTTGCATGCAGCCGTCCGGCAGCTATAAACCGAGAAAGTTCTTGATCGATGTAATCCACATCAACACCAAATGCAGCGGCCATATATTGCAGCGTTAATGAGCGATATGACTCCAAGAGTTGAGTGTATGTTAATATACGCATTTCACGCACATAAAAACGATAATGTGGATGAGCTAGATAGTCATTGCGTAATATTGATTCAACTTCAGCAATATGAACAAAGAATTTGGCATATTGGCAATTGTAAAGCGAGAACAAATACTTCTTAACATCGGGTAGACCATGAAGAACTTCTTGTATTTCCGAACCTTTAATGACTTTGTCACGCAACTCATTTCGTGGTAGACTTATCATGGCTACATGGCTACATGGGTCCATTAACTCATACGAAGTGAAAGTACTGACCGTATCAAGGAAGAAAGTTGCAGCGCTTTTGAAATCGCGAATTGCTACTGAATATATGCCTTGATAAACCTGTAAGAAATAAGGATTTAAATTTTTTTGTAAAAATGTTTCATTTGCCTGATTATGAAAATAAATTTTTCACTTTCACAAAGTTCGGATTGGTTTGATAGGGTTAGATTTTTGCCTATAACTAACTAATTTTTTTGTTAATAAAAAAGTTTAATAAATAGCAAGAAAGAAAACATTCATAATCTAAATGAATTCCACTATTTTTTTTTTTGTTATAATCTTTGACTAAACTACATATTTAACTCTTGGGAACATTTTTGGTACTTTGGGTAAACAAGTTAACTAATCCTTATCTTATGCGCACATACGCCAGTTTAATTTTTTTTTTATTGATATTTTACTTTAGTATATTAAGATTTCGTCTATTCTTCCGACTTTTACAAAGGTAAAAATTTTACAGTCTTGGTTCATAAGAGTTATGGAACCACGCGTCAAAAGCACTAAAACATTAAACCTACTCGTTTTAATACTTCCTTTATGTGAACTCATATTCTATCACTCTTACTGACCTTTAATCGGTTTCTGCGATCCCAGTCACCACCTTCTTCGATTAAATATTTAGCCTTGTCGATGTTACGTGTAATTAAATCATGATCAAGATAGAAAAGTCCCAAACGAATAATGTGAAAAACAATATCCAGACGATGACCAAGAGAAACTGTCTTTTCATATGTCTTGCGAAGTGCGGATTCTGCAGCTGTTTTGTCACCGATGCGGCACAAGTATTCCGATTTCTTCAAATTCGCCTCTCGTACTTCCATTTCACCCAAATTTTTTTCAGCGTCCTCGATTGCTTCATCGAGTTTCTCTAATTCTACACGATTGTTTTCCTTCATGCGTGCAAGCAACTTTTTGTCCACGATCCAATTCAATTCCTGGCAGATATGCTCGTACCACGGAGCCTATGACTTTACAGTGTCGAGCAACTTCGTCTTAAGCACTACATCATTTTTCTGTTCTGGTAACGATAGCAGAAACTTTGTGCCAAATCCAGATTAGGATTTTTCTCTAATCCTTGCTCTTCCAGATTTTCAATCGGCATTTTTAATTTTTTCCAAGCAAATGAACTATGTAATTGAATGAGACTTGAAGTTGGCATCAGATCATCAACTGACGTTCACGTCAAACTGTTTTTGTGTTTAACGTTGATGGCCACGGTCGCGATGTTTCATGGTTCTGTCATTGAAAAAAAAACAGATAATACAGCATTTTGAAAAGGAATTGATGAAATTATGTGTTTGTGTTGATAATGAAATTGAAGTAGTTTAACAAGCTAAATTCTAATGTTATCATATAAAATTAATCGTTAATCCAACCAACTTGACAGTTCTGTAAAACAACAAGAAGTGTGAAGTTGGCCACAACCAACGAAATTCGTTTCAGTGCTGCCGCTTGTATGTACTAAATGCAAGCGAAATATAGTTGTGTGATTGAATCTGTGGCCTCTTCACACAGATCGCGTTTAAATATTTAATTAGTTTACATGGATATTTACCAGATAACACATCTATTTAGCGCATGTATGTGCACAAATTGCAATGATAATTTTTATTGATTCTTAATTCATACACAAGAAATGCTTCTCTTCAAAGGAATCAATTTGTAACAGAACTTTTTTCAAATTGATACCGATTGAGAGCTATTATTGAACTGTATTTCTATTCTGAACCAATTTCACTGCTATTTAAAAAAAAGGTAACAGTGTTCTATGTCTGTGATTTTACACATTTATTTATATTTGAAAGTTACCAGAACTTTTATTTCAATTAAATTCGGTTTTTGAGACGTTTCGACAAACGTATCTTCGAAACATGCGAAGTCTCAAATAGCAAATTTTTTATTTATGTTACAAGAGAGAGTTCTTTGAAATCAGTTGTATGGAATCCAAATATACTATGTAAATAAACCAATTAGCCTTCCATAATTTTCTGAAGGTTTTTTCGAACTCTAACCAAAGCAAGACAGTACAATACTTCAGTAAAACATGAATAACTGACGTACATACTATGAAGTTCCAAGGTAAAACACTCGCTTCAGATCACTTTCATTTTCATCTTAAATTCACAGCCGCCAAATTCGAGGAGAGAAGGCACGTTAGTAGTGAAATGGAATTTTGCGTTAAAATTTCTAGCTTTTTGCAAAGGATTGAACAAGCTACCAGAAAGATGGCAAACAATCTAAGCTAATGAGGTAAATTATACTTTAAAGTTAATAAATAAAACAAAAAACCGCTGTTTTCTTAAAAAAAGAAAACACCCTATGACGTTAGTTTGATTGACTGTGTCCGAATGAAAAAGGCGTTAAGAGTTTCTGATTTAGATAATAAATTTCGGCCACGATAATTCAATATTTTACTGATGTAAGGTGTATTAAAAAAGAAGACAAGACATAGGTGAAGGTCTTATAAAATAAATAAAAATTAAAAACAATTGAAATGCACAAAATATCACTTTTATTTCTGCAGGGTGCGTATGGTAAGTAATTGGTAAGAAGAAAAAAACAATAACGGACTACCTAAAATACTTTGTACCCAACGGTCACGTGAGTGCTGGCAATCCCCAAACGTTCAATATGAAGAGAAAAAAAAAACAAAAGCGATGACAAAAGCAATTGGTGCTAATTAAAATGCGTAAAAATGCGTCTACTAAGCGTTGTCTACACTCAGTTTAAGCCAACGTTTAAGTCCGACACTTAAATAAAGCGCTCGCTCGACTGAAGTTCAATGTCAATTTGTGTTGTTGACGTTATCGCCTTTTGTAGTTTGTGTCTTTTGTCTGTTTACGACTGATTGAATAGTTGATGAGTTTATTTGTTTATTATTAATATTTAAATAGCGCCATCTCCATTGTTATTTCTGGCTTAAAACGTTTGTCACATTTATATTTGAATTGCATTAACAATTAATTAAATTCCTTTGCAGAGGTGTTTTGCGTTATTTTATTTATTGGCGTTCTTTCAAGTTCAAGTTTAGTCGACGTCTGTATATACTTAGGAAATGCATACGATTGGCATCTATTAACGAAAAAAATGTAAGAAATAATTCCCAGATGAAGCAAAAAAGTGGTGATTAAATTGCTTACTAAAATTTCATCGGTTAGAAAATAATAACGGATTGGCTTTGTTTTAGAAACGGAGTCTAATATTTTTAAACCATAATTCCTTCCTAACAAAAACAACACTGTGGTGTTACTATATGTGTCGCTCAATATAATAGTGGCTTAACTCCATATTTTTAAAAAATACATTTTTTTACATAATACTGTCACATTTAGTCATATCTTTTATTCTAAAAGTGAAGTTACTCCAATAATTGCACTGAAATCCCATAGAAGGCATTACTTGTGTACTCATGCCCATACGGTTACTCTACATATTCGTTATAAAAACGATGTGATTTACAATTCGATTTTAAGAATTTAAGATTTTAGCTTTTCTAAGAAACTTCAAGATAACGTAACATTATTTTTTGTAGGCGGAGAGCCGACTATAGAAATGTCGAGTGTATAAGATTACAGGATGGGATGTACAGGAAAGATAGTAATGTACTTACGTGAAACTAACCTACTAGGGTTGCCTGTCCCGATGGCCAAAAAAACCGACTTTTGAGCGATTTTTTTAATAAAAAGCGTATAAGATTACAGCTTGAAATGTATGTCAAATGATAGAGCTCGATGAACCTAAGCACAATATATAAGGTTGAATTGTTGGATCCTGTCCTAAACATGGGTTGCCTCCCGTTTTTTGGGTTATATTTTTTTTAATAAAAAGTGTATAAGATTACAATATATAAGGTTGCCTTGTTGGATCCTGTCCTAAACATGGGTTGCCTCCCGTTTTTTGGGTTATATTTTTTTTAATAAAAAGTGTATAAGATTACAGCTTGAAATGTATGTCAAATGTTAGAGCTCAATGAGCGTAAATATAATATGTAGGGTTTACCTTGCCGAATCCTGTCCCATACATGGCTTGCCACCTGTTTTTTGGGCCAATTTTTCATGGGAAAATGTATATGGTGTAAGATTCTTGCTTAAAATGTGTGTCAAATGATAGATCTTGATGAACCTTAAAAAAATATTTCGAGTAATCGATGAGCCTAAGCACAATATATAAGGTTGCCTTGTTGAATCCCTTCCCAAATGTGGGTTGCCACCTGTTCTTTGGCCAAACTTTTTTTAGAAAAAAGTATATAGTTTAAGATCACAGCTTGAAATGTATGTCAAATGATAGACCTTGATGATCTCTAATAAAATATATAGGATTGCCTTGTCGAATGTTTGGGACGGGATTATGGAACAGGACGACGAAGTAACCTATCGCAAATAACTAAAACATAGTCACAGGTTGCACGAAGTAGGTCAAAGTGACCACATTGTATTGTAAATATGAAATTAAATTAAGTCATGTTGATTAAAAAAAATCAGACTTCTTAAAGCGAAATAATAAACTTTTCAACACAAAAACTTGCTGAAATACATACCACGTATAAGCGTCTTTTATATTCAATTGCATACCATTTAGTGCTGGTTTTTAATGAATTTAAAAAACTCATTAAAAAATGGGTCAAGTAACAAAAATAACAATAAAAGAAACAAACAGTTCACCGTCGCATAGGTAGGCATTATTCAATTTGATTTCAAAAATTTCATTTATTGTTGCATTATTTTTTATATTAAGTACTTGGTTTTTTCTTTAATTTTTTTTTCAAATTATTTAGCGCAATGACATTAATAAGCCGATGATGCTGAGGACAATGAGAGAGTATTGAGTTGATGTCACACACTTAACACAAATTTGAAGTTATCAGCAATTGCAACGATATAATTAACAAAATTGAAACACTTTATCGTACAGTTTTTGCTGAAATTCATGGCTTAAAAGCCTTTCAAATCCAATATCACTATCATATGGAGAAGCTTTATGTATGGGAAAAAAATTAAAAAAATATTTTTCCAATTAAGTTGTTATTCGATGTATTTTTTTTTTTTGCTAAGTACTTCTTTGAATGGTATAATACTTCTTTTAGGCTTTAAAGTGTTAATTATAAGTTAAATGTAATTCCGTGACCCTCAAATATGTAAGTGATTTGGCTACTCTTTGAATAAACTCTACATTTTGTTTGATGAGTGAATATCTTCACTGGCGGTTAAGAAATCTATACTGGGCTGAATTGGTAGATAATTAACGATTGTGTGACATTTAAGACTTTTATCTTCAACACTTTTCAGCTTTCGACATTTTCAAATTTTTCAGCATTCTTCCGAATATTTCAACATTTTTCGACTATTTCAATAATCTTTAAATTATCAACAATTTTTCGATTTTTTAATATTTTTTGACATTCTCAACATCGAGTACATACATATTTCAATATTTGAACTCTTTCAACATTTTTCGATTTTGGCAATATTTTTCAACTTTTCTAACATATTTCAACTTTTTTAATATTTTTGACCTCTTCATTACAAACATTTTAGTGCTTTGACCGACATTTAAAAATCACTTTCCACCTGATTTGCGGAAACCTTTTGGTCAAAAGAATCCAACAAGGGATGAATTTAAAAAAAAAAAATCCAAAGTTAGGAGATTAAATAATTTTCCTATTTGATTTTTGTACTGTTCACATTTAATTTTGTTTGTATGTAATCATTTAAAAAGATATTTTTCACTGAAAATATCATACCTACAGTGTCTGAGGCTTAATGAAGAATCGCTTATAACTTATGTATGTCACATAACCTTGAAATTCTAAATTGATTTCAATTTGGATTTTTAATTCGTTAATTGGATCACTATGATGCTGTTGTTGTTGGTAGTGTTACATATGTAATGTACATACAACATGCATGTTATGATGCAATATCTTGCACTTGCGTACTGGTTTTTGTTGTTGGGTTACGTACGCCGATCAAACTATATACCAAAAGTGGGATTTTACTTTCATTTGCACCGGACTGTGCAGCATCATGGACAAATTTAAAATATTTTAAAGCGCTTGCAATTGTGATAATTTCTTATTGCCTTCAAATTAACTGTTTGTAAAAATTTCATAAAAACGACCACATTTTTGCGTTATACTCATATGTAGATATGTAGAAAATATTTTTGCGAGTGTATTGTTATGTAAATGAGTTATCAATGGAAATGTCTATTTGTTGTTTGAGGAAATGTAAAGCATAAAATATCAAAAAATGCAAACGTAGCATTTGCTAATGGAAAATATCTCTTTAGCGCTCAACCCAAACCGGTACTAAGTACATAGATTACTACTTTATACTTTATATATCTCTTGTTCGAAAAGAATTGTTACCACTATAAGTTCCACCTGTCAACATAACTCTTATGTTGTATATGAAAGGTCCCACAGGTCATGCTACCTAAGATACCTGACTAATGGAAAATGCCAGTTAAAGTATACCAACGTGTTGTATATCGTTTGAAATGTATTTCTTTGCAATATAATTTTTACGCAGAGATCGTTAACTTTTACAGGTACCTATATACATATATATTGTATATAGTTTTAATGGTCTTTTAAGCCCTAAAGTTTGTATGTATGTATGACTCATTTGAGCCCAGGCTGCACCGGGAAGTTGCTCTACCATAAGCCATACAAGAACACTCTTTTACAAGTGCGTTTCGTTGCTACAACACAATTACAGCATCTGTTTTTAATAATTTTATTTTTTACTAAAGCTTCCGAACCATTGGTTGGAAGATAAGCTATGGCTACTTCAAATTGTGTAATTTTTCCAATAGGCTTCAGGTTAGAGCGAGTTTACTACACTCAGGAGTTGAAATTTTACTGGTTTAATCCTCCCTAGGCAAGGTAGGTCAATTTACACATATTTAATTATTTATAAAAATCGTTTCCTGAAGCGCTCTCAACCGGAGTAGTTCGAGAATGTTAGGAAATCCATCGTGTACCCCGCCTTCGACAACGAGGAAAGTGTAACTGCAACATTTTTGTATTTATCAGATTTTTTTGCATGATTTGAATGAACTATTAAAGTTATTTGAACTAAAGCAACTCATCAACTGGAAATACTGAATTATATTGACTTTACGTTATTGTAAATATGTAAATAATCTGTGAAGATGGCTTACAAAAATGTATGACCATCCAAGAGGAAACTAAAACTCAAAAACAATTTGCAGCCATCATACCAACATTATGTAACCACAAGACAATGTTAAACGATGGACTTTCTCACGTTGAGATAAGCAAAGTCCTCAACGCAATAACAAAGGATTATGCTGTAGCAACCAACCAACATCTGCGCTGTTGTGGCGAATTTCGAAGATGCGCATTAAAGGTTGACTTGAGGTGAGTTTTCATAACAAAACAAATGAACGAGGAAATTTTTGTGGTCATAAAACAGGTGTGACTCTGTTAAAAAAATTTTGAAAACAACATTAAGTAAATATTTAGTGCATTTTTCTTTTCGAATGCTTGAAGATAAATTATCGAAATTTTTATGAGTTGATGGCATCATATTTGCAATCAAGCAATTTTAATAATTTTGGAATTACTTGAATTGAAATCTGTGAAAGTGTAAGTATTAAATTTTAGAATTTTTGAATTTTCGTCTTTATGGTTAATTTATTTTCCTTATACGGTTATTTCACAATTTCAAAGCTCAGTTTTACACTGTAAAAGTTTGTTTCAATATTCTCTTCGCTAAAAAAGTGATGATAGATATGATCCGCTGAAATTTTTCAATATTGTAGATTTGAAATTTGGAGCTTACCATAACTGTAGAGCGTTTCACAACAGACGGATGTTGTCATCGACATTTGGCTCTAAGTCATACGTTCGACCGGGCTACGTATTCTCACCAATTGTCTTCCTTATTGTTCTTGAAGACAAGTTTGATAAGACCATGTATAAAATTGAACCAGGAATTCGATATAACTTAGTTTCAAATGCTGACTTACACCAAAAATACAACCAGACAGCAGTTGCATAGTAGATAAACTTGAAAAATTTTTTGCTAGCAGGTCTTCAATGGTCAAAGTTCACAGTAACGGAGACAATACACCAGAAATGAATACAAACTTTCCGCACATGTAAAGCGCCTTCTACATCTAAAAAACACACCTTTGTTTTGAATAATTGTCTTCTTAAAATGAGGGACTATGTATATGATGAAGGGTTCCTTCAGTCAACTTACTCCTTATGAAACTAAATTGACTAATATAGAGCGGAGACATGTTAGGTACTTTGGCTACAATGTGAACCAATGAAAACCACATTTATCAACGTACCATCAGTTCGCACATTGCACTCGAAAATATCGATTTTTGGCGCAGTTTGAACAAATGTATTTTAGAAGTGTTAGAGAAAGCTATAAGCTCATCGCAGCAGCGCTGTCCGTATTAGCATAGCGTGCAGCTCTTCGCACGTGACTTTATGAAGGGACAAATCAGAACTCACCACGGGAATGCGGCTACATCTCGACTGTGACTTGTTTTAAAGTTTGAGCATTTACTTATGCCACAGCAATTCTATCAAATCTATGTCAAATGTTGATTTCTCTTTGTTTTCCATAAGATGAGGAAGTGGCCGTTCGTGACCAGAACATGAAAGAGGCCCTGAGGTCTGCCCGTCAAGGTTTTCGACATGAGAATACTGATCGATTTGAAAACATTTTTTTTTTTGACTTGTCTTGACGAAGAAAAAAAAGACTTTTATTACTAAAGGACTTCCAGTAAATGACTTGAAGAATTCGTTTCTTAGTAAGAAAAAGTAAGAAAAAAAATCTTTCAACAGACACAAATGATTTGTTACAATACCATTGTTCAAGATCAACGTGCAGTGGATTGAATATTATTAAATTATTATTCGAAAAATAAAAATAAAAGACACAAGTTTGTGCCTATGAAATAAAGATAATATTTCATAATTTTGATCGCATCGAACCGCTTATATTGTGCAAAACAAAGCTTTTTCCAACTAATTTCTGTAACAAAACGTAATTAAGACACCATACACCATAACTTAATCCAAAATTAATCAAGCGCAAAAAAGCCGAACGCGCCAAGCTAAGCTTCAATCTTTTGATGCGACTGCAACACCATTTTGGTAACAATTGCAGTTACAGAAAATGCAATATGACGGCGACAATGTGAGACCATGACGCCAATGTTGTTGCCAGCCTTTGGCATTGATGATGTTGATGTTGTCTGCCTTAACGCCTGGTGTCTTACAACACGAGTAGATGAAGGAAGCTCTGCTAAAATTGTCTGCCCTATTGACATCTTCAGTATGGGTAATAGGTACATTTACAGTTTGTTGTTGTACTGGTTTTTCTTGCAGTTGCAGTTGCATTATCGCACAACTTTCATCGTCATTAATTTGGACTTGATCGTTAAAAATCCGAAAAGTAAAAAAGGTTCACTAGCAGGGAATACCGGAAAAACAAACGTGCAAATTTAAACATCCATACTCGTATACTGTAGATGTGAGATTACATAACAATGTACGAGTGCGCGACGAGTCTTCATTTACAAATGATGTACAAAAAATATGAAAATATTTAATTAAATGCGATAAGCAACTGTGTACTAAGTTGGTGAGTTTTGGTGAATTTCCTGAATTTCATTAGAGATCACTTCAAATTATACAGAGCTTTCGTGGAATTTCTTGTGTGGTGAACCCGCTTCAATATAAAATCTCCAATCTAACAATAAAACAAACTATTATAGAAGACGTACAATTTCTTGTGACAAAACCATCAAGTTCATAAAACATTGAGCTCAAGAGCAAACTCATAAATTACAACAGTTGTTGTGGTTACGGGGGTACCCTACTTACAACATTTTTTGGAAACAAAAAAATAAATGTTTATGTTATTGTCACTGTGTAGTTGTATCTTTGATTATTTTATTGTTATTATTATTGTCTTAAATCCTCTTATTCTTCTTCACAGTTTTAATTATTGTGTGTAAAAACAATGCCATGTTGTTAGTGGTATTGTCTGCTGTAGACCGGAATAAGGAATTTCGTTTGCAGCACACAGGTTTGTGGCGGCAAACAGCAGCGACATGTAGCAACTGTAGAAACAACAGAGACATGTAGGAAATTGCAAGTGATTGTCAGCAATCAATGCAGCAACAGCAATAATGCAAGCCATGGGAGGTAAACAAGGTAGAAAATGAATGGAATGAAAAAATGCACTCACTTTAACCCATTTTCTTACTTCATCATTTTTGGGTGGGTTAGTAACGTATGTCATTACTATCAAATGCGTTAACTTTGATATTTTTTTAACCCGAAAGTCCTAAGCAAATAGGACTAAATCGTTCGGTACTCAATATTTGGTCAAGATGCGTTAAACAAGAATCGCACGCTACCCAGAGAAGTAATTCCCGAGCAAGCGCTGACTTAACAGCATCTAGACTTTCGTATTTTTTCGATACATCATTAAAAAAAGTATCGAAATAAATAAAACAATGATAAATTAGCTTTTGGTCAATTTGGTGAGAATTTTAGTATGATTAGGTGTAAGCTGAAAAAACCAGCCAGCCAGCAACGAAGCGCCGGAAGACATGAGCAGAGCCAATAAAAAAAAATCTTTATATGTGAATTACTAAATTTCTTCACTAGGAACATTCGATCTGAACCTCATTTAAGATGATAGTACCTTATCGGGGCTTTAAAATTTTAAAAAAGTGTTTCACTATTTTTAGTAAAGTGTTTTACTAATCGTTCCGACAAAAAATGAAGTCTCATATACTTATATGGTACGTACAGGTGGCATCACTTTTCTGGGCAGTTCAAAAACGGTTAAGAGATTACATGCAGTATTGAAAATGGATTTCTGCATGAATATAAATACAACAAAGGTAATTAAATACAAAATAGCAAAATTCAAGTTAACATAAATAATGTTTTTTTTTTTGTTTTGTTTATTCATTACAAATATTAGTATATTATAATTGGTAGCAATAACTTTTTATCATCTTTTTATCGTCATCTGCGACGGTTAAGATTGTCATAATTGTCAACGTTAAATTTAGTCATTTCAATATACATACGTATGTAAACCATGGAGACACAAATGCAAGACGTCTTTGATGATCACGCAATTGCAAGCTAAACAGTGGCTTTTGTTGTTTCTGCTTTTGCTGTAATTATTACAAAATCATAAGTACCTGTAAAGCAATAAAGATTAGTAGCAGGTGAGTGTGACAGCTACTAAGTTGAGCTTTAATAAAAATGTGTCAAAATGAAAATTCAGGAAATAATTTGCAAAGCTTTGAGTTATTTCTTTTTTTTACTGTTATAGTTTGGTATTTTCAACTAACGATGCCATAATTTATTGCCGCCATACTTTCACGAGACTAGTATGGTCTATTTGCAATAGGACTATTCTGTCCTCAGAAGCGAAATTGGCGTATCTCAAAAAATTCATATTCATGGCATCGGATGGCTTGAGAAATTACGAATCTATCGAAATACGCCAAATGCCGGTATCTTAGTCTAAGCCTATAAAAATCTCCAAAGAGAATTTCCTCTATCTCAATTTTACATGTATTTCAACATATTGACATAAGCATAACTTAACTCGAAAGGATTTTTTTTAGATACACCCTTTCCGCTTCTGAGGGCAGTATTAGCATTTAAAATACAAGAAATATCAATAAAACATTTGCTTATTTTTTTTATTAGATAAATGGAATATCTAAGAAATTCATATGACAATATGACCTAATTTTGGGCTTTTTTTTATGAAAAATCTTAAATAGATCGAAAATGTTGCCAAATACCTTTATACTAAAAAATGTTGCATCACACAAAATTTCCCAATTGGTCCGGAGTTTTCCTGACATCCAAATGTTCAACTGAAAATTAATGTTCAGCATTTCATATAACATCTACTGCCTACCCAAAGCAACGATGGTAGATGGTGCAGCTAAAATGTTAGCACATATTTCAATATTTTTATTAAAATAATGATAAAAGTATTTGAAAAGTTTTGCTCATTGGTTTTACTAATAACCGTGTTTTAGATTTATGGCTTCTTTGCCTTAAAAATTTTAAATTTCACGGCGGGACTTGCCGCTTTTTTTTTATTGTTATTTGCATTAGCCAAAATCTTTCGTTTGATTGGTTTTACCTTGCGGATGCGCAAATTGGTAAATGAATGCAATATCGTCCGAAAATGCCAAATTTTAATTAATACCCGTCCTATGAATCATATCAAAAAAATAAATGAGATTTAATCCAATAAATAAATAAATAAACATAAGTTTTGTTGTAATGAATTAGTGAAATGAAAATTTAAAATGTAAATTTTTTGATTAACAGATGGCAAAAACAAAAAGAAAACCATATAAAAAATCACGTATGGTGCGAACTTACACAGCTTCCGTCACTTGATGATCACTGATGATTTAAATTGAAAATTTCAACAAAAATTCGTAGGCGAGACCAAAATCAAAAAAAAAACAAAACAAAACAGAAACGTGATGACCTCTTGACCGTACGTATTAGTGAAATTTGCATTAAAATAAATTAAAAAAAAAAAAATAAAAATAAAACAATATAAGCTAGGCGAGCGCACAATATTGCCAAAAATTACCTAATGACATTCCATTTATTGCTGCTGGCGCCTATAGCATGCGGGTGCTCCCGCTGCTTTATTTATTTTTTTATTTAATTTTGTAAACATTTTGCTTTTTATTTTTGTCTATTGGCGTATCTAGGGCACATTTTTGCGACAGTCGCTTTTAATGCCCCTTCAGCAGTTATTTAAAATTCGGTCAAATAAATGAAAAGTATTACCAAAACGTTGGTTATTTAATTCGGAATTAAATTTATGCACGTAACAAATTTAGTTTATTTTATAACATTATTTTGGAATTTTATTTTATTACAAATCTTAATAGGTGGCGCGTGCCTAGAAATACAAATTCGAAAATAATTCGTTGGTGGAATTAAGATATCGGCAGAGTATCGGTAAAATAATTTACAGAATTGAGATAAAATAAATGGTCTAACTTCAAAATAAAACCTTGATAAAATACTACGCAAAGTTCAGGTAATCCAATTAAATTATTTTTATGTTGGCAACTCTGTAAGTCTTCATCTTGGGCGTCCGCAAAACTCTTCCTATTAAAAATTTTATTTTATTATTTCCTATGAAACTTTATGCGATTCATTTGAATCTGGAATTAATTTTGTTTTGCCTAGCCTGGATTTTGAGATAAATATGTATGATAAAATGTATGTCGAAAAAACCGATTTTGGCCATTTTCGTGCACTTCTGTTGAAGTAAACTCTTATCCGTCAAAAGATCTATAGGAAATGATAACTTTTATTAAGATTGCGGAAAGTCGCACATCACTTTTTCTTTTGTACAGCTATGTAATAGAAACATAGTACATACGTATCTATACTATTCAAGAATGTAATTGAAAACTTAATCAAAAGAGTAGAGTAGCTCATTTGGCAATTGTCATCATTTTCCTATTTAATATCTATATCTCAGCAGTACCTATATAAAAAAATAAAATAATAGCCACTAATATTAGGCATATGAAAATCAATTTAAGTTATAAAATCAATGTTTTAAACAAAACTTTTTACCACTCATACTATAAACCTATGAGTTTTGTTTATGAGCCTCAAGGCCTTTCACAAAATATTTCATTTTAACTTTCTGGTCAACAGTGGTCACATTCCACATCATATATTTTACATATGAGCATTCTTCAAATTAAACATTTGAGTCATTTACACTTTGCCATTAATTGCACAAATTTACAACGAACATAAAAACCTTAACCGTGACTCTTGTGGCTTTTGGTAGCAGCAGCAGCAGCAGCACAGCCACAATAGGTGGTTGCCCCTCGCAGTGGAACACATAATTGATTTTAATTGTTTGTTGTAATTTAAAATTAACAAATATTTAATCGTCATTTTATATGATGGTATTAATTTGTTGTTTTTGCTATCTCTGTGTTTTTCTGTGATCCATTACGGGTATTAACTGGGACAAACACCTTTGGCAAGAGCCAAATGGACATTCGTCACTTTGTGGGTATTATTGACTTTATGTGAACGCATTTGTATTTATTGTCATTTCTATTGTTTTTGTTGTTAATTTATTTTGGCGCGTCTGTAGACGACCTTGCCGCCAACGTAATAACTCTTAATAATGGCAAAAGTCCACATCACACAATGAATAGCTTTGATGGATTACGACATCAATCTTCCAATTCATCAATACCACAACGATAGAGTGAACTAAGGTGCATCAACGTCTTTCTCAAAATTGACACTGAGCGAAAGATGAAGTTTAAATTGAGTTCGAGTAGATGATGATGGTCAGACGATAGCAAATCTTTTTTCCATTACGCATATGCGATAGTAATCTTGATTTGTGATAATCGCTTTCAATTAAAAGAAATAATGTTTACCATCTTCATTTTAATCACAACTGTTTGAATCAATTAAAATTGTTGATATTTTTGCATTAAAGACAAATTACCTGCGTAGTTAAGACGTTAATTTATTGTGCGCTTATAGCGCCTCTTGAATTTATATTTAATGCACTTGCGTTATTTTATAAATTTATGGTTTTTGTTTTTAGAGTCGCCTTGAAGGTATTGCAGAGTTTCAATATACTGATAGACAGTTCGATGGCTATCGCTAAATAAAACATCAACTTAACAGGTCAATACCGGCAGGAGGTATGACCTTCAATTGTTGAATGAGCTGACGAATTATCTTCTCTTCTTAAGCGAGCAATAATTATATATAAGTAAATAAGTATGTAAATATATATTTTTACACGCATATTTAATAACACAAGCTTACTAGGACTTTTATTTGAAACATTAAGTCATTTTTATTATATTGATGTAGTTGCCTTGAGTTCAAAAATATAACAATTCAAAATATTCAATGGGTCAGAATTCTGAGACATAAGTACTTGTTGTAAAGTGCAAAAACATTCTGCCGACTTTTGCTTATGACACCAAATTTAATTAGTCTTCTAAGTATTTCACTTTTTAACTTTTTCATAGCTTGACCCTTTATATGGAATTAAAAAGTCTTTCTTTCAATGGATGATATTTCGGAAAATATGCATGCGATTGAAAAATATGAATAAAAATCTATTGAAATATGGTATATTTTTTAAACAATAATCTCTCTCCTAAATACTCCTTATATTGAAATGCTTCGTTAATGTCTTTTTGCTTGATGTATATAAATGTAAAAAAATCAAATGCTTAGTAAGGTTTTACGCAGCTTTATACCTTGGAAACTGTTTAAAAATTTTATTGTATTTTCATAGATTTATAATTTCCAATAAAATCGATCAAGATTTTAACTAGCCGGAAAATAATTGATTTCTATATACATATGTATGTATGTTTAAGCTTTAGTATTTCTAAATCTTAAGGACTTTCGAAACCATAAAAAAAGATGCTATTGCTTAGTTTTACATCGAAAATCAGTCAATAAAAAACAATGCCCGCTTTACAACACAAACAACCATCAATTATGGTTTAACTCAACCAGCAATTACGATTGAGTTACTGATTGTTCTTTATGAATCCATTTAAAATGAGAAAAAAACCTAAAGTAGGTCACTGGATGGTAACTATATGGTGCACATGACACTGGCAGGCAAAACTAGCAGACAATATCGTATTTTTGTACCCCATTGATATAATGATACCTCAGACTATTTCCGATTGCTTTATGGTAATTTCAAATAAGAATTTATTTTAATTTTTTGTGTAAATTACTAGAGCAACTTTGATAAGACTATATGACATTTTCTCCAATAATTTTCCAGACAACACTCTATTTATCTACAAATGTATGATTCAGAAGAGATCAAGTTTTTAAAATTTTTTTTTTTGTTCTGTGATTTAGTTATTTAAGAAACTATGACATATTTTGAATTTCAGGAGACTGCAATTTTTCTTAGCAATCAAACTATTTTCTGTTGAGTTGTAATAAGTTTGAGAGAGCAACATTTATTTCTAATTTTTATGAATGAACTAAATTTACTAAAGTTTTTTGAAAAATTTAGTTTGGCAATTTAACTCAGACATTTTTACCGATATAAGCCGCCTTATATTGAGGGGACACAAAGACATTATTTTGTCTGTTAGTTTGACGTGCTATAGCTTCAGTTTCATAACTTTATGATTTAATATCCCTCACAGTAAATTCGGTAACTAAAACAAAGAAGTAAAAGGGTCATTTAAGCTTGCAACATCATCGTCATCATCATTATTTGTGCCTGCAAAAATTATACTCATTCCTGGTCGACTGCATTGTGCAGCCATTAAATTCTCCTCCTACTCCTGCAGCGCAACAACTATTGTCATATGTTTTGTTTTTGTTGTTGTTGCATGCGTATAGTTGTAGCCTTCTAAAAGCAAAAAGTGTAACAAGTCGCATGGTATCATTAGGTAACATATATCACTTACGCTTTTAAGACCACAACACAAAAGAAACGGTCTGTTACAGTTTGTTCATTGACAACAACAACAACAACAATAAAAACCAACTGCTGCCATAAACTCTGGTCTCAAAAGCGTCCATCCATTCATCCATCCTTCACTCAATTCATGCAGTCGGTGAAAAATTGCAACTGATTATGTAATCAACACTCGATCGCACAATTTCACCTAAAAATTGCAGCTGGTGTTGTTGTTGCTGTTACAGTTGTTATTATGGTAAAAACCATACAGTGGATCAAAACTCATTGTCACTGAGCATGCAATATTTTATTTTGAACCAAAAAAGAAAAAAAACTAACGCCAAAAAAGTTGCCCCAAAATGTGTAAGAAATTTTATGTAAAATAAATATCACCAAATCTAGAATTTAGGACTTAAATTAAAAAAAAAAAATCGAGTGCTTCTGATGAGTACCTGCCCACGACCAGTAAATACACTTTTGAAGTGAAACTTCTGTCGGTGCATTTTAAAAAGTTTGGCCAAATAAAGTTTCTTAGCTCATCGTTCTCTTTGGATCAAGAAGCAGTTTCGTAAGCCATGAGCAAAACAATATGTACAATGTAAGTTTATTTTATATTACAACGAAGATTAAGATGTTGAATGTTTCATCAAGTAAAATTTAAATTTGCTCTACTGTTCACCATAATTTGTTGCTGCAAATTTTCTTTAAGTTGCATTTCATGCAGCAAAAATTTCATGTTGTTGCTACTGCTGCTGCTCTTGGTGTTGCTTTTGTGCGAATCAGGAATTTAAATTGTGCCGCTGCTGCCATCATCGTCTTCAATTGAATTACTAGCTCTTTTCTGGTTTTAACGTATACCTACTTAAAACTTTTATTGCCAATTTTTATTTTTTTTTTTTTTTCTACTTTCGAGGTGGTGTCTTTTTGAAGACGACGTTGTTGTCATTTTAAAACCCAGTGTTTTACTTTTCTTCAGTCATATTGTCCGTATTTTGAAATAACCAAGTTGGATGGGACGTTTTATTTTTTTTTTTTTTGCAGATGGTCTTTTGAAATGTAAGGCTTTTTATTACGATTTTTTGTGATAAGGCAGCACTTGAAGGCCGCATCTAGTACTCGATGAATTTGTGACTTAGTGTGCGTTTGTGATGTAACAATCGGTGGTAGTTGGTGATGGCGCTTGTTTGGAACGCATATCTGCAGCCTAACTGGATTTTATCAATTTAAATTTTTACTTTTGCATTTAGACTGGATTTTTACGATTTTAAGCGTTTTCAATTGCATTTTTTTTTTTCCAGTAGCGACATTTCAAATTTTGCCAAATTGAAAACCTTTTGATAGTTTTGACACTGAAATCCACTCCTTTATTATGCAATGGCACTGGTCCTTGCATCAACATTATTGTGACAGTTTGGACTTAATGCGTGCAGCGATATGAAACGCTCCAGATGTCAATTCAATTTGGAATTTGATTTTTGAAAAGCTGTCATTTAAAAAACTGCTTGACTTTACTTTCCAGCAAAAAATTGTATGATTCCAATGCTACTTTGTAATGATAATTTGTTAGCATAAGCTGATTCTGGATTACATTACAAAGAGCATGTCCACCTTCTCATTCATTAAGTATTTTGAAATCATTTAATGAATATAGTTTTGTTATCTACATTCAAAGCACCAAATGTAATCCAACAATCGTGAAATTAAAACGTCACTTAAATACCTTGAACAGAACAGAATTTGATTGATTTTACAATGTCCAACAACTTTTATCGAACACACGCGTTCACACGTTTCATTAAGTTTTGATAAGAAATCCAACTTTTCCATTTCAACGTATACAATGGGTTAACAATTAATGTTGCATAAAAGATATTTAATCAGCATATAAATTGTAAATTGCTCAGTTAATTTGCTAATAGCAAAAACCAGCATCAATCAATGCAACAATAATAAAAACAACAACATCAACAAAAACATCGGTGGCAACAAATTTATGTTACCAATTAGTAGAAAATTAGGTGTAACGCCACGCTTATTGGCAGCGATGTTGAATCGTTTGACTTTTAACCGCTACTTTGTGCTGCATTTGAATTTGCAACAAAAAGTGTAAATTGCCACAAGATGCGTGTTCATCGAACCAATGATTGGTGGCGCATGCGTTGTATTGATATTTGCTTTGCTCGCTTGATTCATGCAAATGAATTGAATTTTCATTGTGTTACGTGCACTTTATTTGGGCCACAAATGCAACAAAAAAGTCGGCCCAAATTGAATGCGGCAGTTGTGTGACACCATGGCGCACATTTTCAGTTCCTCAATTTTCAACATTTTAACGCTGCATCACTCTGCCCATTGATTGTGAGCTGCGTGATGATGGCAAAAAGAAGAAAACAAAAAGAAGCATAGCAATAAAGTGGAACGTTACTTTCCCCTATCTTCCCGCAAAGGTCGTTTGAAAATGAGAGTTAAATTTATCATTGGTTTTGTTTTCGTTTCATTGTTCCACGGCTGTTGTATAAAATTCGTTCGAGTTATCGTCGAAAGCTGCAAGGGATTAATGATTGTTCCGTGAATTTTCTGTCAATTTTTGATACCACTTTATGTTTATAACAAATTAAATGCGAGGAATAATGGTTCTTGTTCATTAAAATATGTGTCAATTTTATAATGATAGTCTCTTAATTAAAAACAGGCACGCAAGCAACTTTTGAAACACTTTGTTTATCAAATGGTATTCCATCTCATTTCTGTTACACAAAAAAAAATGTTGTACGGACGGACATATAAATTAAGTTGATATTGTTGATTATTAGATTATTTTCTATAGAGATACATATGTATAAAAAGTCACTGGCTTATACTGATAAGCTAGCTAAATATTCATCTTTTACATCTTGAAAATTGTTGATAGCTAGCAGACCTGACTTAAGGTAAAACTAATGTGTTCAACTTCTCAGTGGAAATATGCTTGTTGCTTTCTATATTTCTAGGGCATTTTATCGAGTGTGACATGGCGTCGGTAATTTTTTTTTGCTCGCTTTTGCGATACCCACTCTATCCGTGTTGTTATATATAAGTAGGTTTCACACAAATAAATCAACAAAACTAGAGTTACCCAGGGTTTTGTGGCTTCACTGCTTATTCCTTCTATGTTTTTATCGATGACTGATCGGCTTGGGTCACCTTATCCATTCTTTTGTGAACTATAGCAACATTTGACAATTATAGTGTCTTAGAAAGTGCACTAGCGGTGAATGATCAAATGACCTAAACTCAATCTCCGAATGGGATCGTGCTAATGCGGTCGATTTCAATGCCAATGTTATCGGCTGTCTTATAGGCGATTGAATAATTTTCTTCCACTTCATGGTCGACATTATTAAATCGGCAACTTTTGCAGTTCTAGGCATATATAGGGATACGCATTTTTAATAAATTTGAACGAGCCCTGTATCTTCTGGAAAACAAGTCGGTCAAAATATGAACTTCAGTTTTTGACGGCTTATGATATAGTGTTGGTTACCATTTTTTCACATTTCAATACTTTATTGAATAATATCGAGAAATCGACAGGTGTTGGAATAGTAGGAAAATGTTGGCAAAGACAAAAAACATTGATGAATAAGAAAAACGTAAATAAATGTTGCAAAAAACTGAAACTGCGTTAGGCAGTAAGTCTTTACCATCACCGTCACCTTTTAGCCAATTCACTTCAGTATAGAAGTTCTCTTACACCCGTCAGAAAAGATTTTTACACTTTAAAAATGTTGTTATTGTTTACTTTATCGACAATGGCATAAATGTTAGAGTATTTTAATACTTTTGTACTTCAATACAGTTGGACACTTTAATTGAAAAATTTTTTATCAAATTTTTCAGTTCGATACGAAAACTTTCCTTAATCTAATACTTAGCTGGAAATGTATCACGCAGAAATCTCAAACAGCAAAAGTTGTATTGATAAATTATGCGCAAGGTTTCCCATTTGTTAAATTGTGTGTCAACAATATCATGTAACAAAAATAACAGCAAATCTAATAAAATGAGTGCCCCTACGGTATATCAGCCGTCTTTCCAAAATAAAGTAATTCAATTTACTACCGCGTTACAATCACTTTAATACAAACGCTAACTAACATACGTACATACATACATACTCGTACAATTTGGAAAATCGCTTAATTAACATTTGGCAACAACAAAAGAAACAACCAACATCATTACACCTGTCTGTCTGTTGTTGCTGTTTCTGCTAGAATAATGCGTTGTTGCTCAAACCGCGCTGGATGCAGGCAGCATAATTTACGTCGTATGTGATGCAATGAATCTCTGCGCTTTGCTCCATATGCAACAATGGCAGTGGCCTCTGCGCATGCGCAACTATCAATTGCACGCTTCTAAGCTCAATGTTAGCAATGCGATCGATGCTGCAACGATCGCTGCCAAGCTTTCGAACTTGCAATGTCACTCTTACTCTCGTTTTTGCTCTGCACTCTTTCATGCTCAATTTTACTTTCAATTTCAGGCCATTGTTGCTGCTGTGGTGAATAAAATAAAACCGGCAAATGCTGTTGCTGCTACGGCTGTTGTTGTGTTGAATTCTCAGCTGATACACAGTTGTTGTTGTTGTTGTTGTCATCGTTTTGCACATAATGAGTTTTGCGCGCATTATTATCTGCCTGATTTTTCGGTGGATTTGTTGTTGCTGTTGTTGTGTTGACAACGAATTGCATCGCTTACCGCTTACAGCAGTTGCTTGCTGTTGGTTTTAGCCATTGTTGCTGCTGCTGCTGCTACTGTTACCGTATTTTCAAAATATAAATAGATGTGCATAAGCGTTCAGGTGACTCAGTTTGATTAGAAGACCTCAGCGGAGGCAGACCAACAGTTGAGTGCGTTGTATAGTTTTCGTTTTTAACCGCGGCGTACGGGGTTCAAACCAAAATGAGATCCCTGCAGTTATTGGTGGGTGCAAGTTAATTTTGTTCATCATTGATTGCAACACAATGTCTTGTTCCATATGTTATGGATGCAAAGCAATTTGTTACGTAAGGCGATGAAGCAGGATACCATCGTTTGCGTGATTATATAACCCCCTGGTTTTTTGGTGTACTGACATGGATTACGCGTTACAAATGACTTTATTGCGTTTTTATTTGAAAATTAAGTTAATTAACTTAATGCCGGAATAGATATGTGACAAATTTGAAAACTCGAATTGGATTTACGTGTGTGTGCAAAGAAAAAATAAGAGAGAAACAAATAGAAAGTACTTGTACTTGTGCCAAAGGATTTAACCAAAAAATATTTCGAAAAATTATTTTAAATTGAGAAACATAAATTTGAAATTGAATTGAAGAACACTTATTATCTTAAATAAATTTTATTATGTTGTGCCTTTTTTCGATTTGAATTTAAAATTTCACAAAAAAAACCATGAAAAATTTATTCAACATTTGTCAATTTATAATGCAAACATTTTACCAAATTAATTTGAGCATAGCTACAAATGAATTTTCAATTGAAAACATTGTATACAATTTAAAGCAAAGTATAAAGATACCAGTGACTATAACAAATAGCGATTTCGATTGATTTCTGTCATTGAAAACCGTAATTTTATTTTTGTTTAAAAAAAATAAAAAAGAAAGACTGGGACTTTGGATTTTTTATTTCTATTAATTACCATCTTTTTTTAATTTTTTGTTAATAAGAAATTTTTTTTACATAAATTTTTCTAATCTGAAACTGTCATTTGATAACAGGCATAATATTTTTATTTGATTTTTAATAATTTCTTTGTCTCCTAACAAACATCGTTATGTTTTTGTCAATAATAAGTAGGTGTTCTTTGCGATTTTTCTTTCCATATCAATTAGAATTATTGATTTTAAATATTTTCTCGAGAATTTATCATTTTTGAGGTTAATTTCTTTGATTTTTTTCTCATTAAAAATATTTTTTATTTGGATTTTTTCTTATTTGGATTTTTTTGTGTCACTATGCTAATTTTTTATATTAAATTTATTTATCAGAAATAGAATAAAATCTAACATGACCAACCGTGCTTCTTTTGGAAGTACTGTAAAAAATGTTCCATGAATTCCAACATTTCACTACAACAATCCCCCACCGCCACATCAAAGATTTTGATGACCTTTATACAGTGCAAAAACATATATTTTATGATATTTTATTTAGTTAATTTAATTTAATTAAAATTCAATGTAATTGGCTAAGTTATTGAATTTTCGATTTTTACTTTTTCAAAAAGAATATTATTATACTTCCTTTGTACTGCTTTTCAGTTCGGGTTTTTGTATTTTCTTTTGCTTCAAATAGTTTACTAAAAAAATTTGTTTTTACTAAAAAAAACAAGTTTTTTATCAACACATCCTGTAAAACCCATTTTAGTGCTTAAAATCAATGCTTAATCTCGATAATCTGCTGATACGCAAAATAGAAATCCTTCATTTTTGGCAGTTGCCATCTTTTCGTCATGATGTACATTTATTTGCTCTAAAACTCAGGCGGCACTCAAAACTATCTGTTTTGGTTATAATTTTACTCCCAAGAACATTGGAAAAATTCAACAAAGTACTTTTTAGCGAATGAGTACTGTGGGCAACGATATTCCGGATAAACTTGCTAGGTTAAGCTATCTAAACTTTTTATGTGGATTGGGGTATTTCTCCATCTCTGCAGTGCTTAATAACTCACAGCTGTCAAATGGAGAAGTTAAATGAAAAGTCGTAATCTAATTTTTCATTTGAAAAGTTTGATGAACGCACCTTTAAAGAATTATAGGACCTGATTTTAAACTTTATTGATCGTCATTCTGGACGTGTTTTACTTTCAAACTTTACACGTGTAAGAAACTTTTTTACACCTTTTCTAAGCTTGTGCCAAAAGTAAAGATTTCAACAATTTTTTAAAAACTCTCACAACCGATTTTTAAAATTATCACCAGGGAAACGTTGAAAGTGGTCTTATTTGTACGCAGCTTTGGATTGATGGAACCAATCATTCAATGAAAAGTACATTTTACTATATCTTCGCTTTGACTAGTCATTTAGTGCAAGTTTCTTTGATATATCTAAAATCATAAATACGAGTAAGCCACAGTCAAAGGACCTTCTCGAAATGTTTTTTTTTTAATTCCTCCAAAAAAGTCTAATATCATTCTTAGATTGAA
Organism: Meiosimyza platycephala; assembly: GCA_963662105.1. Classification (NCBI taxonomy): domain Eukaryota; kingdom Metazoa; phylum Arthropoda; class Insecta; order Diptera; family Lauxaniidae; genus Meiosimyza; species Meiosimyza platycephala. Next base: position 2,331,538 of record OY759211.1, read on the forward strand.
ATTTACAAAATATTTTAAATGCCGTTTTCACAATGCTCAGTTAAACTCAACAGCAACTTTGACTGATATATTTTGTATACGATCTTAAGTCAAACTTCCTGTTAGTGCCCCTGTTAGGACTTAACCGGGCATTGTGAAAGCAAGCTCTATGACTTTAATTTCACTTCCTTTATTTGTTGTACGTTTTTAATTTTTTATTTTTATTTTCTCATAGTTATTGGGCGCCTGCTGTGCGCTTGTCGTAAGCTTAGCCCTTGCTCATCCCCCAGAAGGCGTTTGGAAGAAGAAACTTGCGTGGAAAGAAGACTGGGTGCAAGTCTGGAAGACTGTTAAAAAAGAAGCCTGGGAAACGAAATGGAAAAAGATACAGGTGCCCATTTGGAAGGAAGTCCAGGTGCCAATTTGGAAAGAAGTGAAAGTACCCGACTGGAAGATTATCAAAAAACCGCATATAGAAGAGCGTGAGGTACCGGCATGGAAAGAAGAAAAAGTACCTGATTGGAAGAAGGTCACTAAACCAGTGTGGCGTGAAATACAGGTACCCGTTTGGCGTGAAATCCAAGTACCAATATGGAAAGAAATACAGGTACCCTTCTGGAAGGAGATTCAAGTACCCGTTTGGCGTGAGGTACAGGTACCTGATTGGAAACAAATGCATGTGCCGGAATGGGTGAAAATGGGCATACCTGGTGAGAAATATCTGGGTAAAGATCACGATGGTTGGGAATACACCAGTCATGACCTGTGGCGCAAGAAACTTGTCTGGAAGCCAGTGTGGAAGAAGATCTGGCGTACTGAGAAGAAACAAGAATGGAAGACAGAAAAGAAACAAGAATGGAAGACTGAAAAAGTACAAGAATGGAAAACAGAAAAGAAGCAAGAATGGAAAACAGAGAAGAAACTTGAATGGAAAGACGAATGGGTGCAGGTGTGGAAGAAAGTGAAAAAACAAATCTGGATTAAAGAAAAGCGTGAAACATGGGTCGAGGAGAAAGTACAAATCTGGCGCACCGAGAAAAAACAGGCGTGGGCAACAGAGAAAAAAGAAGCATGGAAAGACGAGTGGAAAGCCATTAAGGTTCCCGTGTGGAAAGAAGTGAAAGTACAGGAATGGAAACGTGTGTGGAAACCTGTTTGGGAGAAGGTTTGGGTGCCAGCGCCACAACATCATGGTTGGGATTAGGTGACAATACCAACAAAGCCAGTCAAAAAATTTTAGCTTAAAACTGTGCAGCACTGATTAAATCAATTTTTGATTTTGTATTAATTTTTAAATTTATATTTTAACGAAAAAGCGCGCGCTCATTTTAAAATCCTGATGTAAATAGTTCACATAAGACACCTGCATAGTCCCACATTCCTCATTTTTCATTTTCATTTTTATTGATTTCGTTTTCTTTAATTATTCACTGTTAAGAGAGTCAGTTAAAAGTTTCGAGTCCCTGGTGCCTTTGAAATGACTTTGCTTTATAGTTAAGTTTCCCTCATCAAGCGTAACATCTTGGTGGATATGCAATAAAAATTGCTAACATAAACGATAAACTTAAGCCGAACCGAATCGAAAGCAACAAAAGTACATATGTACATATATTTTTTAATATGTAAATATTTTTTTTGTAAAATTTATTTGAAACTGTTATAAAATAATAAAAACTATTTTTCGAAAAAAATAAAATACAATGTTTTATTAACTTTCTTATGAAAAATTGCGCGTCAAAAATATTTTTATTTCAATTACAATTCTGCTATCAAAATAAATTGTTTTAGAACTGAATTGTCTTAGACTCCATATTTAGTTAGAGAATTCATCAATACAGAAGTAAAATAGTGGAATAAAATTTCTGATGTTGACGGATTATTATTATGCTGCAATAACTTGAAAAGTAGCCAAATATGGAATAATACTTTGATTGAATAAAAATGACAGGAATAAAGATATTGATTTTTCAAAGTAACCAGATTTGATAAAAGAAAATCGATACAAAATATGGAATAGTTGCCTTATATGGAATAGTTCATGGATTGGGTGAAGTTTTACTTTCTGTATTCAAAGGATTTGCAGAAGTTACAAAAGAGGTGGGTATGGATTCTGCTTTTTATAAATCTCTTTATATAATTGGAATATGTTTTCATTAGCGTAAACATGCAAAAAATAACTTTCGGTCAAACCAGCTCAGGTTCAGGCTTAACTTAACCGATTTTAATGTTTTAAATGTAGCCCGTTTATAAGTTTTTGATTTATTCTTATTACAAACTACGCTGATTTATGGCGCAAGTGAAGTTATGTAACACTAAAAATAAGTTTTTTAACTCCTTTGAGCTTATGAAATCAGATAGCCATAATCTTTTTCTTTAAATTTCACCTTAAATTCACATAGAATTCCAAGGCTTGTAAAGATATCTAACCGAAGCTGCACGTAGCTTGTTTCTAGTAATTTATGAAGCTCAAAAATGATAAAATTTAGTAGAATAGGAATGTCTCAGATATTATCAAGAATATAGAAACAAAGTCGACAATTCTGATAGCTCCAGAAGTTATTCCAATGTGTACCAAGTCAATTATTCCAACTGGATTTTTTGACGAACTATGTTAACAAAACCGACTTCAATCTAAAGGAGGAATAAAGATTTTTTAATGGTGCTGGTTAGTATTCTATAGACTACTAATACTTTATAGAAATCTTACTTTGGCATTGCTTTTATCGTTTTCCTAACATGCACATATCATGTTTTGACTTCAAAATTTAGTACAAATCATGTGTTGCTTGAATTCGAGATATCAATCATCCGAAAATTAGCAGTCAGTGGAAAAGTTACCAAGCAAGTATTATTAAATTGAGTTAAATCCTGCTTTTACTATTATTTGCATTTTTCGAAAAAAATTTTAATATTTTTAATGAAGCCACGCTTCCCCAAATTTTACCATTTATGAGAAGAACATAAAATATCAAATAATCATACCTCGGCAACTTCCTCACTATTATAGGAGGAAATCACGAATCAATAAACCAAGAGGTGTCCATACTTAGGTCCTTAAAACATGGTAATCAAACATCCAGCTTGAGGCAAATATTGAGGGTTTGGCCAATCTGAACGATCACAAATTACGAACTTCATTTGGCTACCAATGTGACTTCTATAATAACTTAGATCATATGTAAAAAGACTCTGGCATCGGATAGGTGATACTATCAGAAAAAATGCTAGAGAAACTTATCGATCAGCGCTTTGGAGTAGCCCCCAGAGCTACAGATACAGGTAGAAAATGATGTGTCAAAAGTCGGAAAAGACTGGCACAGCATACGTAGAAGAACGAGGCAGGAATCCAAATCATTTTAGAAGCTTTGTTCTGGTCCTAGGCTTATAAAGTAGCTTTAGCGTTCAGTAGACTTCATATTTTAGAGCCACTTAATTTTGAATTTGTCTATAAATTCTGTAAAATTTTTTGGAACTGAAAAAGTTTTTAAGTCAAACATTAAGTTTACATTTCCAGTTAGACCTACGTAATTCACACCTATTCTGGAATAGGAAAAGTCCCACACACTTAATTAACTCTCACTTTTTAACAAAAAAAAAAAAATTACTTCATCTAAGCGATTGCAATAAAAAACACTTAAAATATAATAAAAATCACAATAAGCGGCAACAGTCCTATAAAGAAATAACCATAAAATACTAAAAATGAGACACGATTGACATGCGGAAGTTGGTCAAAAAAAGAAAAATTAAAATTAACAGATGAAAATATTTGAAGTTGAAAAAAATTTAGGCATTCAAATTCAAATTGGCAACATTTTGACACGTACATAGTTGCGTTTAGCGGCATAGACGGCGGCACAGCTGCTAAAATCTTGTAATAAAAATACAATAAAAGTATATACACACACACACACATACGAAACAACAAGTACCACAAGCTTAAAAGCCTCATCCGCTGTAACGTCTTCGTCGTTGCCGTGCTCTTCATCATCATTAACATCATTAGTTTGTTCCAGCTGCAATCGCATCCAAATAATCAGCGCATACAAAATCTCAAGGAAACAGCCGCAGTAACAACAACAACAACAACAATAACAACAAAAGTGACTTCCTGTTGGCAGTTGCAACTTAAATCTTACAACCTAAAATTCCAAAGAAAAAACAAATAAAAAGAAAACCCACTAACCAGTCAACTTAAAAAAGGAAAAAAATAAACAACAAATATCGTGTGCGAAAAATTCAAATGAATATCGCGGCGCGAAGTGCAATAAAAGTTCGAGTTCAAGAAAAATTGATTGCAACATCAACTGCGCGAGTTGCTGCAACATCTTCTTTTTTTCTGCTACAATTGCATTGTTTACTGCTGCAGCACATGGCCTGAAGATGAGTCAATTGCGGGTGGTAGAGCATACGACTACTTTCGCTTTTACGAGCTTCGTCATAATTCACTCACTGATTGTGAGGTTTTTCCCCTAAACACTTGTTGTTGTGTTGTAGGTAATGCTCATCTCTTATATATTGCCTAAGATAATTTATAATCGAACACTTTTAGGAAAATGTATGGTTTTTTTGACAACAAACTCGCTCCGCAACATTAGTTAAAAAAATTTAACTTTTTTTGGGCGGCCTTGTATTTCGCTTAGAAAGAGCAAAATGTTATTTATTAAAGAAATCCTCTGTTGTCAGCCACGTGATTTGTTGTTTTTTTTTTGCTTCTGGTATTTGCTCACATGTTGCCACACCATTTTGCAATAAATTTTGCGCGTCTAACATACGAGCTTGCAATGATATTAGCAAAGGTTTACACTACTTGTAGGTAGTTGCAGATACCTACCTAGTCGAATGTTGACAGAACCTCGTTCACGCCTTAACAATGCAGCGTCCACCATGCTGCTTGATGTTTCAATTGTCGTCTTTTTAACTTCAAGTGTCATATTGTTATGTAATTTATACAATTTTTCTAATTAAATAATATATAATTATATATATAGATGTATGTATGTATAAAGCCTCTTGCTTAGACTTTCACTGAAACAAATTAAGTGATAAAATTAAAAAGTGCACTGAGCAGCTAATGAAAAAATAAGTTATCTACTATGTGTCGGAAAATACAAATTAAAATAAATTCAAGTCAATTTCCTATGGCTTTTTTTTTAATTAAACATAACATAACATAATATAAACAAAAGATTTAGAAACCGAACCTGATTTATTCTGAAATTCAGTTTTACAAGTACAAGTATGTACTATATAGACAACTGCCATGCCATTGCTTATGAATCGAATACGTGACAGTTAACGTTTGTGCAAAGATGCATTCAATTATCACAAAGGTAACTTTTTCCCAAGTATTTACAATATTTTTTTTTTAAATATCCTTAAATAAAATTAATTTTTAAAGATTGATATTTTCACATAAAAAAGGCGAACATTTTTTCACCCTCGACTTTAAAAGTGAACGTGAAGCATATTGATAGACTTTGACGAGTATAGTTTATAAATAGGATAATTCACAATTTGACATCCGACTATATAAACGTCACTTAAAAATGGGTACCACCGAATGAATTTGAATAAAATGAGTATCATACGAAAAATTATTAAATAAGTACAAAATTGTTTTACGAAATTTTTGCCGGACGCTTTCTCCGCTAAAATGCGTTTATGTATTTTACAAAATATTTTATTAAAAATTCAGCATACAGTTAATTACACCAAACGCTAAGCAACCGATACTCCAGATAATAATGAGCGCATGCGCGTGGAGCTCATAGCTTTGAGTCATTTGGATTAGGCTTAAGAGATCTCTTTGAATCGCTCTAAGTGGAAAATTTGATAAACAATTAAATAAAAAATTGTTGTTGTAAAACTTTGAAATCGTTTCAATAGTTTTGAAGTTATAATGAGTTTCCTAAGGTTAGAGCACGTTTGTTTAAGAAGCAATGTGTTCTAAGCCGTTTTATTATTAACATATTTAAATAGTCCAGATTGTTTACTTTATAAGGACGTGTCACATCATATACTTTTAAAAATAGAATTTTGGTTAAGCTAGGCTAGAGTGTAAAAGCCAGCACATAATGCTTGCCAAAATCTGTTTTACGTATACAATTCATCTCGAAAATCGGAAAATGGCTTAACAAACATTACAACAAAGTCAATTTAATATGGTAATGTTGACATAGGCTTTATCTCCAATCGCATGAATATCGTACATCAGATCAATTTTGTTATTTCTACAATAGAGATTTGAATCATGAACATTCGACAAAAGAGGTTAATACCCCAAAAATTGTGTCAAAATTATTGGCACATGCTCTTTAAGTAAAATACCATACAGAAATCACAGACAAATTATATTGCTCACTCAATTTTATGTATTTTTTTTTAAAAAAAATCTAAATAGATGTTAAATTAATAATGCAACTTATTAATATCTTAACACAATTAAATAACAATAATGACAAAGGAAATTACAAATCATCGTCTAACAATGCAAAAAAGCTGAGAGCTGAGGTGATGAAAACAAAAAAAATGCGCCAAGTCATGCAGTCAAGCTATGTATGTAGCTATGATAACAAGAAACAAAATAAAAACTCAAATTTTCCACATTTGTTGTTTGTGCTCACGCCGCATTTAACATAAAATTTCTACATATGAAAATTAATTGAATACAAGTTAAGGTCATGCAAATGAAAAAAAAGAGAAGAAAAAAAACCGGGCTATGAAAACTACAACAATTAAATCGGTTGACATCAAAGCCTCAAAACAAATTCAAATCTATCAAATACTCTGCACATCAATTTAAAATCTGCAATTGAAAAACATAAAACGAAGAAGCTGCAAATTAATTACAAACTTTGCGTTTTTAATAAAGTCAACAACAAAGAGAAAATCTCTGCTTGGTATATGGCGAATTGTTATTGTTGTTACTGCAACAAATAAAGTTCAAGATGCGTTTTATGTAATCAAAATCGAGCGTTGAGAGAGCATCATAAACGACACATCCACATCAACATCAGCATTTCACACTTGAGCTTTGTATGTAGTATGAAGCAATTGTAATCTCATAGTGCAATAAAAACACAACAACGGTTATTGCAGCAACAACAAGAGTAATAATAACAACGACCGTAACAATTAAAGCTGAAAATAATATAAAAAAAAAATATTATGAAAAAGCAACAAATATTTGAATAATTAAATACTTTTGGGACAATCCATTAAAATTGGATATGAAGCTGAAAACTTGAAAAATGAGATCTATGTAAATTTGATAAAAATTGTATTTAAAGTTTTAACTATCTTTACAATAAGAATTTTTTAATTTTCGTTAAAGTATTATTTATTGATTTTTCATCAAAAGAATAGTTACGACCTTTGTCATGGTCGTATAATTCACTATCAAACGTTCATATTAAAAAGTAGTTTATACATAAAAATTAGCATTTTTACACAGATTTTTAATGATCACAATAGTTTTTTACTAAATAAGAAAAATTTTGTAAATTTTTCATATAAAATATAGTTTTGAATTTTTTCTTTAAAATTTTTTGAATTTCAGGTTTTCAATTTGTTTGAATATTGGAAAAACAATTTTAAGCTTAGGGCTCCTATTATGGAATAATCGTTTTTATTTAAATTTTTTCCCCCAAATAGTTTAGATTCACACAATATAAATTAAAATGCAACTACAGCAACAATACGAGCGATAGCATGAAGTCTACTAACGCTTGCAGCATCATCATCACCACTTACAGCACAGCAACAATGGTGTTGTTGACGACGACAGCAACTTTTAGCGGGTTTCCGAGAGCGGCGATTTATTTTTATTTTTATTTTTGGCTCGTTATTTTTTGTTACAATTTTTATTATTATTTCTTGAGACGCTCGTCACACACTCATGCCGTTGATCTGTTGTTGAAATTATTGCTTACAAAAGGTGTGTTGAACTGTGCGCACAAAGCGACCAGACATTTGTAATCGAAACCATACAAATGTTAAGCTATGTCGTTGCAATCAAAACTGGGCCATTTAATAGCCGGTAAATTTGTGTGTTACTGGAGCAAAAACAAGTTCAACGAAAGTGATTGCAGAGGCAGTGGAGTTTTGTATACCATATATTATTCCTGGTTCAGTGAGTCTGACGTCAAAATGATAAAAGTGATTTTGACCCAATTAAGAAGATTGCTGTTTTTCTTTAAATTTTTTGCGGTTTCTTTGCATATCACTTTTTCACTCAATTTTGTCAAGGTCGTTTAGCAAAGCTGCCTCATTATATATAAATACATTTTGTGTATCTTGACATCACATAAAAATAACGACATTTTAAAGTGTTTGTTTGTTGTTTGTACATTTAATGGGCAAGCATTTCATGTTAAATTTTCTGCATTTAACAGTTTGGCTATTAAATACAGCATGACAACAGAAATAACAACAGATAGAGAACAGCTTTGGCTTAAAATAAACATTTGATATTAAATAGTTTGAGAGCGCAAATATGATTTATTTGTTAACATGTTGACACGCGTTCATGTCTCACAACAAAAACAAATAACTGGGAATCAACAACAATAAATTCTGCAGTTGTTGATGTTGTTAATGTCAACAATGGTAATAGCTGTATATGTAATAGCTGTGTATGTTTGCTTTTGTTATTAAATAATTTGAGAGAGCCGCAGTGGAATTGTTCTCTACAAGAGATCTAGCTAAAAGAAGTTAACGGAAAGGAATTATAGCCAAAGATTTGGATAAAATATTGAGCTATCAAAAACATATACTGTACATTTTATTATGTGTTTTAAATTTAAGATTGCCAAAATATATTTAATTTGTTCCAAGTTTTTGTAAATCATTATAAAGAAAAACTGACAAAAATAATTTTCTGTCGTTTTATATACTTGAGAAAATATAAAGAAATTCTTAAGTACCACTTTCGGAGAGAGAGCGAACAACTGTTTATTTCTCTCATTTTTGTGCTCTCATTTAACTACATTTTGGGCTGAATAGACACGATTTAGATAGATTTAGGCAAGAACATGAGTAAACAAACATAACTAATGTCAACACTAAGCAGTAAACTAACAAAATTGGCAAAAAAAGTACAAACAATACGAAATACTTAAGCGACAAACTTACGGCCGTCAGAGTTTCATATTATGTTTCGCATTAAAGCAAACTATGTTACGATTGAATGAACATCATAACAAGATGAATTGTATCTATCGTTATTGTTGTTGTAAGTATTGTGGTATTGACATTTTTTCGCAAAAAAGCCACCGCAACATTTAACTGCGAAAATCCCGAATGTCACGCATTGAATTTATTTGCATAAATTTTTTGGTTTTTCCTCACGTATTTTCATTATAAGTTTTTTTTATTTTGTTTTTTATCTCAGTGCTTTCAAACTCCATGAATCATTGTCACTCATCTTTTTTTTGCGTTGTGTTTGACTTAATTATGGAAGTACCTTCAAGTGTCAACAAAATTTAAGAAAATAAAAAGTTGAGATTTTAATTTATGTATTATTTTATTTACAAATAAAATATAGGGTAGCTAAGCTTGCCTAGTGATAGTGCACAGCAACAATCAATAAAATTTTTCACTCATCGGCATGGGAAGCAGCGTCACACTCATTACATGCAAATTTATTGTTATGATGTTTAAAACAGTCTGTAATTATGTGTATTTGTTTACTTTTGTTTGTATGTTGTCTTTGTTTTATTATGCCGCGCTATTTGGTGACGATTTATTACAACGGAATTTACATTTCTAATTTTATGGCTTCCTCAAAATCTTTTTTGCCATTTTTTCACCATGTGAGAAACAATTTTTGTATTATGGTAAAGTTTTTCACTTGCTTGTTAATGACTTTATAATTAACTAGTAACTTAATGTATTTCTAAAAAATTGGTTAAAATTTATGTGCCGATTAGAAATAGATAGTGGGGAAAATCAAGTTCTCACTTCGCATGTTACATGGCAATTAACTTAGTTGGTGAATATGTCATGAAAATATATCTTGACCTACTTGGTCATTTAATCTATAGGTGACGATATGGTAATTCAAAACTCATTACAAAGCCTTCAAAAAAAGTAGTATTTTGTTAATAATCTAAAACAAAGTATCTCAATGTATGGTTCATGTATCACTAGAAATATATCTTTAATTTTTGGTGGTATAATTTTGCAAAATCATTTGAATACAGGAAAAATTTTGTTTTATGCACATATTTTTTAACATTACGTTTATAGTGAGGCAATTTTTCAGAAAAAAATCAGCCCGAAGTTATGGGGATTAAACGTTGTTAATTGGATACGGCATTGGCTAGAGAGTTGAACAAATCGGAGCATTTTTTCTGGAAATAATATTTCCCTATATTTACTTCAATAAAATTAGTAAAATGGTTTGAGGGTGACTTACCATATTTGTGGTCTCAATTCTTACGCTGCAGCCTGTGAACTTGCTGCAGGTGTTTTCAGTTCCGTTCATACGTTGTACGGTTCCCATAACTGCCACATAGCTTTTCTGCTCTGATACTGGAGCCATTTGCATCACCCCCTCAGCTGCAAATGTTACGATCGGATGGTTCCAAATTCGAGCTTAAAAACACTGAAAGGCGATTTTCTAAAATGTGTCAATATCCTACCCTAGGCACCATGATTCTGATACCAGTTGCTACGAAATTTAGTGTTCGACTTAAAATTGGCCTGCAAGTCGGCCGGATGTAATCAAAAGTATCATAGAGTGAAATTTTACACTTTAGGACAGAGCACTTAATGCACACGTTGAGTAAAGATTCACAACGCTTTTACACCAGATTTGGATTATTTGGAAACTTCTAGAATGGCAGAAATAAACTTCTCGAAGAATCTAGATGTCAGCATAGTTTGTAGATGGTCCAATATTACGTTGGTTTAAACACTTAACAACAGATGGCGCTTCGTTAGTTGTCTGAGTTATTCTTGTCTTGATGCATTTCTTCGGTTCATTATCTTCCGAAGAAATTTTATAAATGTTGAAGAACACAATTTTTTTAATATTTTTAAGATTCATTACCGCTAAATTATTTGATGTGAAAAAAACTATCGATCAACTAACCAAATGCTCTAAGTACATCGTAGCGCCATCTGTTTGTAAACAACTTCCACTCAATATAATGCACATATAACACGAAGTAAAAAGTAAACATGAAAAAGTGAAAGCCTTTTTTGTACGCACCGAACGTACAACTTTTGTTGCAATCGCTCAAGCAAAAGAACTGCCAAAAAGTATGCTACAAAAAGTAATCATCAGCCATACAGAAAAGTAAAATTATTTGGTTGATGGCATGCGTTTTTGTCACTAATGAGTTAAAACTTTGAGTAATTTTTACATTTTAACGGTACGTGAAGTTGATAAAGCTCAATTGAAAAGTTGAAGATGTAAAAACTTGAAACCAAATGAAAATTGCAAAAATAAATTGATTTGAGAAAAAAACGTTAAACCTGACTACATTAAGTTTCTGAAATATACATACATAAATAAAATTACTTAAGCGAATGAAAGCGTGTTTTTGACAGCATAATCCGAAGTCCGCATAGTCCGAAATCAGATAAAATGAAGACGACAATATACGAGTTTAGGAACTGGTTCCCTAGTAAGTAATTTTTTGAAAGGAATCTTATAAATAAATAAAAATAAATTTTACTTGAATTTACATCTTTAATTAAGTATTTTAGTGATATTGCCTTCCATTTTCATTGAAGTATTTATCATTTTCAAAACGCTGTAGAGCTTTTAAAAAAATACAAAATTGAAAAATTTTTTTTCAACACCCTAAAATGTCTTCTGAAAGACTGAAATGTGATAATTTTGCTTTTAGTATAAAAACCAAAGTTCTTAAAATATTTTGAGTTAAACTTATGTTTTTATTTACTTATAAAGTCCCTAGGGCGTTGGCATTTTTAAATTACAAGATACACTTTAAGGAGAAGGGATATTGCAACTCAAGCTATTGCCAAACTATGCACCTTTATAAGGGCCGTCAGGACTAGTTTTGAATAAATAAATATAAGAAAAAATGAAACTAAAAGCATCTTTAGTTGGTGTAAAGAAAAAATTGTATTAATGACTACAATAATAACTGATACAAACCTTAACCTATCAAAGTCCAATCATTTAGAGTCATAGTTTGTGCTATTTTTCAATATTACTCTAAATAAAATTTTAATTTGTTTTTCTTCTTCAAACTAGCTAATAAAAGTAGGTCAAAACAATAGACTTAAGCAACAAACTTGGTTGCCAACAATGAAGTAATTGCAAAAACATTTATAAGCTTGAAACGCTGTAATCTCTTAACAGTGGCAGCAATTTGCATATACAGTTTGTACATATAGTACATTCATATAAGTGGAAGAGTTTACTAGCGATTTTTATCTTAACAAATTCTATTTGTTTATATTGCAATCTATGTATGTATGTGCTAAGCCATACTACGCTATTGTGTGGTGCAATGATGAATTCTTGTCCATTTGAAGCAACAACAATTCCTTATGCATTTTTGTTTTTTTGTCTATTTTAAGTGTTAACTTTCAAAAGAAATATATGTCATCCAATGAAGTGTTCAAACAGAGGTTCCGTAAGTGGGAGTGCAAGAAACTCAGGTGGCAAAAGTCCGTTGACCGTAAATTTGCAATTGCAAAAAGTTATATAATAATACTTAATTGTTGATTATGTGTTTGAAAATATTACAGAGAAATGTAAAAAGACATAATTTTATGATAGTACGGCAGCCAATAAACAGTTTCTGAATCCAGAAAGACTAATGAATGACGCCTAATCCAATTTAAAGTACATCACCTAATAGGCTTAGGGAGGGATGTATTAAGGTAAGGCGAGGGATGCTATAAGCACTGAGCTCATGAATGCCCCCACGATGTTTTGTGGCAAACGGAAAATAAGGAGCATTTTCATTTTTTTCCTTTGGTGGGCACCCTGTCAATAAGCATCACATTAGCCCACTTGAGGCCTTTCTTTTACCTCCGCCATTTCAATGATTTTTGTAATTTGGCCTTAAGAAGTTTTTTAAGTTTTTTGCACGAAAAGGGGTCTGTTCTTTGCGGGCCTCACAAAGTCTTAATCGGACTTTGGGTATAGCGTCAAAAGTTACCTTGTTGAAATATAAAAGTGCACAAAACGAACATCGATCAGATTGTTCTTTATTTATTTTTGCTACTCAAATTGAAAAGGCTTTCAAGAGATAATATTTTTTTTTAATAAAACTTTGTACAGCATTTTTTTTTTTGCTAACCACTACATACAGCGGGCTAACAGCAAGGTTAAGTGCGTCAAAAATATTATCTGAAACGGATTTTGCCATCTCCTTCTTGTAGTTTAAAGGTTTAGACAAATTTAATGCCGCGAAAGATAATATCATTTTTGCATATTAGTACGGCACATGTCACCTTAATAAGAAATTTTTCTAAAATTAAATCCTTGTTACTATGATATTAAAAAAGGTTTCATCGGTTTTTATGAAAATCGGAGAGTTAATGTACTAAAACGTATGTAATGAAATTATATGAAAAATATTTTTATAGAGCTATTTTGTCGGACGTGGCACCGCAAACAATTTACTTGATATATTTAATATCTCAAGAGCTATGAATGATATGTGAAATCGAAAAGAAAGCATTATAATTTTTATGAAAACAAAAATGTTTAAAAGCTTGTTGTCGAAAAATGTTTTTAAGGGAATTATTCTATTTGAAAAGAAGTTCATATAAGTCGTACACAACATGAGGAATTGAATAATTAATTCCTCTTATGCCTTTCTCTTTGTGCTGAGGTTTTCTATAAAATTGTAAATTAATAAAAAAAAAATCCCGTTTTGTGCTCCTTTCACCAATTTTGAATATTTCGCTAACTATATTTTAGGTAATTCCAAACCGAAAATGTTTTCAGTAATCATGATTTCGGTTTTTTTTTTTTTTGTATGGCATTACAAACATTTGCTGAAGTGCTATGAACTCACATTAGTAATGAAAAAAATATCATGATTTCATCAACGTATTCAAAACTAAATTATTAGGCAAGGCAATTTTTGTTAACTCAGGTCAAGATCTTGTGAAACTACAGCAAACACCCACTATCTTAGTATCATAATCATTGCCATTTAGAGATGATGCCGAATTATATTAAAGCTAATGAAGCGCACCATATCTTTTGTTTGGTTTTGTTATCAATTTTATGTGATTATTTTATCTGCAGAGCTGCAACACAAATTTTTTGTTTTCATTGAAGTAAAATACAGACGACGACAAAATTGAAGAAAAATCTTTTAAAATAATGAAAAGAATCAAGATTTTTTGGCATATTGATATTATGCTATCAATGAGCAGAAAACAACTCTAAGATATTGGCTAAAAAATTAAGAATCGAATATTAGCTGTTAAGTCCCCCAGAAAACTAAATTTTTTTGCAGCTCTGCCTCAAACAATTTTATATATTTTCCAATGATAAGTTTACGCAATTAATTTTTTTTTTTTTTTTAATTTTTGTTATCTGATATTACAAAAGCTATATTGCTTCCTCAAGTCCAACAGAAAAGATAAATGTTTCAATTACATTTTGTGCATTGCATTGCATTTTCAATGACACAATATATAAATACATACTTACATATAAACAAATGTATATCAAAAACTAATAAAAATGTTAAAACTGCGGTTGTGTCATTTTTGTCAGCTGTAAGTGGGAAATTGTGTGCGTGCTGCACTGCATTGTACAGCGCTCTGGTAGGGTGATTGACATGCGTTTGATCGATGGCCGATGGCTGACATGATTTGTGTGTTTGTTAATAGCTAATAGTGGTATTAGCTCTTTTAAATGGTTACGCCAACTTTAATGCAATACAACATGAGAATTTGCATGCTAATTGTAATGCTAATTATGTGAAATTATTTGTGTTAAAAATAAAATTCAATTTATTCAAATTGCCAATTCAATTTATTTTTGAAATAGAATTCAAATTTTTATTTAAGAACTGACAAAATATTATTTTAATAAAATGCGTACAAATTTTTTAAATTGGCGCAAACATCGATTTGTCTCATACGACTGTGTAGATGAATTTGCAATGCAACAAAAATGTTCTCAAATATTTTCATTATGAAGTACTGAAAAAACTCCACAAAATTCATGTGCTATATTGCATAACAGTTAACGTTAATAACAATATAATTTTTAATTTATTAAACATAAATTTATTGCGTGCTGTGGGCATCAAAGCAACAAAGCAGCTACACATCTGTCAACATTATTTGCTGTTGTCAACTTGATTACTATTCAAGGCGCGAAATGGCCAGAAGCAGCAGCGTTACAATTAAAAATGATTTGGTTTTTAATTTAATAATTGGTACAATCGAAAGCACAAACTGATGAAATATTTATTTTGTTTTTTGCCAATATTGGGCATTTGAATTCATTGAACTGTAATTTATCGCACTAAAATGCAGAACTTAAAGTTGATCATTAATATAAATTCAGGGTCAACATTGCAACAACGCTGTGCTGCGTTTGTAAGCTTACAACATACAAATGAGGCTTAAAAGTACACAAAATTACACGAAATCACAAGATATTAAAAAGGAAATAACTTAAGAAAATAAAACAATGAACGAGTTGAAATTAATACATTTTGTAAATTTTATTGTTTGGCGCTATCTTAAGCTCTGACATTTTAATGCTTTGTTTTTGCTGCTTAGCAGAAGTCAATACGAAAGACTTAAGCCACAAACTTGTGATGCCCATTCGATTTTTCTTTAAACAAGAGGTGTTGTAATTCGATTAATAAATTTTTTTATATTGAAGACTGTAAGTTTATGTGCCACGCCTCTTTTTAGTTTGAATAAATTTTGAATGACTCAATTTGCTAACACAACCTGCTACTGATGCTGCCAAGTATTTGTATTTGCATAATTGACTCAATTTGCTAACACAACCTGCTACTGATGCTGCCAAGTATTTGTATTTGCATAATTTTGTGCAAAATCTTAAACAATGATGTTTTTGTTTATGTTGCTGTTTTGTTTGTTTGTTTAAAACGCATACACCCATTTAATAACATGACAACTTTGAAAATGAAGCGGTTAATAATGCAAATGCCAACTCTACCATCATCAAGTGACTAACAATGATTTTATGAGTGATGTTTATTTTAAAACAGATTTAAATCAATCATTTTGTTGAGATTCAATAAATAAAAGAAGAGTGAAAAAATATTGTTGTCAATAAAAAATGTCATTCACCTTAAATTAAATAAAATATAAACTTGAACACCCTAACCATTTCTTAAACTTCCTAAAAGTCTTTAATTGATGTTTTTAATAGTTTCATGAAAATGATAAGTGAGGTAAATACACATACACCATAAATTCCATAACTTAATTAAATTTGTAACACACAGCAACCATAAAAACTGAAATATTTGAACCACAACAACAACTAGAGCTCAAAATATGCAACATTGCCCAGGTATTTGAAATTTTTCGAGTTTTAAAAAACCTCACCATCCCCGTGATAATTTCAATTTCCATCATTGGCAATGTGATTAAAGCAACAGCATCGATTATGTAAGCACTTTTAGTTGCAACAATTTAAAAGCAATAAAAAACATTGCATAGTTTCAAGCACAAATACACTCAAAAAAAAAATAATTGTCTTGCAAGCGACATATTTGACTCTCGAAAGAAAATGTTACCCAAAATTGATTAATATTATGTGGGCTTACATTATGCTATGTAGAACTAAAGCTGTTTGGATTCCTTATAGAATTAAATAATTTTGAGCTTGAAATAAATTGCCCTCTTTTCGCTTTAGTGTGCTGTTTTTTTTCTCTCTCTGTATTATCAAAAGTCATAAAAATTCATGCAACTACTTTTTCAACAAAGTCCTTTAGTCTACAATACCAACAACCAGTCTTGACGGCCAAGAGCAATGCCAAATACGTAATGATTTGCAGTCAGTCGTGGCGAGGAAAACTCGTTTCTGGCACTAGTGCTACAGCCAGCAAGATTTTCCATGCACTTAAGTGTTTTGCTCCATTTGTGCGTTGGCTGCTGCCGTGGAAAATCAAATGTTAAGATGGCAAATGAAGATTGGGGCGCTGATGTGTGGACGCGAGTGTGTGTTAAAAAAACGCTCAAAGCAATTTGCCTTTTTTTTAACGGAAGTAATAGGGTTTGTTTTTCAAAAATCTGAGTATTTGATTGATATAAAAAAAAACGATTCAGCTGAAACACTTAAAAGATTTATGTGTTTACAAAAATAATAAGAAAGTTGAGCATAGTTTCTTTTCTTATAAGATTCTTTCTTCCAACTCTGTAAACATCCCAATAAAAAATTTTTTTTTGACATTTGATGGATTAAAATGAGTTTGTATATTCGAATGAGATTTCTGGAAATTTATGCTTTCAGTAGAGTAAATTTTCTTTGTTTCGGAACATTCTATATGGAAGGTATTTTTGTTTTTTCAATTTGCCGTTTTCTAGAGAATTAAAGTTACAAACAGAAGTTCTCTAACGGTGAATTCATTCAATTGAAATTTTCCAATGTACATGCTGAGTAAAATGGATAAACGGTAAGTAAGGAATAATATTGATGTATCAGGAAGCACTTGCATGAGAATGTCGGTGGCAAACGAACACATTTGTGGAAGGACAGCTCATGGACTTTGTCCCATCGCATGAAGCCATCATAGTGCAAGAGTTTAAAGTCAAAACTCAACGAGGGTTATTGACCAACCACTCCATTCACCAGATATGGCCCCATCATCCAGCTTATAGACATTTATTCGATTTTAGAAAAAATTAATAAAAATGACCCATAAATGAAACACTTTTAAATTCAATTTAATTACTTTAACTTTATAGATGATTTTAATTTTTTATGCAACTTTGGTTTTAATTTTGAGTGAAATTTGTACCCTTCCTGCTTAATTTCTTTAATTTCTCGAACAATTATATTTATTTCATTTATAATTTACATCTAATAAAATTCTACACTTACTATGCTTTAGTATACCATGCACTAACAGCGCTGTTATGGTCAGTTATATAAGTGCAAAGGCAAGTAAAGACATTAAGTGCTTTGAAAAAGTGAGGAAAAAACATCTAGGCATCCGCAATTTCAACAATGAACAGCCGCAGTACAACAACACGTTCAATGATGATGATTCTTCAGTTTCCAGTAGATCAGCTGTTACTCATAGTGTGTTGTTAGTGACTGTGGTGGTTTATGTATGTATTTACTGTCTTTATGTAATGAATGGGTTATTTTTTACACGTTACTGTGCTATTAAGAAAATTATGTTAAATTTATGGCCTACAGAAAAACGTTGTTTTCCGTTTATTACTTAATTGCATTGTCGCTTATTGTAGAAAAAAAATTGGAAAAAATTATTTACATAAATATGGCGTATAACACACTACTGAGCTATATTTGAAAATAGAGATTAAATCACTCAATTAAAAAACATGTAAAACATAAAACAGTTTTTTTCTTAACTTCGTCGATTTTCTGAAAACATGATAGAAAATATGTTACAAATAAAAATTTACGCAAAAACCAATAAAAATCTTTGACAATAAAAATATTTGTTAGAAAAATTAACCCATAACTTAATATATTGCAAAAAAGATTTTTTGAGTGTTGCTCTTTTGTGTTTCTCACAGTGTAGCTGTTAAGATTATTTTTAATGACATTGTCAGCAATTTACACCAACCCACGCACCAAAATTAAATATAATAATCCTGCATCGTTTGCTATCGCAATCTCAGCAGTGATACAAAAATGTTAAAAAAACCTGCTCGCATTTGACGCTACAACACTTCCGTACTGCAGCCAACACAAAAGTACGTGCAGCGCCACCATACGCATATGTGCGGCAGCCGCAGGTCCTCACAATTTGATTTCCAATCAAAATTCAATCGACTGGCTATGCGCCGATACTAAAAGAAGCAAAATTATAAAAGAAAATTACAAATAAATAAAGCTAAAATTTCAGCAACAAGATGTTGCACCATTTAACCCCTTGCAGTTGCAGCCACAAAGCAAAAAAAAAACAACGACGAGACGCCTTTTACTTCCGATTTTGCCTTTTTATTGTTTTATTGGTGTTGACGCTGCCACTAACAGCAACAGCAACAGCATCTGCAAAGGCAACAGCAACTACAGCACTTAGTTTCTTCCTGTTCAATACTTTTCGAGGTAACCAGCAATGCGTTGCAACATTTGATATGCAGTTTTTTTTCATTAAATTTCATGCTGTGCGTTTTTTAATCTTTCATAGTTTTGGAATTTGCATTTCTAGTGTTGTTGCTGTATCACTTTAAGATGTGTTGCCAACAGTATGCATTTTGCTCAGTTGACATTGCAACGATACGCGCGTTGTAGTCTGCGTCTTAATTACACGCACATCACTTAACTTTGCCATCCAAAAACTGGTGTTATACAAAAAATAAATCACCATTACATGCTGGCAAACGTAAAAGAAATTTTACTTGTTATCAACGAAAAACTTCCTTATATTGAATTTATGCGGAAAGATTGAACGCCAGTAGCTGGTGCAGTTTTGTAATACTCTGCGGTAAATAATTGATATGAAAAAAGATTTTAATTAAGTTTGTTTCTGAAATCAATATATAGAAGATTTAAATAGATGGTCATTTTAAACAAAATACTTAAGTTGCAAACTTGACACATTAGCACTTATGAGCAGTAGAGACTCTGTAAATAATAAAAATAAAAACTCATTAAAAGACTTTAAAAATTTTACCAAAATGTTAGTATAGCCTTGGCAAAATAGAAAAACATGCCAAAAAAATACTCTTGTGAAATCAACGAAGTGACTGTATAGATCTACCTCATTTATTTTTATCTTTTTCGCATGCTAAGCTAACTTACCACTTGTCAAATGATCATCCAATAAAGCCTTGTCTGTAATAAAGAAGAAAGAAATACCCTTTAGGCTCGCTAAAATTGATTGTTCTAAGTGCAAGGAAAGAGTTTTCGATTTTTATTATTTTATGAAAAGAGTAATTTTATTCCAGTTTTAATTTGCAAAATTTCGTAATTTATTTGATTGTAAATCTTAAGCTTTTTTTTAAAAAAAAGGTCTACACCCACCAGTCCAAACCCGTGCCATCAAATGATGTCGTACCGAGACTTACAATATTTGCAAATAGCTTTCTCAATGAAACATCTTAAGTTTGTTGATTATGTGTGACCCGCCAGAAATAATGTTTAGACAACCAAAAACCTTAACAAGCACAGGGTTAAATTTGTCCTTTTAAGCTATGAATAATTGTTTGGTAGTCTCTGCTTTTACTTCATGTTTGTCAAATTGTTACCAATTGTTTGAACATTTGCTCCAATTATTAATATAGTGATAAACTATTGGTAAATTAACAAATAAGCTCAAACCAATTTCATGACTTCATCAATCTATTTTGCAAAAAATGTTTAAAAAAATATTTTTGTCCCATAAGTTTCATTATTTGCTCGATTTGTTTGTATCACAAAAAACCAAATTATGATTTACTGCTACAACAAAATAAGTATATGCCACAGCTGTAAAAATGATAGCTGTAGCCGTAACTTTTGTTATTGTTATATTTAATGTTGTTATTGCTGCATGTTGTCAAACATTTAACATACTGAATGATCTCAGTAGATCACCGATTGCAGACATAACAGAGTGCGACACAGAGCCAATGATGACAGTAGACATTTGGGACGAAAATACGTAGAGGTAGAGGCATAAACATCGCTGCTGATAAGATCATAGCTGGTAAAGTAAAATAAACGAAAATAGTTGAAAAAAATCAAAACGAATGTCCAATAAAAAAACAATCAAAACGCAAAATAATTGTAGGATAAAAATTATATGAAAATTCATATTAAAATTTATTTGCTGGCTGTTGTCCAAGTGTCAAGTAGAAAGTAAAAGTGGTACCACTGGTGGTAGCAAAATAAGAAAAGGCGAAACTTTCAGAGACTCAGGTAAATCATTGTCATATGAAGTACAGTAAAGTTGCGATAAATTCAGTTTTTGACAAACCTCGTGACTTCGTGAAAAAAAATTTTGCTCAAAGCAAAGAAGACTTGGTTTTTTAGTCAAATTTCAAGTTTTTTAACATAGAAAATTTAAAAGTCTGCATTATTTTTTTTTTCGTTCTACTTTCGTTGTCTTTAATGTGAGCTTACTGTAATTTCAAATGATTTATTTTAGCAGTTGCTCTATTAGGATGCAACAAGGACTTGCTCAGGTCTATAACGCAGCTATAGCGTACCAGTTTTTAAGTTGGATGCTGCAATCGCTGCAATTTTTATGGTAGCTTCCTCATTGAGACCGCACATTAAAAATAGTATTCGCTCTGCTTTGTTTATTTTGTCTCCTTCAATTTATTTTTTCCTTTGCTTAAGTTAACTCTTTACTTGTCGCACTTCATTAGCAGTAGGCAACAAACCAGCTAAGCAAACTTCGTGGTTATTTTGTTATCTTTATTTTGCGCCACTTAATGCCATATATGGCAGCACTTCCTCATATTACGCAATTTGGTCGATCCAGTTTTCATTTAAAATGGTCCGCTTTCTGCTGACCAAAAACAACCATAAATAGTTTGCCTTAAAATGGACTCTTTTTAAGGATTTGATGTTTCTTTATTTTTAAAAAATAAACAGGCTAACAAAAACTTGGCCGCAACGTATCGGAAATCAGCTCTTATTGCATTTTATTGTTACGTTTATATCATGCGAGTCCCTTATTTGTAGCGGCATAGCAATGAGTTGCGTTTTTCTTAATGGAATGATTTATTTCATGTTACAAAAAAAGCAAGAAATGCGTACAAGTTATGTAGATAAATTTAGCCATAAAATAAATCAATCAGGAATAAAATGCAACATCAGGAAGTCAATGGAATTTGAATCAAGAAAATGATAATGTCATTAACAGACAAATGTACTCTGCACCTATCGAATATTTTGATGGTTTTTCCTACAGTTTTACTATCAGTATTAGAGTTCATGGAAAATTGCAACAGAAATTGAGATGTCTTGCTTAAATTTTGAAATGAAGAGCTTACTTGATCTAGTATATTAAATTCAGGAAATCAAAATATTTAATTGAAATTTTCATATTTCCACATTTATATGCTTATTGGCCATGACAAAATATTTGCAGTTCTGCGCATTATCTGCTGCTGTCCCATTTATAACCGATACTTTAATTATGCGTAATCATTTCTTTGATTCGAACGTTTTAAGGCTGCAGCTATTATAGGTATGTTATAAAAATTTCTTTGTCGGAAAGTTTATATATGAATTTTTAACAAATCATAGCCCGTTTTCAATTTTTATCTGCACCTATCGAATATTTTGAGCATCATTAGGGGAGTGTCTGGATACTATTCTGGAACCATTGTGGCTCGGTTCCTTAAAAAAAGATAGTTATTCATTGATATTTATATGCAAAAAAAAATTGTTTCAAAAGAAAAAAAAGTTTGAGTCGTCTCTAGTTAGTTTTCTTCATCAGTTGGTGCCCGTTGAGGTCCCTATGAATGTTCGAAATCATCATAAACTTTCCTTTCCGATTAATGCATAAAAAAGTTCACCTTGAACATTTCTCAGCTAATGGGGGACCATACAGACCCCGAAATGACGGCTATTTGCTGACTGTATAGTACGGGAGGCAGCGTTGCATTTTGCGAAGCAATTTCCTCCAGCTTAATTTTTTTGCAAATGTTAGCTGATAATCGAATTAAGCGTCAGCCGCCAGAATAATGGTGGGCCAGGTTGTGAGAGGCCGACAAAAAAAGTTTTGCGCAATAACTCGCAACTCCCCCTACACATTGTCCACATGCGTGTAATTAAATTTTTAACTATCAATAATTATTATAATTAATAGTAATTGATTGATTGCTATTGGCATTTGAATTAGCCATCAAATTACATTATGTTTTTTTCTTTTAATACGCGTTTTCTTTGAATTACTAATTTTTTTCTTGTACGCACTTCATGAGCTCATCATGTGGCAAAACGTGATGACCTTACTGACACGTTGCTTTGACAAAGAATTCCCCACTCGCATCGAATAAGCTGTGGACAGCCACAAAAAAGGTCGTATGCAATTAATTTACATATGATCGCATTTTTAAGAAACTTTTGAATTTGTTAATTTTTACATATTTTCTTTGTTTTTGTTTACATTGTAACATGAGAGAAACATATGAAATGATATTTATATTTTTATGAATATAAAATATAAAAAGAAAAAAAACAAGCTGTTTTATTACACAATCTTCGACAAAAGATATCCAACTTTAGCAACTGAATGATATCATTGCTAGGCCAATGGTATAAACGAATATGGACAGCAACAAAGTAAAAAATCAACCCGTGCAGTAAGGCACGAAGAAGCATATTGCAATGAAAATTTAAACTTTTATTCGATGAATATGATTTCATACAGTTTGTTTTGTTTATGCGTTACAAGAATTCAAGTATTTCATAGCCATTCAGTTTATTTTGCTTAACATGACATATGAGTTACATAGAGAGTATTAAGAACTTTGGCGGCTGCTGGCGCAAGCTTATCGTTATATCTACTTGCAAATAAAATTCTAATTTTATTAAAAACTGCACAAAATAATAAGAATATCATGACGTATGAGTAACATTTAGCTCTTGAGATTATAAACCACTTCGGAGGTAGCTGGCGCAAGTGCAATAATACACATATGTATGTACATAATTACATGAGAATTTTAATACAATTAAATTTTATCTGATATTTTGTTGTCCCTAATAAAAACCGGATTTTATTTACGGCAGCACAAGTTACAAAAAACTACGTCAGCAGTAGTTCACATGAAAAAAATTTTCTTTTCTTTTTCTTAAGAGAATCA